>VWZP01009915.1:0-257501 GCA_013396995.1 Dicaeum eximium | reverse complement strand
GGGAAGGAGGGGAGCGGCGGAGGTGGCAGCGCGGGGGAGAGGCGGTTCTGTAAAATACTTTCCCCTTCTCTCTGTCAGCCTTTGGGAGGACTCTCGTCCTGACTCGGTGGAGGTTCCTCTCCCTCTTCCCCCAGCCCCTCATCCCTCCTCGGTGCGGCAGCCCACCCGGGAGGGCATCGGTATCAGCCCTCTCCGGTGCGCCGGGGAAGTTGCTGACATGCCTGCCGCTGGGTCCCGGTGCAGCGGCAGCGGCGGGGAGCCGGATTTAAAGGGGAATTGTGCTGCAGACAATGCACAGCAGCAGCATCTGGAGCAGCCCTGGGGACTGGAGCTTCGGTTTTGACATTGCTGCACACACAGCACCAGCCGCAATGACAGCAGCTGCCTGGAGTGGCTGCAGGCAGCAGGCAGGAGCATGAAGTAGAGAGATCACTGCAGTGCTCAAGATGAACTCCTCTTTGGTTGGCAACCAGAGTGGCCGGCCCTTCTGTCTCCTGGCCATTAGCTATTTGGAGACCATCAATTTTTGCCTCTTGGAAGTGGTTATTATTGTGTTCCTCATGGTGCTGATTATTTCGGGCAACATTATTGTGATATTTGTCTTTCACTGTGCACCTCTGCTGAACCACCACACCACCAGCTACTTCATCCAGACTATGGCGTATGCTGACCTCTTGGTGGGCGTGAGCTGTCTGGTGCCTTCTTTGTCTCTGCTGCACTATCCTATTGTTTTAAGTGAGTCCTTGGTTTGCCAAATCTTTGGTTATGTGGTATCAGTGCTGAAGAGCGTCTCCATGGCCTCCCTGGCCTGCATCAGCATTGACAGATACATTGCCATCACGAAGCCCCTGACCTACAACACGCTGGTTACCCCGTGGAGGCTGCGGATCTGCATATTGACCATTTGGCTCTACTCCTGCCTGGTCTTCTTACCCTCCTTTCACTGGGGCAAGCCTGGATATCACGGGGATGTGTTCCAGTGGTGCGCCAGTTCCTGGAACACCGATCCCTATTTCACCCTCTTCATCGTGGTGATGCTCTACGCCCCGGCCGCTTTCATCGTCTGCTTCACCTACTTCAACATCTTCCGCATCTGCCAGCAGCACACCAAGGAGATCAACGAGCGGCGCGTGCGCTTCAGCTCGCAGGACGGGGAGGCCGGGGAGGCCCAGCCCTGCCCGGACAAGCGCTATGCCATGGTCCTCTTCCGCATCACCAGCGTCTTCTACATCCTCTGGTTGCCCTACATCATCTACTTCCTGCTGGAGAGCTCCAATGTCTACAGCAACCGCGTCGCCTCCTTCTTGACCACTTGGCTTGCCATTAGCAACAGTTTCTGCAACTGTGTCATTTACAGTCTCTCCAACAGTGTCTTTCAGAAGGGGCTGAAGCGTCTCTCGGGGGCCATCTGTGCCTCGTGTGCTAGACAGAGGGTAGCTAAGGACTCCTCTACCTCTAGGAGCAAAAGATCTTCCAATGGATGTCATGTCTAGGATGCCTGTCAGCTGGACTGGGAAGTGCAGGGACAATTGCATAGATTGCAAAATAACTTAGATACGATTTTAAGATATCCAGATTTGCAAAAAGGTTTCTGAGAAATGCTGCTGACATAGAAGGATCAGGAGCATATATCTTTGTGGTTTCACTTTAAAAAATGATTGCTGTGGAGGAGGCTGTGGAGTTTCACCTCCACATTCATTTTAAAGAATAAAGCTGTATCTTGACACTTACCTCTCCAGCTGGTGTGACTGAATGGAGTGGGTGTCTGAGAGCTTCAGCAAAATGTAGTCTTTCTTACAGCTTTACTGGGTTCTTTGGAGATTCGTGCTTCACATGTAAATGATAGATCTGAAGTGGAAATGTCACAGTCTATGGTATATTACAGGGATTTTTTTTAATATATGCCAAAGTATATTGACACAACGTTCCGTCAGAACAGAAGGGGCCAAACAATTTGTTTTTCAGTGCTACCTAGACAGGACTTGTAGAACAGGAGAGAACAATGTGAACATTTCAGTGTGAACTCTGTTAATGAGCCGTGAGTGCAGCGATGTGGTCTGGGCAGTCGTACTCTTAGGGCTGATCTGGCTTCCGTGCCCGTTTCCCTGGTAGGATGCATGTTTGGATCTGAGTGAAATCTGCGTTTTCCTGTTTGTTGTGAAGTAAGAAGAAAAACTTGGACCAGACCAAATTTAGCAGTTAAATAAAATGTGTTTTGATAAGCTAAGAGAAAATACGTGTTGCTTTATGATACCAGAGTTGTGGCAGCTGCTCAAGGATGATGCCAACATGTGAAAATTGTTCTCAAACCAGTGGAGAAATGCCGCGGGTTTGTATGTGGAAATTTTCTCAAGAACAACTTTAAAAATAACATGTCCCCTTTTTTTTTTTTAATCTAAATTCTTCTGATATTTTACATACTGGAACTTAAGGGGAAAGGAAAGAAAACAATTGTCTTCTAAACAGCTAAGGGAACTATGTTGTAAATTTAACTGTAGTATTTGAGTTATTCATAAGTGCACAGAGCTAAATCAGAGACATTTTTCTTTAGCCTTCATGGGATTAAAGATGATTCAAATATAGCAAGAGCTAAAGCCTGTTGGCAAAAGCATATATAACTGGTCAGACAAAGGCAATATCTGAGGAACCAAATCTCATTGACCACAGCTTGTTCAAGCTAGCCTAGATTAAATGTTTTGAGTACTGTCATGGTGTTTAGAAGGCCGAATGGCCCTCACACTGAGTTTTTCCTAAAGAATATATTTGTGTTTTTACTGATGCCATTTTGGAACTGAAAGTGAAGCAAGGATTCCTGTAGTGGTGGATTGCAGTGTCACCCTGTCCCCGGGACAGAGCTGTCCCTCTGTCTCTCCTGCTCTGGGAGCAGGTTGTGCCTGTGACCATCTGCCCTCTGTGCCCCTCCTTGTGCTTCCCGGCACTGCCTTGGGCGGCTGAGTGGGGAATTCCCTGAGCTCCTCTGGTACAGCTGCTGTGCTCTTAGTCACAGTGCGAGTGAAAAAAGGATAGGGAAAAATAATGTGATATTTTTAGAATTGGGATAATTCTCTTGGCCAAAGAGAAGGCTCTGTTTTTGTTAAATCATTTCAGGTCTGTGTTGTTCTAGATCAAGATCATATTTTTAATACTCTGCCCTGTCCCTCCTGCAAACTCCCCCCTCCTCTTCGCTGTGGTGTGAGCCCTGGCCTCTCCTCTCCATGCCTTGCCCTGGAGGATACCAGCTTGTCTCTGCCCCATCACATGCCACGATTGCTACAGCCCAGCCCTGCTGCCCGTCCACATTTGCTCCAGTGCAGTCTCATGGGGCTGCCAGTGAGGAAATGGGGAAGGAGAGAGAGAGCAGCAGGATGAAGCATTCCTGGCATGGCATGTATTTGTCAGCACTCAGTGCTGGTACACTTGAGTTCCTCCCCTGATGTGTGTGTACCTGGTCAGGGGAGGATGGGGCAGAACCCCCTGCTGCTGCTGCCTCCTTCTCTTGGAGGGCCCTGGGGCAAAGCATTTAAGTGGCACCTTGATCAGCTTCCAGCATATTTCATCCAAAGTCAATCCAAACCTCTCAAGATAAACATCCTCTTCAGTTCATCTGAACTTTTAAGAGCACAGGTTGTCTGAACCCTGCTGCCTTCACACCACCATTCCTTGCTCTCTTTGTAGCAAAGAGCAAGAGGGGCTTGTGCTGGATCCTGGCAGACACGCCCGGGGGGATTTGCTCAGCAGAGCCCTTGCAGTCAGAATTTTGGTTAGACACAGCCAGGCGTGGGGGGCACAGGGCTGGAGTGCCTCACTTGGAAAAGCAGTGGGATAATGAGCTCCTGCACGTCCTGGCTGATTGTCTTGGCCTCTCTCTGGGTAGGATGGCAAAGGTGGGCTTTGGGGACAATCCAAGGGCTTTAGTCACTAATATCAAAGTGTGTGTGTGTGTGGTATTTTTGGAACAGCCTCTCAGGTAAACTCCCTGTAGCCTTTCTCTAACTCTTCACCTTATCTAACATTTCCAAGTCTTTGAAATGATGCAGTGTATCACTGAAATAGCATTTGATTGAACTTAATAGAAGAGAAGAATCTGCTGGGGCCTGAAACCCTAGAAATGGCAGTTTCAGGTTTAAGTGGAAGCTGCAAAGCAAAGATTGTTGCTTTTAGGGTGTTTTTATGGCTAAATAGAGGGTTTAAATAGGAGCATTGTGTGCTTATTTTTTGAAAATTTTGCAAGTTTTTGAAACTGGTGAGGGGTCTAAATCATGGCATAGAGATTGAACTGGAGCTGAAGCAGTTGCTCCTTGAGCCCTGAGCCTGGAATTGCACTTGGAGCGTGGTGGCTGATCCAGATGCAGATGCATTCTTGCAGCTGTTGCTGCTTTGCAGCAAAGGTTCAGTTCTAATATTCCTGACAGCCAGGCTGTTTTCAGTTGCCTTACTCATCTCCAAGTCTTCCTCAGCTCAGACATTTCCTGTAAGAGGTGAAAATCAGAATCTGGAAGTCTCCAAGAGATAAGGATGGAGAAGAGTTGCAGCCAATTGATGCATTCAAGTTTCATCCACTGTACAGACACTTTCAGTGTTGCCTCATTAGCTTGGTTTTAGTGTCAAATAGTTCTCTTTTTGTATGTGTTAATTTATTGATATTTTAAAAATTTAAATTACATTTTTTCCCTCTTAATTTAATGTTGATGTAGTATGTGTAGTATGTGTTTAGATGTCTTAAATATTTGTAACATTTGAGTCGGTCATCTTCAGTGAAATTGCAGGGGGTGAATTCTGTTCACTGTGCCAATGATGGGAAAAATAATTTTGACAAACATGGCTTTGTTTCCCAGCAGTGCATTGAACACCTTTTGTCATGCACCCAACACGGGCACAGGGGTCCTTCCCATGCCAGTACGTGCTAGGAATGGTCAGGCAGCAAACTGAAACTCATTTTCATCCTCCACATACGAAATGAATCCACTTCTGGCTCTGTTTGTGTCTGGCTGCTTTGGAAATCAGTGGTGAGAGCATTGCACAGATAAATGCCACACTGAGGAGAGGACAGAAATCAAATTGCATCTTCATAAAAATGGGGTTGTGATATGATTAAATGAACTAATTTTGAAGTTCCATCTCAGACTATAAATTTATTTTTTATTAGAGTTATCTGCCTTGCTTTCAAATTAAGCTGCTGGAAGGTTCAATTTGCAAGATGCAATTCAGTGGCTTTTTTTAGTGCCATGGGAAGGATTTCTAAACTCACAGCTTCTCAGAAGATGGTAATTTGCTTCATGTAGAAGTCCTTTTTTAAAAAAAAAAAAGATTACTGGAAGTTTAGGTTGTGATTATGTTGTAATTTTCCAAATATACTGGGAAAATAGCTGTGAATTTTTTTTTAATGATCTCAATCAAGGGACATTATTTTTAAACTCAACAGAAATCTTTTGTGTCAAACAAAAGTTTTGCTATTATCTACTGTTAATTTTTTTAAATTAAATGTTACTAGTTTCTACAGTCTTTATTTGTTGTTGAGGAGTTTTTACTTGTTTTTAAGCTTCTTATCACTCAGAAATATGTTTCTACTACTTGGACTTCTGACATGGCTCAGTGTCAGAGTGCCAAGGGGCAGTTCTGGATATTTGTCATAAGTCTTTGACAGGAAGAAAGGGGTACAAAGTACTGAGGCACAGAGAATTGCAAGAGACAGAGAATTCCCAATGGCATTGTTCCCTCCCACTCATATAAACACTTCATGTGTGAGAACCCTAAATTTCAGTTTGTCTGTTCTGAAAAAAGACACTTCCAAGGCCTGGATGTGATACAAGATGGAAACATTCAGTGTGCAAATTCAATATGCAGATGTTTTGCTGTTCATCGTGGTGTTCCCAAGTGCTGTGATGATCGAGGCAGTAACTCCATGAGTCAAGAAGTCTGAAATATTTCAGTCTGATCTTACTTCACATCAGGGTTTGAAGTTGACAGAACTTCTAAGTCACGTTGGTGCTTTAAAAAATATTTCTTAGCAACCAGTATGTCAGCACAGGAATCTGCCTTCAGACTTTACAAACAAAAGACCCTTCTAAAATTTTTCCTATTCATCTGTTTTAGATAATTTAGGACGAGGAGGTGGAGGGTTTGGAGGCTTTTTTTGTTGTTGTTTTAGCACGTTTGGTTCTGAGTTTTTGAAGCACCTGCTGAAACTTTTGCCTGACTTGGCCCATATTTCATTGTTTGGTTTAGAAATGTTTCTTCTTCCCTTCCATGACTTTGCAGAATACAGCACATCCTTCCCGTGGTGTCATTCAAGATAAACTCAGATTTTAATCCAAGTTTATCCAAATGTTATCTTTAGTATTCCCTATGCAGTGAATGCTGTTGTGTGTGTGGGGCTGTGGTCAGGCCAGACCTGGGGAGGCTGCAGCTGGTCAGGTTTTACAGACTGTGTCCTTCACAGCAAACAGCTCCTCTTGTGGGGTGGGGGGACAATGTCCTGTTTTCACTGCAGAGAGGTGTGTTCTCCTGGCTTCCAGGCTGATCTCTCACTTCTGGTTGGTGTGTAGTAAGTGTAGGACCAGGTGCAGTTGTGTTCAGAGAAAGAAACTGAAAGTTGTGGCTGATGGAAACAAAGAGAGGAAACCTGCTGGAGGTTGGTCAAAACAATGGAGTATTTCATGTGGGTAATTTTCTTCACAATACACACTTTTAAATATGGAGTTTAACCTTCTTGCTTTTGCTTTGCTGCTCTCTCGAGGCAGCTCCTCTGAGCCTGGAGTCTCCCACAGCCAACCCAAAGGGATTCCCTGCAGACCTGGGCTGAGGATCAGCCTCTCATTTGAGTTCAGGTTGTGTCAGTCCGTGTCACTGTTGTCTGTCTGAGGTTCCAGCCACAGGGAGTTAAGCTGATGGGATATGCTTTGTTTGGTCAGCTTCTCAGTTTTTTTCCCTGTGACACTGTTTTCTAGACAGGTGAAATGTTTGTTCATACAGGCAGCTTTGCTGATGGTTCTCCACACAGTACTGAGGTCTGTCACCTGCCAGTTCTTATCCCTTTGCAGGGTGGAAAACAAGCCCAGTGTGTCTGCTCTGCAGGCATTCAGTGTGGCTGCACATGGAGGTGTTGGTGTGTCTCACCCATGTCCCGTCTGCACCTCCTGAGCTTTAGCAGTTAATGAGAACATTAACAGGAGTGATGTTCCTGTCTCCTGGTCCAGGTTGTTTTTTACATCTCAGATGTCCTTCAGCAATCTGTGCAGTCAGAACTGATCCTCATGCTGGTGAATTCGTGGTTGTTTCAGCTGGGAAACAGAAGTTGTTAAAGTCATCTTTGTTTTGTCCTGAAGCTGTTTTGGGGGAGTGTTGCAATCCCTGAGCTGATCACAGGATGTGCAGGCTCTGCTCCAGGAGAGCCCAGGAGGCACCAGGTCCCTGTGGGACAGACCTGTTGGTGGGTTGGTAACCAGTGGCTTTGTTGGCTGAGAAGTTTTAAGAAGTGCTGAGTGGATGCACATTGCATGAGATAATGTTTAGAGTAGAGGTTTAGAGAGACACCCATGGAAGGAGGCTCCACCTGCCTGTGTGTGAGGCCTGAGCTGCAGCACAGGGGGGTTGGAACAGAGCAGGCAGCCCAGACTTTCTGTCCTGACTTCTATTTATGAATTTGTAAGATGAGGATAGCAACTTCCTAATTCAAAGCTTGGGCTTCTTTCTGATGGTCATTACTGGAGATCCTTCCATTAAAAGGTGAAATAAATGTGAGTGGCTCCTCATAAAGATGAACTCAAATCTTGCTGTGCATATGCGAGTCATTCTCAGTGTTACACAGACCACGTGAACCAAGCAATCAAATGCTTAATAAACCAAGTCATTACTTCTATGGTAATTGAAAAAAATTCTTCTGGGATTTCAACTGTAAATGAATCCTTGAAAATCAATAATTAGATTAGTAAAGGATGACGTTTTAATATGCTGGCAGGACTAAAGAGGGATTTGTCAGGGGAAGCAAAACCAGACTTTGCACTAAAGTGGCTTAGGTATATTTATAGTGCTAGTGATTCTGTGTGTGTGTGGGATCTTTGGACTATTTTAATATAATGTAAGGCTTTGAGCTTTAGCGAACTCAAGTTGCTCGTTTTATGAAGTTACATTAGTACCACACTGTGAAGTATTTTTAAATATTAGCATTACTGAGTATTAAAAGTATTTCATAAAAACATTTTTTAAGATGTTTTCTGTAGATGCTGTCGAATGAATTGATGTTTAGTGTACAAAGAAATAAAACCTGAGGGCTGTAAGGTACCTGTGTTTCTGATCACCTCAGTTTTTGAGGGGTTAGGTATTTCTTGAGGTTAAATTGTCGTTAAAACCTACTAAAAATACTGGTGCAGTTAATCCTTTCAGAGAACAGAAAGCAGCATTACCTCCAGCCACGCTTTTGAACTGTCTGAAAGGATTTGCAATCATTGTATTGTCTTGACAGACTCATGTCTTTAGAAATGCTGTACAGCACAGTCTTTTGCAAGTTCCTCTGCTGATACATTTCTCTCCATATGTAACCTTTGAAATCTAGTTTCTATTGTAATTCTAGCATGTAAACACTAGATTAAATTTTGTATTCCTCTAATGAATGCAACAGGATGGAAACACGTTTGCAATTGCTAATGATGAGCTTTTTTACTGTTCTTAATACTCGTGGGTATGTCTTTTCTTCAGGGATTTCAGAATTGTATTCGTACCTTTTTAAATTGTTTTTTTCATATGCTGTTTACAATTAAACCACGAGCATGGGAGGCTGTGCGTGCATGTGCTTTTAGGTTGCTTTGCTGAATGAAATGCAGTGGAGTGATCTTACTTTGAAACCTCTCTGTTGCCCAGAGCAGCTGTGGCTGCCCCTGGATCCCTGGAAGTGCCCAGGGCCAGACTGGACAGGGCTGGAAGCAACCTGGGAGAGTGGAAGGTGTCCCTGCCCATGGCAGAGGGTGGAACTGGATGGTTTTTTAGGTCCATTCCAACCCAAACCATTCCATGGCTCTGTGATGCTCGTTTTTCCTTGTGTGCCACCTGTCTCCTTGCACCTTTCACAGTACCTGCTACAGCAGAAGCCACCAGTGGGGTTATTCTGGTGTGTCCTGTGGAGATCTGACATTGTCAGGGGTTGTTGTAAGGAGTTTTGTTTGGGAGACAATCCAGCTCCTTACAACAGTAGTGTTCCAACTGATAGTTTTTTCCTGATTGTCAGTGAAAAGGCCAAGAGCAGATGAAATCACAGGTGAGAATGTGTATGTGTGTGTTTGTAAGAACTTTGTGCACCTTTTAATGCTGGAAATTGTTTTGTATTAAAAGATGAGAAAGAGCTGTGAGTGTGGAACCCCTGCTAGGAAGAACTATGGAGAAGCCTCCACCAAAGCAGATTAGAAAAGCAAACAGGTGAATTAGAGGCAGTCTGACCCTCGAGACTCTAACTCTGCTTGAGTTCTGCCACAGTGAGGACTGTCTGGGTGGGTTCTTCCATGGTCCTTGGCTCTGCTGGGTCTGCTCTGGCTCAGACAAGGGAAGGGTGTTCCCATGCACAAGGCAGCTGAGGGGGAGTTATGCTGGGGCTCCAGAATTACCTGTTTCGTGCCAACTCAGAACTGTTGTTTTAAAGTACAGGGGAGAGGGGTTCTTCCACCCCATGGTTTTAATAGACATTTCTGTAGCTGATTTTTCAACTAAGATTAATAATAAGGAAAACTACAGTTGAGCCAAAAATGACAATGTTACTGAGTTAAAACAATACTTGTGTATTTTTAATTATTAAATGGAATTAGATAAATCGGAAGCATGTAAATATCTGATTCTAAATCTTTGCATAATTATTTCCAAGAGGTAATTTTGCTAAGAGCTATTCAAACTCCAAGAAATGTATTATTCCCTTTTGAGATGATGTGTACCCCAGCTGTGTCATACATCTCTTAGCTTGTTTCCTTTTAGCTGTAGATGTACATACATAAATATATATATTTGTGTGCTGTGCAGTTGTACAGTCACTGCCATGCTAAATTGATTGCTTTCAAATGAGTGTAATGTGTATTTTACATATGTGTGTACATGTGTCCCCAAACAAGCAGTTTACCAGGGCAGTGGTTGTACACTCACACACTTTAGGGCTTTGTACAATATGTAATTTTAAGAATGTCAATGTGGTTCTTAGCGGATTTTATAAACACTTTTCTGAATCTGTTATCAGCACTTCCCATCCTACAAGAAACTGCACATTTTTCAGTGATTGTTCCACTGGTTACATTTTTGTCTGCCATTTGTTCTGGATTGATGTAATCTTGATACTACTAAAATTTCAAGGGCTGTTGACGCATTTCACATAGCCTGGGATTGCCTGTTCTCCAAATATATGGATCATGCATCAACAGTACTAAGTAGCCTTACTGTTTTGCCTAAAAGCCTAGCTAATTTATTTAATATTCTCTCTTTAAAGAGAGGTCTCTGGAAGGGGTGGCATATTTTAGGATGCTCCTTCTCTTTAAAGGGAAACTCAGAATTGACTAGCAGTACTTGTTGATCAGTGATATTATTGTAGCCAAAGGATGCATGGGTGGTTTAATAGGAAGTTTTTGCTTCAAGTTTCTTGATGAAATGTAGTGTTCTACAGAGCTGTGTGAAGAGTGTAGTTTTTTATTCTGAAATGCACTTGTACACTTTATTTGAAAGGTCTGAATGGATCATAAATACATTTAAGAAATAAATGATACGTCACCTGTTTTCACGGCTTGTCTCGATGACTTTTCTGTTACCGTGCTGCTCAAGGTGTGTTCCTTGGCACTGGGTGGGGCTTTTCCCCTTATCTTGATTGCTCTGAACAGCCTTGGAGTGAGTGCAGGGGCAGGAGAGCCTTCCAGCCTGCTTGGTGTTTATGCTGTATCCATACATGCTGCAGGGCACTGCAGGCAAACTCCTCGCTTTAATTTTCCTGTGGGAAACTTGAGCCCTAAAAGGAAACGGGCAGAGCGAAAGGGCTGCATATCACAAGGGATTCACTTTTATTTTTAGAATTGCACTATATTGCCATATTTGGCCTGAAACTATGCTGTATCAATGCACTATTGTATCCAACTGCAGTGTCTAACCAGTCCAAATTTGTCTAAATCATCCAGGTTTTTTCCACAAATACTCTTTATCTGTGAATGTTCTGGGCAAGTGCTGACTCCAGGTAACACAGGAGTTCTGCAGGCAGCATTCCTTGTGGGAAGTTAACAAGTGCATTACTCCAAAAGTGTGGTTTGTGTCACTTCCTTGAGGTCTCAGTAACGGGTGTAATTCCTCCTACCAAAACCTTCTCCAGTGGTTTGGGCAAAAACAAATGCAGGACGTGCACTCTGTGTAAAAATGAATGTAAATATTGCTTTATAAAAGTACTTATGGGAATGCCATCAGCCTGGTGGCACAGGATCCTGCTAACACTGAAAACAGCTGTCAAAAGACCATTTAATCTATTTGAATGTACTTCAAATGTACAGATCTGCTCAAAATAACTTATCCCCATCGTGTACTATTACCCCTGCTGCTGCCCATGAGAGCTGCACAGAATTTTGGCTCTCTCTGCTTGTTGGATCTGCTGGAATCTGTCCCTGGCTTGGTGCACTCCAGGCTTGTCCATGCCTTGCAGCAACACACCACGTGCTGGTCCCACCCTGGCAAAGCAAGGAAAATTCCAGTGGTGGACTGAGACTCCAGACCCTTCCCACAGTAATCTCTGACCGTGTGGCAGAATTTCTTGCAGTCAGTGGGACCTTCCTAAGGAATAACTGGAATGTGGAAATGGATGTGGCAAGAGTGAGAGTCAGGCACAGTTTGGGTTGGTGGTGGGTGTGTCAGATAACTCACCAGTGAGCAAAATTCCACTGTTGGAATCATTCTGGGGGTTGGGGCAGGGCGAGCCTGAAGTTTGGTCCCCTCAAATTTCTCCATTTCTGGATGGTTCTGAAGCCAGCCTGTGTCCAGGTCAGGGTTTGTTTTACACCCCCAGGGGATTTTCTCCAGGACAGGAGCTGATCTTTGGGTGATGAGCCATTTGCAGCAGGCAGCTTCCTCTGTTCTCTGGAGGTTTCTTATTTAATTTTTTTCATTATGAATCTTGTCCTTTAGCAATTCTTTGATGCAGCTTCTTCATCCTCTTGGGTTTATGTAGTGGATTAGGAGGAATAAAACTGAGCTGCTGAAAACTGCAAGTAGATCAGTCCCAGGAAGAGGGAACTCCAGCTCTTCCATGTCTTTAATTGTGCCTTAAGCTACAGAAAAAGCTTCTGAAGTAACAGAGTCTGAATCTGAATATGTTGATCAAGGCTGTAGCTGCATGACATGGTTTGCAGATCCTAGGATACTCCCTGCAAGATCATGAAAATAACATGGAAAATATCTTTTAAATGTGTCAGGTTTAAGAGGTGGGAGCAAATATGCTTTTATATGCAGCCTGACAGAATAAATGAGCTTTTCCCAGCTGGACTGCATCCTGGTTTCCATAATTACTCACGTAGCTTCTGTTTAAATCAACTGGAGAGGAAGGTTTTGATATAACTCCCCTAATATTTTTAAGTGCATAAAAGAAGGGGAGGAAGGGCATATTCTGAGTCTGAGCATCTACATTTTCCTGCTTTCCTTCAGAGCAGCAGACTGTTATGAGAATTTTAATCTTCACTACACTTGCCTCAGTTCTCATGGCTGGTTTCCACTCTGTTTTCTTTATTACTTTCTTTTTCTTCCTGTCATTCTTAGCTTTCTATTTTTCAATCCCAGTTTGTGAAGGGTGTGGGTTCAGAAGGGTTTCCTTCAGTTCCCAGTCCCCTGAAAGCATGAGAAATTGCCCATTGAGCCAATTCTCACAGCAAGGTATAAAAATAGGAGTAAAGAAAAGGTTACACAATGCTTGGATTGCAGCAGTTTGTACTAATGGGGAGATTTCAAAACCCTGGTTTGAAAAACATTTTTTAAACCTTATCATTTCCGTTGATTTTTCTCTCCCCAAGCTGTGTTTCAGCTGCAGGAACTCACATTGGATTGCTTGAGGGATTGTACTGAGGCACAGGAGTCAAGAGCTGAGCAAGTCACGCAAAGCCAGAGAGGCCACTAATTAGTTCTCTTTAGGCATAATGAGTGATTCCTTTGAGAATCCTCTCTTGAGAGTTTCCAACCAGATGCTTTGGTCTCTGCTGTTAAATAAGTGGATTAAAAGGCAAGTGGATTTGAGATTATTTTGCCATTGCAGCAGAACACAGGTGACTCTCAGGAAAGGCACTTGTGTAGTACCACAGATGCTGCTGGCAGTGGCCAGAACCTGTGCTCCTGGGACCACTTCACTGGAATTCGGTCTTGCAAACCTGTAAGAAACTAAAAGTTATCACTAAGTCTGTATTCACATGTTTAAAGTTTGCAGAATGGTTTCTGAGCTTTGTCTTTCCCTGCTTGCAAAACCAGCCGAAGTTGACAGCCAGCCATTAGCATAACTGTCTTTGACTTAAAAGGTGTTTGTTTATATGAAATTTATTGAGCATTGGATTTTGTTTGTTTCTGATTTCCTTATAATGAGACAGACCTCTTTACCATGTTTATTATTATCAAATTGGAATGCTGAACAGCACTTTTGATACAATTTCCAAAACAATCTGGTCTTGATTCTAATAGCAGCATAATGCTTTCTTTCCTAATGAAATGTCTGTGTTAAGCCCCAGAGAGGAGCATTAACCTTGGATTAAAATCAGAAGAGAAAATGAAGCACACTGTGGTAATGTTGTTGTTGTTGTTGTTTGAAAAATAATTTTCTTTTTCTGATAGGAGTCTCCACAAGACAGTGCCATCACCCGAGACATCAATCGAACGTTCCCTGCTCATGATTATTTTAAAGATACTGGGGGAGATGGCCAGGACTCCCTGTACAAAATATGCAAGGTATTCTTTAAATTCTTCTGGGCTGGTTTTGGTAACTTGTATTCAACATCATCAGCAGTGTGACTACTGGGTGAGAAGAAGGGGGATGTGTTACCATTGTCTGTCATGGAGACAGCCTCTGGCTCAGGCTGTTCTGGGGCTCTTCTGTTGGGCTGCTTCTGGTTATTCACACAGGAGACCTAAAGCCCTTCTGGATTCCTCTGCACTGAAGTGTTTGGTGCAAAGACTTCACATCATTCCTGACCTGTCAGCCTGGATCAAGCTGGACAAATGATGTAACTGGAGATGACTGTGTATCTCCATAAAGGTTCTAAAGCCATAGGCATGCACTGAAGCTGATTATTAAAAGGAAGAAAAAAGCAAAAATGGACAGCTCAGTGTATTCAGGTGTCTCAGCTGGAATTGTTTTTCTCCCTCTTCCTAACATCCCTGTGGGACCTGTTTAGAGATAAAAGCACTCAGATAAGTGCTTTAATAGGCTGCAGCAACGTTGGTGCATCAGTGGAACCAGCCACTGCCTCTGTGTATCCCAGTTTGGTTGTCATACAGATTTTCCCTTTGTTAGAATGACAACGGCTGCAGTCCATCCATGGGAATTGTGTGGAGCAGTGTTCTGTTTTATTTGTGTTTGGTAGCTTGAGACAAGTGCCAGTAAAGTCTTGATTCCTCTTTTAGGCCTACTCTGTGTATGATGAAGAGATTGGTTACTGCCAAGGCCAGTCATTCCTTGCTGCTGTGCTGCTGTTACATGTAAGTGCTGCCTTTGCCCTCAGCTCTTTTAGACTTAAGAATAAATATTGCTCCCCTTGTCTAGAACAGACTTCTGAGCTAATAGGGTTACAGGGCATACATCCACTTACATGTTGGTCAGTAATAAGGTGATTTTAGACAGGGAGGAGTACATTGTTTAAAACTTGCTGTGGTGTTTGTAAGGACTCAACGTTCATGCCCTTGTGTTCCTGTACTAGGGCCCCTTCCATTCAGGCTTGCACTCATGAACAGTAGTAGGCATGGAATTTGTGTATGAGACAACACTGTAAATGTTTTTGTTACAGGGTTTCAAGGTCAGATTTAAGCTTTTTATAAGATGTTTCTCTTGGAATCAGTCAGAAATAGAGATGGTGTTTGCCATGTCCTGTATACACAGAGGAGTATTTAGAACACTGAAGGGGTGTCAGTTCATTAGGTCTCAGTGCAGGCTGTGCTGCCTGTGGGTTGTTGTCCTGTAGGTCTTTGTGCTTCTTGGTTTGAGAGGTTACGGAAGGATACAATAATACCTTCATATTTTTAAAAGATACCGTATTATGCTTTTTTAAACTTAATTGCTGTTGATAGAAGTGATCTCATCAGTGTAATATCCTTTAATTGCTGGTGTGTTCAGAAGCTAGAGAGAGATTTATGGTTGTCAGGAGCAAAAGTTTTCGATTCACTCACGCTTGGGAAATACAAGAGCATTAGAAATCTGTGTTTGTATATTTATGGACTGTTCTGTTTCAAAGTTACGTCTGCTTTTTGACAGTGTTTCTGTTGCAAGGGTAGTTGGAACTGTAGAGTTCCTGAGCCCAGCAGTGCTTTGAGGTTTCTTTTCCCCAGCTGTTGCTGCCATAGAGGGCTGAGCATGAGGAGTTCTCTGCAGTTTTTGGTGGAAGAGGAAGTCTGGTCTTCAGGGAGGGTTTTCCATACTGTTGTAAAGTCAGGGGAGGATACAGAAGAGATTGTAAACTCCATTCTTGTGAAACAAAAGCCAAGTGATTAATGATAACAACCTTCTAGTTCTTTGTAACTGTAATCTGAAATATTTCCTAGATGAGCAATTAATTCTTTATTTCCTCACTGAGTGAGATAGAGAAGGGCAGCACTTCCTGCTACGAGAACTGAATGCTTTTACTGAAACAGATGTGCTTGCTTGTAGATTTTCATTGTCATGGGTCCCTTGCCTTAAACAGATTCACTCTCATGACTGAGCCCTGTGTTACTCCAGAGTTCTCTCTTGGCTTCTGGGAATAATGTATGCATTTAAAGAAAAGCTAAATTTCAAATAAATTTCTTTTTATTTGATTCTCTTTGAAGTCAGCCTTTGGAGTGTGGCTGCTAAGGAAAATCAATAATAAAAACAAATGTTGCAGAAAAGGAAATTAAGTTTCTGCGAGTCCTTCACTACCAGTTTGGAATGTTTCAGCAAAGTTTTCTGTTTTAATAAACTCCATCTGCAGATTAATAATAGAATACTTGAGATGGATGTTCTGTTCTTTATAGAAACCAGCAATTGACCTGAAGTCAGACTTTTCTACAGAAATATTAAAACTGAATTTTAAGAGCAGGGAAGAATGTCAAAACACTGATGAGCTTTGAGTTTTCCTTCAGTTTTTGGCAGAAAAGGGACACTGAACCTTCCCAAACCAGTGCTGAGTTGTGAGGTGTGGAACTTCTGTTAGCAGTTATTAGTCTCTCTTAATCATGTCATCTAATAAATAAACATCAAATGAATAATGTCATTGAAAAAGGGAAATATATCATTAAGAATAAGGGAAAGATCCTGTTGAATATCCTCTAGAAGTAGTAAGCTTCTGCTTTATTTTACGTGGGTAACAAAGGGTTAGGCTGGTCCAAATCTGTAAGATTCAGGTTCTGGTGAGTTCTGGAACAAAGACACTGGGAAACTGCTTTGATCTTCATGTCTGAAAGATGTATTTTTAGTTGAGTGATTGGTAGGTGGTTTATTCCACTGAAATGCCATTTGCAACACTAAACCTCATTTTGTGTGATAAACTCTTGTTTACATTTAAACTGGATTAAAAAGTAGTGGCAATTCAGTCTTTCAGTCAGAGGGAGAAGGGGCAGATTGACCTGATGTGAAAGGTTTTAATGCTTGGTGCTAAATCCACATTCCTGTCTCACAGATGCCTGAGGAGCAAGCTTTCAGTGTTCTGGTCAAAATCATGTTTGATTATGGACTCAGGGAACTTTTCAAACAGAACTTTGAAGATTTGCACTGCAAGTTCTATCAGCTGGAGCGCCTCATGCAGGTGAGGGCTCACACGGGAGGGTGAAGGGATCTGAGCCTGCAAATTCCTTCTGTAGTTTGGGGGTTCAGCTACAGTTCCACAACAGCCTAAATTAACTTTCAGTACTTCTGTGTGTTTGACTTTTAGGAATACATTCCTGATCTGTATAACCACTTTCTGGACATCAGCCTTGAAGCACACATGTATGCTTCCCAGTGGTTCCTCACCCTGTTCACTGCAAAATTCCCTCTCTACATGGTCTTCCATATTATTGACTTACTCCTATGTGAGGTATGTGTTCTAACTGGAGACTTGCACAGCTCCCAGCTTTTGACAGTTTGTCACTATCTTGGTTCATGTCCTTGTTACTATCTGTTCTCTCAGAGCAAGGCGTGTGATATTTTTATGTAGAAGTGTTACATTTCTGCAATGATAAAGATTCTCAGCATTTTAAAGAAACAAATTAAGAATCAATAGCTATATAAAAGATTATCATCTCCTGTTCCCTATGGCACTGGTGAAACTATGTGAGAAGGCTTTGTACAGCATGATGAGAGCTGATTTACAAATATGTGGGTTCCTCTCTTCTGAAGTCACATTATACACAATGAGGACTTTTTTTTTTCCTATCATATTACTGCATGGAGGCCATTGTGTATAAAATGGCCCAGCTAACTCTCATGCTGGTAATCTAACAAGCTTGAAGCTCTTTCTCCTGGAAAACTTGAAGTCTCTCTGTATTTCACAACTTCTATTTAGAAAGCAAAATTCTTTATATTGAGACGTTGTCTGTAATCCTGTTTAGAACAGTGTATGTAGTGGTGTGTGGGTAAGCAGTGCAATTACACTCAGCACTTATTGCCATCAGTGAACAAATCCCATTTTGTACTGAAGCATCCTTGAGTTATTTAATGATTTGCTGGGTAACTTTATGCATCCATTCTTCTTGGATCTGCACTTGTTCCTGTGAAGTGGCTGATTTCCTGCTTTCCTTTACTGAAGGCTTTCAGCATTCACAAACCTCCTGGTCAATGTTTTTGCCCTTTCCCTGTGTCTGCTGCTTGCTTTGTCCATGTGCCAGTGGAATAGAAAGCAGCAGATGGTATGGAGAAAATCACTTCTGTTTGTTTAGAAACACATTTTCAATTCATAAACAGTAAATGTGCTCACAGAGAAGTTTTAAGGGGTTGTTCATAATTTTAAAGTAATAGTGAAAGAATAACTTGGTGGGAAGAAGAAAGGCAGGATCTTGAAATAAGATGAGCAGTGTGTCATGATTATGAGTGGATCTTGAAATAAGATGAGCAATGTGTCATGATTATGAGTAGGACCCCTGAAGGAGTGAGCTACTTCTGACTACAGAACTGTTTGTATTTAATTTGATTGGACAATATGAATAGAACTCTTCTAAGGAGTAGAGGCAGAATAGATGCTGTGGGACTCTGTCTTAAATTGAGTCACTTTCTTTTTCATTGCATGGATTATCCCAGTTTGTGAAGACCAGAATTTAATACATTGGTGTATATATTACTGCATTTGAATCAGTGGTTTTAGAAGTTGCTGTATTAAAGGTAAATTATCTTGAGCTGACCAACTACTCATTAAGAAATAAAATAAAGTGCACAACATAATTTTAGGGTTTCAGACTGCTAAGGAGGCAGTAAAACCAGTGTTGATTGTTTGCTCTCTGTAATGACTCTCCAGTAAAGATATATTGCCAGTTGTTTGCAAAGTCATTCTTTGTACCTTTGATTTATATAGCACCTGGTTACACATATATCCTGGTTATCCATTTCACACAAACTAGACAAATAACAAAACCCACCAAATAAATTCCTATCCAAGCTTGTAAATACTGAGAAATTAAATTATTTTGTCATTATTTTTTTCTTTCCAGGGAATAAGTGTTATCTTCAATGTTGCACTGGGATTGTTAAAAGTGAGTATGTTACAATGTTACACTGTAGTTTATGCATCTTCATGCACCCTATAAAAATTAAGATGCCTGTTACAAAAACATGTTGTTTTTTTGAGAAGCTAACAACTGCCTGTGGCACACGTGCTGTAATCTGGCCTGTCTTGTGCAGCACAGTGCTTTTTTTGGGGAGTGGAATAGAAGGTTGCAGAAATAGAAACAAACACTCTTTGCTGAAGGTTAAGAAGCAGCGATGTTACTGCAGCTTTCCAAAGCTGTTGTGGCTTTATTGTCTCTGGGATTCAATAACTGTAAAAATTGGCTTTTCCTGGTGCTTCTTTCCTTGTGTCCAGACTACCAAGGATGATTTGTTGCTGACTGACTTTGAAGGGGCTTTAAAGTTCTTCCGAGTGCAGCTGCCCAAGCGGTACCGCTCCGAGGAGAACGCCAAGAAGCTGATGGAGCTGGCCTGCAACATGAAGGTGAGCTGGGAGGGACTGCTGCAGCCTCAGCCTGGGAGCAGCTGCAGGCTGCAGCTCCAAGGGCAAATGCAGGTTAATTGGCTATGATCATGGAGATTAATTTTCAGTCAAATACAGTGACGTGGTTCAAAGTGTCCTTTTTCCTTAAATTCCCTAAAGGAATGGGGATGAGGATGGGCAGTTCACCCCCCTGGGCAACAGATGTTAGCAGAGCTGCTGCTGCCTCCTGAAAAAATGTGGTGGGACATCAGTGTTCATATCTGCAAACCCAGAATCCCTGCTGACTTCCCCAGGCCTTCCATGCCTAGAATTTATGACAATGACAAATCTGCTCAAGATCACCTAAAAAAGGCAAAACTGGCTCAATGCACTTGAAAAGTAGAAGATGAAAATACAGTGGCGTGCCTGTCTTCCTTTCCTCTGGCATGGTGGATGCCTCACTTATCAGGATCTAACTTTACGTTGTGGGAGGTTTGGGGTGTGAAACCCCAAATTTCAGGCAGTGTTTGAGCAGGGGCAGAGCAGTGAAATAATCTCCTCAAATTACTGGCTCCATTGTCAGTGAAGGGTTAATTCTCTAGGTGGGTGTCTGGGGTGCAGGAATAACTCCTGCAGTTGTGGTTGGGCGACTCCAGGTAATGGTTGGCATCTCGAAGAATTACCCCGAGTGCAGAGAGGTGTTTCTGGTCAGCTCTCACTAGAGGGAGCTTGGCCACCGCTTTCTGCAGCTCCTTCCGAGGATGGGTGTTAGTGAGAAAACCAGGCTTCAGGGAAACCAAACACGTTTTCCATTCTGCCTGTCATTTATGCATGTCAAATTCAACCTGCTTCTCAGAAAGGGGTTTTTAAAGAGGAAATCTTAGCTATAGCTTTTAAATTTATTTGGTTTACTGAGATAAAAATAAATGTTTAGGTGCAACTTTTAATGCTAGGGGTTTTATTTAGATGCATAATGCCTTGCATGTGAAGTGCTCACAATGATCTCGGTGTGGTCGGTGTTGCTAAGCCATTGTAAGTTCTGGCACAGGTGACACCAGTAAAATGCTGGTCAGGATCTGTTACAGCTTCCCTTGTGTTCCCTGTCCCTGCAGGACTTGAACTCTGGGCACAAAATACTGAATTCAGCATCACCTTTCTCTTCCTTCTGACAGAAGGGGAATCTGGGGGCCTGTGAGAGTGGCTTTGCTGGTGCTGGGTGTGTCAGAGCAGGGACAGAGCACTTGTGCCTCTTGAGGTGCTGCTGCTTGCCCAGACACCTCAGCAGCTCAGGCAGGGCTGTTTTCTGCTGGGCTTGAGTGACACTGGCAGAAATGTCAGCTGAGCCTGCACTTGCCCTTTCAGCATTTACAGTCTCATGTAAAGTAAACCAAATGCTTCTGTGTGATGATAAATGTTACAGCTGAAAAAGCAGCTGAAGAAGGCTCAGCATCAGGCCAGTCCAAAAATGAACCACGTCTCGTGGGGTTCTGTTTTGCTGAAGCTCTGCAGTGTGTGCAGCACCAGGGAGCTGTGCAGCACCAAGGGGAGCTCGGGCAGGCTGCTCTGGGTGCCTTTTGAAAGCTTCCCTGTATTCCACAGGAAGAGGCTGCTGTCATTATATTGACTGGAACCATTTTTGACCCACCTGAGGGTTTGCCACTCATAGCTGGGTGATGCCATGAGCTGTGCTTTGTAGAAGGCAGGAGTTGCCTGAAGCTTGTTCCATAACCCTGTGTATGTTGTGTTCTTTTATCGATGTTCTGGGCAGGAATTAATGAGCTGTTTTAATCTAGATTAGCCAGAAGAAGCTGAAGAAATATGAAAAGGAATATCATACCATGAGAGAGCAGCAGGCTCAACAGGAGGATCCTATAGAAAGATTTGAGGTAATGCTTTACCTTCTTCAGTCTGGTTTAACGAACAGGAAGTTGCTACTTTTGATTCTTTTTTGAGCTGGTTTTGTTTTCTGACCAATTTGGATGCAACAGGGGAATCAGCTCCATGAACCTGAAGGGAATGTCTCTCTATTGGCAATGCTGATCAGGATGAGGTTGTTGTGAGCCCAGCTGTGCAAAAAAAGGAATAGTATGAATTTTTATTTGGGCTTATAGAACTGGTTCAGTAGAGCCTGTTTAACATGCTGATTGCACCACAAGCCATGAACAGAAGGGAAATGCCTGACTGATTCTAACTCTGCCTTCCATGGTTGTACTCCCACTTTTACTCCTCTTCCTAATTTCAAATGATGTATGCTGCAGTAAGCATATAATTTTATAGTTTATTTATCAAGAAATGTCATACAGGGATAAATTACACATGCCAAGTTATGTATGCATACACATACCACAATAACACACAGAGAGACAGATACAATAAATTAATGTATTTTAATTAGAGAAGTTTTATGTAAACTTTCTTTAGTATCTATCTGTGTACTGGGAGTTGTAATAGGAGAGAGAAAATAGAGTATTTTTCCCAGGATTCTCCTCTTTTACCTGTTTCTAGCATGCAAATTCAGTTCTGAGCCAAGAAAAGCAGTACCTGTAGGAAACTCCTGGGAAGGTATCGAAGGCACAACGATACCCCTACTATTGCAGGCTTCAAAAACATTTCTGTAGCTCAACAAGTAATGGCTGAGCAGAGTTACTTATACCTGGTGTCTTCTCAAGGCTAATCCTGTATTTATTTAACATTTACACTGTGGCTGTAGTTTTGTCCCGGGGAATTTTATGCAGGTAGAGTTGTCTTTGCATAGTGGAGATGCAAGGTGGGCATTCTGTATGGGCACAGGCAGCTCTGTGTGTCAGACACCCNCCTCACAGCCCCTCTGTGTCCCCGCAGCGCGAGAACCGGCGCCTGCAGGAAGCCAACATGAGACTGGAGCAGGAGAACGACGACCTCGCCCACGAGCTGGTCACCAGCAAGATTGCACTGAGGAAGGACTTGGACAATGTAAGTCATGTCCTCAGGCTGTCTAGGACAGACAAGGGCTAACTCCTTGTTCCTTCTCTCACTGGAGAGGAGACACATGGAGTACTGGTTTTGTGTGGGACAGGATTCCTTCCTCCACGTCTGTATTGCACACTGACAATGTACGGGCCTGTGACAGGGGTCATGGGAAACAGCAGTGCTGACTGAAATACTCATTACTCCTCTGACTGGAGGAAAGGAGAGCCTGTACTTGAGTAGTTGCTTTCTTTTCTCTGAGGAAGCCTAGCAGGAGCTGTGTCAAGTCTTTGAACCATCACAGAGATCGTAACATGGATGCTGGCTTGTGTTTTCCTGGGATTTTTATGAATACAATTTCACAGAGACAGGCTTTGCAAAGTGCCTGATAAACTTGAAAGTCTGAGTCTGTCTGGCTCTGCATAGATCAGGTTCTCAAGTACCTCAGGCAACTCTGAAAATGTTGTTGTGGTTTCCATTTGGCTTGTTGGAATCTGCCCGTGTGAACTCCTCATCCTGGGCTGTTTCCAGATCACTAGAGCTCTCAGGAGGAAATTTCAGGTTTGCTTTGCGTTAGAGGAGTTTTTTTTCAGCTTGCTGTCCCACTCCCTTCTTTACATATTCAGTTCTGGGAGATTTTATTAGGATATGCTTTTTCTTTTTTTCCAGGACATGCAGAGACAGACAGGTACTGGCATTTCTAGCACAGGGGAGGCTGCAACACATTTAGGCTGTCTGCTTGGGGAGATGTGGGGAAGAGGTCAAGTGCTCATGTTTTGCCATTCTTGTTCTGTACCAAGATAACTGCATTTCTGAAATCTCAAAGGAAAATGACTTCTGAAAGTTGCACAGTGCAGGAGCTGACAGGCTTTAAAATGTTTCATTGGATCTGCCTCAGATAATTTAAGGTTTCCCACGGTCTCTTGGAAACTTGCTGTTGGAAAACTATTTGTAGTAAATGTTGATGCCAGTGGGTGAATGTTGCTTTAATGAGTTTTGGTTCAGGACTTTTGGGTTTAGTACATCTCCTGTTCTTAGGTGTTAAAATGTGGATCATAGAAGAATGTTCTAGAAGTAGGTTTTCCCCACACATTGGTATGTTCACCTTCTCTTACCTGGGATGTTTCCCTTCATTAGTGAAGCTTCCAGAAGTTTCACACTGGTGATAGCCCAGCAGTGGCACTCAGGAGGTGGACTCCAGCAAAAATTGTCCTGAAGAAGCTTTTTCTATCAGTTTTCAATTGTTATTTGTGGCTGCTTGAGCCTATATAAGACACAGTTATACTTTTACATTGTTTTTTTTAAATGGAGAGCTGGAAGAGGAACAAAATTAGGCAAAATAGATATGCTTAATTTGATATATAATAGTCTTGTATTCAAAGATCCCAAATGATGTTGGCAGCATTTGGGTTATCCCCTGGGAGGAGATAGCTAGGTTTGATCCTACTTCAAGACATGATTATTTCTTCTAATTGGATCCTGAAGTGATAAGTTTCATTCTGCCAGCCTGAGGTCCTGAAAGGAAAGTACCAAAGGACATTGTTTAATACACCTTTTCTGGTACCTACATGGCATGTCTGAAATCTGCAACCTAAAAGATCAAAACAAAGCATTTGGAAATACAAGAATTTCCTTAATATCCTTTTCACTAGACCAGAAAATAGGCTTCATTTTTCTACTGTTGTTGGGCTCCTACATCCCAGTGTTCTTTAACTTTAAAACAGCTTAAACCCCATCTGTAATGAAAAGATGTTCTCTTTGCCTTTGCTGTCTGTTTTAAAGGATCAGCAGGACTTTAAGGGACTAAAATTCACTTTTTGATTTTCTTCCTTTGAAGGGAATTGGTACAGCTACTTTCTGAAGATTTTATATATCAGTTGAGTTATTGATCTATTTTTATGTAGAATCCATACACCTATTGGGAAGTGCTGTGTTGTGTGTATGAGACAGGAAAAGATGTCTTAACTTTGCAAAGTTTTAGTGGTTTATAAAGAGCTTGAAGCTTTTCAACAATATATTTTTATACTTAAAAAATTGCAGTAAAAAAGGATTGTTGGTTTCTGGTGGGACATTTCTTTCCCTTAAGGAGGAAGGAGAGAGGGGCCTGACTTGTGTTTGCTTTGATAGCTCAGTTTTCTCATGCAGTATTTTGTGGGATGGTATTACATCCATTGGGAAGTGTCATAGAGTTCTGGGGGCTTTTTAAATCTTCTGGAGACATTTTTCATTAATTCTGTTTTCATTGCAAGGTTGAATGTTTGCAAATTAAACTTGGGTCTGAGCTGGTTACAGTCTTTTATTGATCTTGCACATTGTGAGCTGTTCTGTGCCTTTGGTTGTCTTCAGAATGTATTGGTCAACTTCTAGACTGGACAAGAAAGTGAAACTTATTTCTGAGCAATCCTTACTCCAGTTTTGCTAAAATGAATCACTGAATTCAAGGAGGCATTTTGGAGGGCTGGAATATAGTGGTACATGTCATTAATTTTGGTGTATTCCTGCTTTGCTATTGCAGATAGGAAGTTTTAGAAAAATAATTTTCAGAATAAAGTTTTGTTGTTTTTAATAACAATGAACCAAACCTCAATCAGACTGGAATGGCTGCACTCTTGGCTCTGTCCTGGTGGAGGCACAGCAGGGAAGCCTCTGCTCAGCCTCCACTCTGTGTTTCAGGCAGAGGAGAAGGCAGATGCCCTCAATAAGGAGCTGCTAATGACCAAACAGAAGCTGATTGATGCAGAAGAAGAAAAGAGGCGCCTGGAGGAAGAATCTGCTCAGGTTGGGGCATTTCTGTCATTCTCACTGTTCTGAACAGTACAGAAATGATAAAAATAAAAAGTGACAAGTGTGGGAAGGGCTTAATGTTCTAAGTCATGTTTGTCCCTCTTCTGTGGTGTAAAGGACGTCAGCAAAGCAGAATTTGGCATTTTCCTGCCAGGTGCTTCATAGGGTGGGGAATTTTTAACTTGAAATCACAGTGTCACAGCCTGTGCCAGATGCTGCACAGAGAGGCAGTGCAGGACTTCAGCTGTCAGCACTTTTTGAATCCTTCCTTTCCTTGGCTAGCCCACTGTTCTGTCAGTGATGGCCACCAAAGCCTGGCTTTCCCTGCCTGCATGGAGCTGAGCTGGACTCTGGGTCCCTGGGTAGAGCAGAGCAGTGAGGTTAAGAGGAAGGAAGAAATACCACCTGGGTATTTTTCAGACTACACCTATATAAACCTTTATTTTCTTTTTTTTTTTTTTCCTACAGCTGAAGGAAATGTGTCGTAGGGAACTAGATAAGGCAGAGTCAGAGATCAAAAAGAACAGCTCTATTATTGGTGACTACAAACAGGTAAGTACAACTTCATGATGATGTGGTTTGCTATCAAAGTACAAGACTTTCAGGTATTTTAGGAGATTTCTGGAAGTCAATGTCATCTGTGCCATGCATTTGAGGACACAGTTTAGCTGTTCTAAATGGGAAGCCTTTGGCTGGTTTTGCATTTTCTTTGGCCGAGATCCTGGAGTGGTCAGTCCTGTTTGCCCCTGACGTGGGTATTTGTAGATCAGTTACAGCCTCAGTTACAGCCAAACCTTGTTCAGATGGGCTCTTGGATATCAAAGGTTCACTTCATGCCAAAAAAAGCTTCTCTCTCACCTTCGCTTTGTCAATCAAATGCACCTCAGAAATACAAAAAAAGCTGCCTTTTTCCTTTCAAGGCTTTGCTTTGGCATTCAAGCTCCTGATCACAAGGTATCAAGGGAGCAAATTCATGTGTCTCTTTAGTAAGCCCATATCAGGTCTCAGGGAATTAATTAGGGTTTTTTACTACTCTGTCTTGCCTGTTCTTTTCTCCCAAAGGCAACAAAAGAGCCATGCTATTCCTAACCTTTTCTGGCTCCTTTAGCAAGGCCAAACTGTTAATAACTTATGTTGGAACTGCACCTTTTCCTGTGGGGATAGAAGAATATGCAGAGAATAGGAAAATGTACAAGGAGACAGCTTAATGCAGCATCCCAATTTTTCTAGCTTTCTAAGGGTCCTTAGACTATCCATGTTAATATTGCAGCAGCATTTATTTGTGCTTTAGCATTCATTTGGGAGGGAATTTACATTTATAAATGGTCTGGTAACATAATTTTGCTTGTCAGATTTGTTCCCAGCTGAGTGAGCGACTGGAAAAGCAACAAACAGCAAATAAAGCTGAAATTGAGAAAATACGGGTAAGAGACCAGATAGATCCACATTCTACAATGTTTCAATCTCTTAGCAAAATCATGGCAGCAAACACAATTTATTTCATTACTAAAATGGTGGCCATAGATAAAAGAGAAGATTATAAGGGAGAGATCTGGGAGAAAAGGTGAGTCCTCTCATGCTGTGGTGGTTACATGCTAATGTTAATGCTGGAGTTTTTTTAGAGGGGTCATTTTTTTCTGGCAGAGATTGTCTGACTGTCTTTTACTTTAAAGTAACAGCAGGAGGGACAGAGCCCATTTGTAGCAAAATAACACAGCCGTGTTTCCAAAGCCGTGAGTCTGGGGCTGGCAGGAGCTCCTGCTCGGCTGTGCCTCCCCAGAAGTTCCCATTTGTGGCTCCTCTGGTGTTGAGCTGCTCTCCCAGAGCAGAGGCAGGAACAGGCTTTGATCACACCCCCAGCACATTGCTCACAGCCAGGTGTTTACTTTAGCAAAAGGTGGATGACTGCGAGCACTGCCGCGAGTTCTTCAATAAGGAAGGCCGTGTGAAGGTTGCCAGCACTGCCAAGGATGGTTCAGACGAGGACACTGATGAGGAGAAGGAAACACTGAAGAACCAGCTGAGGGAAATGGAGCTTGAGCTGGCCCAGACCAAGCTGCAGCTTGTGGAGGCGGAATGTAAAATACAGGTAATGCTCTGGAAGTCTGTTTTGTAGTCTGTACAGCGTGTCTGCATTCCTAGAAAAATGTGTGTAGAGGGATTGGAACAGAGCCTGTTGGTTGAAACCGTAACCTGCTATTTCCTGCATGGGTTATTTAACCAAACACTGCGTCTGAAACTTGCTGTATGCAGACGATATAATTGAAATTGCATGAACTGTATTTAGCAGCCACTACAGCTTCCAGACATCTGCCTGTCTGCAGTGCAGTGCTGGCTGCCTGATCCTCCTGCAACTGCTTGGAAGGAGCCCAAGCTCTGACAGAGTACTGAATCATGCATGTCTTTATCTCACAATCAGTGCTAAATGAAGAAGTAACATTGACAAATGTTAGACATGTTTCTTGAAACACGATTAAAAAGCACTCCAGGTACCTGAAGTATTTCTGTAAAATATGACAACACTGTGCTTTTAGCCTAAAACTGATATGTCAGTGTGGCTTGTTCACAGAAAGGTAAAAATTAGTTTGTAGAAAGTCCACTTCCTGTGGGAATAGCTCCTCCTCAGATGGTAGAGAATTAAAGAGTTTGGATGTACTTAAGAAAGCAGAATGTTTCACTAAGGGCAATGACACAAGTCTTGTTTTGCTTTTCAAAGCTTTTTTTTTTCCCTTGTCAGCTTATTGTGCTGCTTTTAATTTATGTAAGACTTGTTTAACTTCTGAAGTGGCTAAGAGTTTGTAGATGTTCTAGAGCCTTCTGTGTTTAATTCCTATAACCTTGTGCTGTGAATATGTAACAAATGAATGAAATTACTCTTCTCTTTGCAGGATTTGGAGCACCATTTGGGTCTGGCCCTGAATGAAGTACAAGCTGCAAAGAAAACATGGTTCAACAGAACAATAAGCTCTATAAAAACAGTGACTGGAGTCCAAGGAAAAGAGACTTGTTGAAAAGCAGTTCGGTCAAACACACCTTCTTAACACAACACCTTTTGTTGCCTTCCTTGGCCAGATGTTTAATTCTGTGACATGAGAGGACCAGAATGTAAATATAATAGAAACACAGCATGTCAGGATTTCAATAGGTCAGTGATAAAGAGGATGGAAACACAAGAGAGGTTTTATTGCTAGACATGGGATGTTCATACTACTGATATTTAACAGGTGATGTAGCTAGATTGAAGCCCTTCTGAGAAACACTCCATTCTGCGTCTGGCTGGAGGCTTTTCACAGACTAGGTACGAGAACTTACCAAACCCTAATTGTTAAGTTTACATATGATAGGTTTTTTTACAGTTATAACCTTTTTTAATATTTTATTTGAAAGGAAAAGTGTCACTAACAAAGTTTAAAAAGAAAAAAAGAGAAAAAAAAAAGAAAAAATGCAACAAAAAAATACAAGTTTATCAAGAACTACATCAGTGCCAGAAAGCAGTCCCCAGAGGTAGGAAATGGAGAGTAGGAGGTGACATGTTTTGCTTTATGAATGGGGATGATTTCAGCATTCCTGTCGAGCAACCCCACTTTGTTTTAGTAGATGCAGCATCCATCTCTCTGTGTTTGGCATTTCTTTCTGTTACTAATCAATTCTATGCAACTCTGGGCTTTTTTGGCATGGGCTGCCAAACAAATTTGCCACCAGAGGCTGGGAGACTTGTTGAAGTGCTAGACAAGAATAATCGGAATTGTGGGCAAATTTCCGTTTCACTTGTGTCATATTGTTTGATCCACATATCAACAGCATTCAAATCCCCAGCACCAGGACTGCTGATAATATGAATTATGTGGATGGTCTGACATTCAGTGGAGTCTGTCTGGTTTTGTCAGGTTTCGTTTTGTTTTTGTTTGTTTGTTTTTACCTGGCTGTAGCAGGCCTTCTGCGGAGCTCCGACAGAGCTCCCAGGTTTTAGTTTTGCACATAGGTATGAATGGGACAAAGAAACAATAAACTGAGATATATATGAGGCAAAAATCACAGCGTGAGTGTAGCTGCGAGCATCTCTAGCTGTCCAACTCGCTTCCCTGGTAGCGTTCTGAGGTGGTGTAGGTCATTTTTCATGCTCGATGCAGTTGCACTAATAGGTGCTAAACATGCTTGGAGTTCTCATTCCTTGGATTGTATTGAGTTCTCACCAGAAAGCTGTAGAATGGAGTTTTGCACCTTGTAATTTTTTTAATTTATAA
This sequence comes from Dicaeum eximium, assembly GCA_013396995.1. Taxonomy (NCBI): domain Eukaryota; kingdom Metazoa; phylum Chordata; class Aves; order Passeriformes; family Dicaeidae; genus Dicaeum; species Dicaeum eximium. Next base: position 228,226 of record VWZP01009915.1, on the reverse strand, counting down.
TGGTTTGTGTTATGCTGAAGTATCTATTGCATCAGTGGATAAATTTTGTGTGCAGTGTGAGTATAAGCTGGTAACAATATGAGGCACTGGTTTGTATATAAAGATATTTGGTTTATTTTGTATTTCTAACTTTTTCTTGTTTACTGTACTAATGCTAGCTAATGTACTCTGTAACTACAGGATAGAACATGCTATGTCCAAGCTTTTTTTCCTTAACTGAATACATTATCTCTATTGTTTAATACCAAAAAAAAAAATACTGTAACTCCATCAATATTAGATGCGTGGACATTGTGGTAGCATAGTTGCAGTGTGTATACTTTATGAATTGAAATATAAACTAGTAAAATTGTATAACTATTTTGTTGTTTCATTTCATTTGAACAGAAAATTATTAAATATTTTGCAATATAATGCTAATTCTCTTCTTAAAGTAGAAGCAGTAGCATCTGCAGGCTTCTCCAAGACTGAAACCACAGTCATGCTGCAAAGGGCTTTGCTAAAAAAGACTGCATGTTCTGAGTGCTGCCAACACTGGTTTTCTATAATAAAATCTAGGGTTTGCTTTGAAAAAAGAAACTGCAAAAATGACCTTGTGCAGCTTGAAACTTGTGACTCAGTATTTCTCAAACATGTCCAATTTAGAACATTTTTTCCCTTGGCCCTCCAAATTCTGCTTGAATCTGCAAAATAAATGTAGGCTATCTCTGCTCATGACCATCAGTAACAAACTCTGTGGGGTCAAGCGTGGTTCACGTCATCTTCAGCAGGGTTCTGTAGCCGTGGCTGAGCCCGCACGACTTCAGGGCTGCACTAATAGGGTCACGGGGCAGCTCCGCTCCCCAGCCCTGTGTTCTGCAGAGATAACCAGCAGAACAAATGGATTCTTGTCACCAAAACCACCAAAGGGGGCTCAGGAAGCAGCCCTGCTCTAGGAGGCTGCTGTGATGTCACCTTCCCAGCCATATTTTGCTTTAAGAGAATGGTATTATGTGGTTGTGTGTGTGGTCTTTACTGCTTTGTCTTCCCAGAGGTGCATCCCTTGGTAAGGTCAGCTCTGCAGTTTCTCGATAATTGCAACCCTTAGAGAAAGTTTAAAGGTAAGTAGGGGACAGGAGGAAGCAACCCAAGAACCCTTCATCCACTTGTCTTCCTCAAAGGGACCGGGAAATAGTGTAATAGTGCACTTTTCTCCAAATATTAGGTACTTAAAGGAAGAGAAAAATCTGCTTTATTGTTCAGATGTCTTCCACTCTCTAAACACTACTTTCAAATTGCATGCAGCATATACTCCCCTTTTAGTATGGATGCAGAACATGGATAGTCGTTAATAGCATTTTATCCAAAACACTTCGTACTCAGTTTCCAGTCATGGATTATTTTAGATGCCTACCTGAAGGTTTTTGGTGCTCAGAAATAAATATTACTAATGTATTTCACATCCAACTCTATCTAAAATATCCACAGCTAACTAAGAAGAATGGATCCAGTGCTGAAATGAGCATCTTTGGAAGCATACTTAGATGTGAAAGACAAGGAAGCAGGTCAGTTGTAAGATGAGGAAATTGAATTTGCAGATGTTCAAAACTATGAATAAGGAAGATAGAAAACCACATTGAGTCAGAGTTGCTGTAAGCATGAGTATTTTATAGCCCTGTAAGAGAAAAGGAATGAGTGTGTTTGGTAGCATTTGGGACATTAATGATATGGTTATTTTCTGGTAGTCAAGCACCTTTCTGTTCTCATGTGCCTCAGCTGGGTTTGAGTACTGAACTGCAGCTCAGTGCCAGTCTGCTGATGCTGGGATTAATCTCCTGTGCCCCAGGCTCCAGCTTCCAAATGCTTTGCGTGTTTGTGCTGTATCATTAAGTTCCAATGGTCTCAGTGTGGGAGCTCGAGTGTCACAATCTCATTTGTGTTGCAGAACTTCCTGGCAGCTCAGGGTCCGCAGCTGGAAGTGGATATTCAGGATCTATCGGAAACTTTTACCTTTAAGCATTGCTGGTAAACCGTCTTGAAATTTATATAACTACCTCCCTGACTTTTTTTAGCTGCCCTTCTTATCTGTGGCAGTGATATAAAGTTCCTGTTATCTAGAGGAGGATTTCACTCCATCTGTTCAACAGCTTGGCTCACATTCATCCAGCCTAACTTTAGACACTTCGGAGGTGCCTAACATAAGAGTTTAATCCAGGGAGGTTTTCCAGCCCTCGGCGGGTGCGGGGGCAGCACTGCGGGCGTTTGGCTCACCCAGCCTCGTGCCCAGAGCCCTGATGGATCAAGGGAGCTCCCGCAAGCCCACAAACTGAACTGAGAGTCCTTCCTAAATAAAAAATAAATACTGGAAATGAGCCATCAGTGGACACTGAGGGGATTGCTTTCTGTTTTAATTTTTCCTCCTTTTCCCATGACTTTATTGTGCAGTATTTTTCCTTCTGTGTTGCCGAAGAACATCACGGTCTCTTAATACTGAGATTTTGCTAGAATTTACACTGCACATCCTAATGCTTTTGAGCAACATGGGCTTGGTTTTGCTGCGTTTTCTGCATACTAATGAGCACAACACTGTAATCTGGGACTGAGGGCTTTTCCTTGGGATAATCTGGCCACAGGCACGGTAGGGAACTCGGGCTGTGAGGCAAGAAGGAGGGCTCTGCTCGGGAGCCGTGTTTGTTGAGTTTAACATTGAACTCAAGTGTCTCCTCATGGTGGTGTAAGTTCCTGCGGAATGGGGGATGAGTGGAACCGAGCTAACTGAAGTAGAACCGGGCTGTTTGAGGTGGTTTTAGCCGAGGAGGGGCTCGAAGAACACCGCACATCCTCCGGCTCCTCAAGCCCCGCCGGGAGCCTCCTCAGCGCCCTCACGGCTTCCCGCGCTTTTTGAGGGGGCGGGGCCCGTGGGGCCCGCGGGGAGCTCTGATAGGCTGGTGAGTGATTGGCAGCAGAAGCAGCCCTTGGGCGTGGAGGTGGCAGAGGCGCCATTTTGTTTGCCGTGTGGGCCGGGGCAGCCGAGGAGCGGTGCCGGGGGAAGGAGCCTTGGAGCGGGGCCCGGGCAGGGGCTCTCCGGCGGGAAGAAGGTGTGGAGTGCGGGCACACCACTGAGCTGCTGGGCTGGAGGGGAGCAGCAGGCTTCGGGCGGGGCGGTGCTTCCTGCACATCCTCCCAGAGCTCTTCCAGGGTCTGAGGGTGTTAGAAGAGCACCAGGGCAGCAGAGCTTTAGATCCAAACAATAACTGCTGAACATGAATGGTACTTTGGGGAAAACCTGTACAGAACTTGTAGTGCATTCATAGCCCTTTGTGGAGAAGGTGTAAAATTTTCGCCTTAATTTGCACGGGGTTTAAATGGCCTCGTCAGTTCTTTTCCCCTTGCAGACACTGCCCAGGCCCCTCAGGCTGAGGCAGGCAGTGAGTTCTTCCCATACAGCAGCAGCAGCCTTTCAGCAGGAGGTGGGTGATGCTCACGGCAGCCTGTCACAGGCAGGTCTGAGCTGAGGCCTCCTGAGGTAGAAACCTTTGAAATAGGCTGTGAGAGCTAATAAAGTGGAGCTGTTTGATCTATAATGTGATGAGTGGCTGCTGTGGGCTGTTCTCCCTGTGGAGAATCTGCATGAGAAGCCAATCACACCACTGACTGCTGGTTAAGTAATTCATGGGTTCCTCCTACAAATCTGATCAGAAAGTTGTATTGTGTCCTTATACGAAAAATGATCTTCTAGGAGGAAGTGTAGTAAAATTGAAGTGTCTTGGAAGTAAATCTATGGGACGTGTTTCTAATACATCTTGAACGTACGGGTAAATTGTTCTGATCCTCTGTTTGTTAATAATGGTTGAGATAGGAGATGTAGCAAACTTTATTGCAAAAGTTTATCACAGAAGTTTTTCAGAATACAAAAAACTTTAAATGTTTGTTGGTTAAAACATTAGGGCAAAAGTATTTTTTAATCAGCTTTAGTGGCTTGAGTTACAGCTGAAGGTGACGTGAGTTGGTCTCGAGATCTCACCCTACGGGCCCTTGACGCGCGGGTTAACATGGAGGTGATCAGGAGTCCAAGTGCAGGTTGTTTTATGGCAGTGAGCAGGCTGCTTCAGCTATGGAGTTGCAGAGGTCCATCTTAATCAACAGCTTGTGTGACAAAAGTGATGATTTTTAGGAAAGTGCTGCAGTGTTTAAGGTGGAATCGCAGCCGCGCTGGGCTCTGAGGCTCCAGAAGGTGCAGAAGAGATGAGACTTGCAGGCTGCCAGCTCTGAGCAGAAGCCCTCCTCGTGCTTAGCGTGTGCCATGAAAACATCCAAGCTGTGTGTTTAAACTCCCTGCTGTGAGCGTCTGTTCATGCACAGAGCTGGCGGTGTGATGGGGAAAGGGGGCTTTGGAGCCACATTCATGTCATTTGGGAAATGTCATTTGGGAGGGGACACTGCAATGAGTCCTGGTGCAGTTTTCTGATGTGGCTGGTCCGTTTATGTCACACAGGGAAAAGAAAACTGCTGTGCAGATTTTATTCAATTGCTGTGCCTGAGAAGCTAGTAAAGGACTCGCTGAGATGGCAGTGCTGTGTCACTGTCAGCTGTCACGGTGTAAGTGAGTTTATCAGTCCTTTTAAGAACATCACAGCAAACCACTGTGGTTTTGGCACAAGTCTTGCCTGCCCGGAAAACAGGGGAGTGATCTAATGTCTTCTGTGTCCTGGAGCCTTGGCTAGCTTAGAGAAGTGGTTTGATGGTAATTAAAACTGGTGCACTAGAGAGAATGGGTGAGAAACAGGAGGAGGATGAAGGCTGGTTGCTTGCAGAACAATGTATATCTCAGCTCAGCACCTACTCAGGGCATGGCAAAACTGCTGCATAATACCACGGGGAATCACTTGAGGAACAAGATCTCATGGTTAGGACAGAGTGAGGAGGCCAGTAATTACTGTAACTGGAAAGTTCTAAATCCTATTCAAGTTTTTATTAATTTGATCTGAGAGAATAGTTTAATATACAGACAGAAGTTACATGTCTTCTACATGTAACAGCATCTTTCTCAAAACCATATAGTTCTTTAAACCCAGGATAACTGACCTGAGCTGCTCAAAGCCTTGTCCTGTCCATTTGCCTGTTTTGTGCTGGATGGAGCAGTCCTGTGGCTACCTCAAGACTTGCAGTATTGGCAGTATAGGAGGTTGTGTGAAACTGCTTTGCAGGGCAACATAATTGGATTTACTGAGTTGTATTTTGTCATCTTGCCCTGGTTTAGCCACCTCTCTTCTACTGTAATCCAAAGTTACCGAGATATATAAAAAAAAAAAAAAAAAGTCCCTTTGAATGAATCAGAACCAGCAAAACGCTGAGCCTGCCTTTATTTGCAGGCAGGAAATCCCACCTTTGGTGTCTGCCAGCACCTAAGCAAAGGGGAAGAGGGAAGGGTTATTTGTGCAGGGTATGTGACCCTTTTTTGGAATCTAAAGGCCTTTTTAGGATTTTGCCTCATGTTCATGCCTGGAGCAAGAAAGAGCCTTTTGTTGTAACTGTAACAAGAGTACACACAGGCTTTTTACAGCATTACAAATAAATGTGCTGGAAGGTATAGCCCAAAGTGAAGATGAATTCGGGACCCTGAAAGCAGTGGCAGCTCCAGTTTCTTTCAGTAGATTGTACCAAGAATTGGGGTCACAAAAGAGAAGGATAATTTACAGCTTAGCAAATGGGAAAAACTCTTTCTAGCTGACTTGCTGGAACTCAACCCTGCAGCAAACCACCAAAGTCAGCATTATGTCATGAGCAATTAAGTGAGGTGACACTTCTTGCAGAAAGAGGGGTGCTGTTTTGGGCAGGTTTATAGATGCAGCAGTTCTTTGCACATGGAAGTTAACAGGCTGGCTTGTTAGTTGTTTGACATCAAACTTGGACATCAGTCAAGCAGTATTTTTTCCTGCTTCCTCTGTAATCAAATACACTTTTCCAAGGTGATGCTGATTGCAGCAAGGTAAACTGGACATCTTGCTTGTTAAGCAGATGGTTCCTTCTGCATGGATCCCTTCAGTGCTGTGCCAGCAGGGGATGGGGCAGTCAGGCAGTGTTGGGGAGGGCCTGAAATGGAGGAGCTTTCTGCTGCAGATTTCACTGTGTGCATTCAGCTGCAGATTCATAGTGAGAGGCACTGCAGGTTGCCGAGGGAAAGTAAATGGACTTGGGTATTTGTTTGTTTGTAGGGGGTGGGGGGAGGATGGGGCCACAAATCACAGCTTCCCTGTTCTTCCAAGCAAGATACTCTGTAACTGCCTGGGCAAACTTGGTTTAGCTACAGCAGGACTGGAGTAAAACTGAGTAGGAGATGCCAGGCATTTTCTCAGTGAGGAAAGAAGGATGTGCCAGCCTCCTTTACCAGTCTAGGCCCAGTGCTGTGGCTTCTCCCATATGTGCCCCTCTGCCATTATTCCTGCGAGGCCACAGAATGCCCGCCAGCTCCTGGAGTGCGCCCAGCTCGCTCTGAGCTGTCCCTGACCAGCAGTTGCCAGGCTGCTGCTGAAGAGCTGTCAGCCTTCTCAGCACCTCAGAGATGATAATCCCGAGGGAGCTTTTGGAATGACCTCTTGGTGAGCCAGCTAACATCAGGCATGAGCACAGACTGGCGTTATGCTAATGCAGCAGGTAAGACTGACTTCAGTTTCAGTTAAGTGTTAATGATGTTTTCTTAAGCAGCTCTCTTCAGTTCTTTGTGGATTTTACTTGCTAAATATTTGATACAGTTCTAAATTTTAAGTGATGCATGGTTTCGTAGTGTTTGGTACAGTTGTCCCTGAGTAGCTCTTTGTGCATTACTGACTCATTTGCAGTACACCACCAGACAGGGCTGGCTGCACATTGGCCTGTCGAGGGCAAGAGTCTCACACCAAGTACTGGTCCAGTTATCCTACATTCTAAACTGTGGGATTTCATAGATCTCACTTCATTAAGAGCAATCTCAATTATACTCAGCACTCAATTATAGTCAAATGCTTCTAAGAAAAGTAAGACTATATGTTCACTGACTTCTGAAGTACAGCTGAGTTCTGTAACTCCAGGCTGGACATGTGTGTATATTCCAGTAATTATTACTGTGAGGTGCGACCTCAAGCAAACAACACCAGCCACACGATTGTCATGGTATCCCCAACTCCTGCCCTCAGTGGCTCCGGACAAGGAAATTGCTTGGATTTGCTTTTGACCTCAGAGGACAAACTGGGACCACAGGAATTTAAGAAACACAGTGAAATGAGAGGAATGGAGAGAACTTTAAAAAAACCTTACTTGTTCTTTATGTGTGTAATTTATATTTTAAGAAAATAAACATCCAGTTTTTCTAATTAGCTAAATACTAGGAATGGTCCAGATTTCTTTTTGGAGTGAAACCTGCCTTTGTGGCTGATCAGGACTGTTACAGCCTTCTCTGGGCTTTTCTGGTATTGCTTCCAAGGCAAACCCCCAGAGGTACTTGTGTGCAGCAGCCCTCGTAAGCTGCAATCCAGTAATGCTCTATTCACTTTCACCTCTGTGAAGGAATGCATTCTGCTTGTTCCAGCATAAATGTGCTTTATGTTTGCATCTCTGAGTCATCTCTGCAAACCTGCAGCCCTGGGGAGCCTGACTGTCCTTTCTGCTGAGCCTATTACCTGACTCAGGCACAAAGGACCTCTGTGGTTTGGCATCCCAGGCTTCAGGAACCCCTTGGAGGCAGTTTGCTCACTGTAACCACCGCCCCCCCCCAACCAATCATTAGGCCATAATTCCTGTTTACAGAGATAAGTCTTTATTGGAGCTATTGGAAGCAAATGGGACATGGTTCCAGTTTTATATACAGAGAAGTCTGTAGCGTTGGGTTACAACCAGTGGAAATGACCCGAGATTACAGTGCAGATCGTGTTGTGTACAGTCAGTAGGAGTGGCTGGCGTACAAACCACAGCACAGAAGCCAAATGAAGCCAAGTGTATGGGGCACAGCAGCATGGGAGGAAGCAACTGAAGGTACAAAGAGCGTTCCCTTTACATTTGCAGGTTTTTTTGGCTAGTGAGTAGATACAGCTCAATTTAAAATTCACTGTGCAGTTATTTTTCTTCCCACTCAACTGCTACCAAATTAAGAAAAGTCGAATGTTCAAATTACATTTTTAGTGCTATAAATAGCCATGGTTGTTGCCAAATTACTTTATTTGAAATTGCTTTATTTATAGTTGGGAATAGTTCAGTCATCATTGTTCTCTACTGATTATAAATTGGGAGAAAACGGAAGTATTTTGAAAGTAGTCTGTAATTAGACCACAAGGATCTCTTGTACTTCATTTGGAAGTTTAATTCTGGATAACTTCTTTGACAGACATTTATTGGGAAGAAAGATTGAATCGTCCACCATATTACTCATTTGTGGAATTCACTCATAGTATTTAAGGTTCAGATCGTTTATAGGTCGTACTTCTTTTTATTCAATGCCATATCCAATCTTAGTTCAAAAATAAACACTCCATCCTCTGTGGATAAATAAATCCATCTCTTGGCTGCAGGTCAGACCTCTATTGGTGAAAGAGATTTAGAAAAATAGACCTTTTCTTTAACGTTTAATACGCTGACTCACAAAGGAAAAGTGAAATTCATTCAAGTCTAGAAACAAATACAGTACAAGTGATTTATAGAATTGCATTCCTTCTCTCTACAAACTTGCTGAGCATGAAACACTGCCCCAAAGCACTGCCTCTGTCTTTTCCTTGTCTTGGAGAAGTAATTATCGTCAGAAAAGTCACATCAAACTGCACTGCCAGATTTCCTGTCAGAAGGGCTCTGCCTCCTGAGGAGTCTCTGCTTACGAATTCTTTAGATGCATGGATGGTGGTGGTTTGGGTTACAGAAAGGTGATATTTTAGCCCAAATTAGCAATAATTCCAATTGATTTGGTTGATGGTGATTTTTGGTGGGTGGAAATTCAACCATTAAAAAAAGCCTGTGAGTTGGCCTTGGAAAGCACCAGCCTTTCCTCAAAATCTCCACTTCTGAGACTGCTTCCCATTGATGCCCTTCTCAGCAAGGGAATGGTACATTTGGCAATACAGGTTTCATGCTCAACTTTGTCACTAAGAACTGGACAGGACTTTAAAAAGCATACAGCCCATTGGGACTTGCTCTGCTGTAGTACTTCAGTGCTTTGGAGAGCCCCCACCCCCAGCAGTGTTGCTCTCTGAGAAGTGCAAGTGTCCCAGCCTGGCTCTGGGGCAGCTGGAGGACGGTGACATTCCGGAGTGGAAGCAGTAGTTAAGCACCAGTTACTGGCCCCTGCAGAGGCTCAAGAGAACAGAATTGCTTCGTAGAGAGCTGGTCGGCCTAAAAAGCTTAGTCAGTTTGATCAATAAATATTGACTTAGGGTTAGGATGAGAAATAAGACACTGCACCTTGGAACTGGAAGACAGAGTCAACTTCCTCTTTTTTCTGTCCAAAACGAGACTGGCTCCAAAACATTTGTCCTTAAGGACCTCTGTGATGCCTGACAGATAACTCATTATGCGTGTATGAATGTACCTGTCCCCTTTTGCAGGGAGGGTTAAATGTATGACTAGACAAAGCTTGGAGGGTTTTTTCTGTGATTTTTTTTCCCAACCATCTGCTCTGTGTCATGTTGTCTCTGAAGGCATGGTTACCTACTCCTAAATTATGCAGCATTGCCCAGAGAATGGCTCTGTAGTTGAATATGCTCTCTGCAGTACAGCCTCCCTTTTCCAGTGTATGTGGATTTCCACACAATAGATGTTATTAGAAAACTACACTTGTCTTTATCCTGTTATTTTGAGCAGGGAAACAGTGATATGAGTTTAAAAACACAGGAAAGAATCTGTACTGCAAATCAGAATTTTTATAATTAAATTCATAGGATCACTGACTTTTCAAAAGCTGTACTGCTCTGAATGCTGTTCTCTAGCCCACCGTTATTCTCCCTTGAGCAGAATGGCTTTCCATCTGCTTAGAAACAGTTCTTTGTGAAAATAATGACAGAAGAATAAATACTGTCTCTCTTACCCTGACTTTGTTACTTTATAGGACACCCTTACAAGACACATTCTGTTGGGAGTGCAGCAATACACACATTTCGGTATGCATAGATCATTAAATTGTAGCAGTGCCAGTAATAAAGCAAAACTTGCCAAGATGTCCTGTTCCTCTTAATTAAGCTCAATTTATGTGTGCCTGTTGACTTAAGATGCAGTTAGTGTCCACTGCTGAGATGATGCAGTACCCTGAGTAACTTTGTATTGATTACGCTTACACAAGCTTGTGCTTTTGCAAGAACACAGAAATTAAACTTGAAGAAAATAAAGAAGTACATCAGGTTGTTTCCATGGAATAGTGTTAATCTATTCATAGCAGCTTCAAAGTATGAAGTTAAAACTTACCTTCTGCTCTACTCCCTTCGAAACAGATGAGTGCTATGATTAACTCCCCTTTAGCTTAAAAAATAGAAGTGGATAGAATGTCAAGATACACTTTGCTGGTAAGATGAACCTACTTTGTCATAAGGAGTTACACCAATATTGGTGACCTGAAATGTGTACATTACACAGGTCATTGTAGGAGCAGCATCTGCTTTCCTTTGGTGCCATGCTCCTCTGTGTAAAGGCAGCTAGTCTAGAATACTGTGGGCATTGCAGAAATAAATAACTACTATTCCTTCAGAGGAAATTACTGTTTGTTTCCTTCCCAAAATTCAACTGCGTGCTCTGTACACTACCTGGAACTATATCCCTGTTTTGGGTAGGGCTGCATCAGGAAATAAAATTTGTCCATTGGATTTCTTGCATTCCTCCTCTGGAAAACCAGCAATTCTGGACTTGTTTACTGAACAACAACAACAACAAAAAATCTCCTGCAGCAACATCATTAGCAACTTTTAGCCTACTGTATGGATAGCTTAAACCTCTCAACTTATTTCTCACTAACTATTGAAAAAGCAATCCCAGCTCCCCCTGCTCATAGTACATAAGGCTGCTGGCTTTCCCCAGCACACATAAACCTCCTGGTTTTACCACAGGCACTCTTAATGAACTTGGGAAAAGCAGTGCAACTTTACCTCCAATTTCTATCTGTGATACTCTTCCTCTAAAACTGGAGAAGGGCATTTACTTCCGTTGTTATCTTTTCTCTCTCTTGCCAGAACCATTCAGAAATCCTGTGTTCAAGCTGATGCTGCACTACACCTCATGAACTGCAAAGCAGCATAAGGCAGCTGGAGCTTCTGTATCCTGGTTAGAGGCATGAATGAGGCTTAAGTTTAATTAATTAAAAATTAACTGCAGCTCTTACTCATTCCAACTCTCTTGTGCTAACCAATGAAGAATAGCCAGCTGCATTCAATTAATGCCTTTTAAAATTAAGTGTTATTTATTCTAGTAGAGATAACAGTCCAGAGGTTTTCACAAACATGCAGTTCTGGCTGGTGAGAAAACATTTTGAAGTTGTTTACTTACATAACAGAGAAGAGACTGCAGCTTTAATTATCTTACTGTCCCAAACCTTTGAAGTTAGAAATCAGATAAATTCAGTCTCTGCAGTTGAAAATTTTTAATGCTCTTTATATTCTTGTAACTCTCCCTTCTTGGTGGATTATTAATTAAACATGGAAGAGTACTCCCCCTGAGAAGGCTTCAGTCTGTACAAGAGTTTCTATAGACTAGGCTTGATGGGTTCTTTTCAAGTACACAGCTACTAAACTACCTGTGGTACAGTATACATGACCTTAAATTGTACAGAGTTAAGGCACCAAATACAAGGTAAGACAACATCCAGAATAAGAGATATGCTTTAGAACTGCACATCTCCACACACCACTTTGGGACAATCAGCTCCTCAAAAACATCAGGGTAAACAATGTGGTCTGAGTGTTTCATGCAATCTCAGGAACCGGAGGAAAAAACCACACTTTACTGAATTTAAACCTTATGTCTGATGAACTTTTCTCTTACCTAACTCATAGCACTCACAGTAAGCACTGCCTTGCCTACACATCATCAGACTGGTCTGGGAGGAAGAGCCCCCTTTCTCCTAGGAAACCCCAGAGAGAGGAGTACACAGAGGAACAGGCAGATGTGTCCTACTTGTGCTTTTGTATTATCTCACATATCAGTTACAAACCAACAAGTGAATCCCATATATATGAGCAGAAAAGGCAAGCACCTGGAGATAAATAGGTGTGGATTCAGATGACACAGATAAAGCTAAGGAAACATCACTCTGGGGTTAGGTAATAAAACAGTTTAGTGATGACAGTTCTCTTAATGCCAAATACTTAACCACTAGCTTAAATGGTTTATGTTTAAAAGAAAGTGCAAGTGAAACTGCTGCTGTGGTCCACAGGCACAGGACCTCAGTGCTGGGTTTCTCTGGTGAAGTGCTCTAAAATGACTTTAGCAGAATTTCCACTTCCAGTGGAATGAAACCAACAAGCTGTTAGACAAGCTGTCTCCTGTACTAAGACAGCAGATTCAGCTACCCTGTCTCTTTGCTCTGCTTCAAACAAGTCAATAAAATATCTCATTTTTCACTGGATTATTCAGCAGGAAGCCCAAGAGGGTCTGTGTGCTGAACATTTGAGCTGAGTTACTGTTTTTTTTGAGACAGAACAGCCGTTCCTTACAGAGCTCCTCAGTGTGCCCAGCACAGAGCTCATTTTCATTCTTTTGATGCCAGAGAGGCGAGGTCTTAGTCAGCTTCATGACTGAGAACAACAACCTGAATTTCATGTTTACACATCTCATCATGTATCCAAAGGAATCCACAGCAGCAGAGCTCCTGTGCTGTTTCCCAGAGCCGCTGGAAATAGGAGCTGTTTTTGTCAGCTGCTTTGTGACTTAGAACTCAGTGAACCTGGGACAGTTTTCCCTTCATTAAGTAACAGGCAACTGTCTTAGAATTTAGCTAAAGGCAAGAAGTTCTAATACTGAGTGAGCATATCTTGGTATACCAAGCACAAGAGGCAGAAGGAAACTTGTAATTTTGTCTGAATAAAGACTGAAATTCTGTCTTGTCGTTTATACAGATTTGGAGAGATGTTCAGCTATCCCACCTCTAGACTGGCTCAGAAGTACAGATGCAGAATTACAAATGAAACAAGGGACTTCATTTCAGGGAGTTGGTGGCAGAAAAAACAGGGAGTGCCACACTCACTCTCCAAGGGACATTGCCAGGACTGGATAAGAGATGGTACGTTAATGCTGCTCACGTTTATTGCTGTCTTGGAGATAAAGAAGTGACAAGAGAATAATGTCCCATAGCTGAACAGCCAACAAACAGAAGATTTCTTTTCCTAAACCACTTGAAAAATTTTCATGCCCCTCCTCCTGCATTTTCTACATCCTAATAATCTGAGGAACTTGTTGTCAGGGAAGTTGTTATCAATAGCTCAATGAAAGCAAAAGGCCTCAAATAATTTTAGACTTGTGCACTTTTCCCCAGTTAAGTTCTTTCAGGGGCTTGAGGGCACAGTCTTTTATTAAGACACACTAAATATTTTCTTCCTACCAGAAGGCAAGCATTCTCAAAGAGAGAATCCTTGTCTCCAGAGATGAGAGATACTGGAGCAGTTTTCAGATTTTTGTTAATGAGTAGAAATAGTCCTCTGGCACGTGAATAAGTTGAAATATTTGTAGGAAAACTGGTTTCTCTGAAGTGCTTCACAGTCTGATTAAGTTTTTAAGAATCTGGATACTTATATGTAATAATTTCATAATTTGAGAGAATCAGTTATTTACCTGGATACTAGAAGATGATCAGAAAAGGCAGGGCAGGAGGGCAGAATTCACAGAAGCAAAGGTATTTAACAGCGGTGAAAATCATGGCAGCAGCATTTACAACACATTAAGTGGGGAGCCATGACAATTGCTGAATCATCTAATTAGCTCACACTGGCTACACGACAGCAAATTAGACAGATTAGGAACCACCTACCCAGGCACTAAATTGCCTTTGTGAGGGTTGGATTGTGCACTGTGTCCAACAGAAATTGCTTGGGCAGCCGAGGCCTCATGTTACACATTCCCTTCAGGAGCATGGGCTGGCCTCCCTCCATCCCACTGGCGAAACGCCCAGGAATAAGGTCACCATGTTCCAGCTCCTGAATGTGTGCTTAAGGAAGACAGCAAGCACTGGCAGAGAGAGAACATGATGGCAGGAAGCACCACATACCATGCTTTGAGCTAGCCAAGCCCTCCAAACCAGCCTGGCTACTCTAAACCTTTCTCTAGGTAGAGCCTGCCTGGAGGAATCCCTTGTGGCTGGCAAAGTAGGACAGAGGCAGACCCTTAAAGCTCACAGGTGTTATTGCAAAGTCAATGGTGATGCCATTCATTTCCAGTATATAGAACACATTAAACAGTGTGGTTCTTCATTGTAAATCTCTGGCTTTTAATCCTTCAAGTGCCAGACACCATCTCCCAAAATACACACAATCATCTGGTTAGCTAAATCTAGCATTAAGGTGGGTAGTGTATAGGCACAGACTTTCACTGGTCTCCTATTTATAGATGTACTAATTGAAAGGAACTTTTCAGATTTCTTTTCCATGAACCAGAAATTCAAACTGTAAAATACCATTTCTGCTCCACTGAAAAAGTACTCCAGAATTGGTAACACTACTGGCAGCTGCACAGAGCACACAGAACCAGATTTATGTGTTTGGCTCTTGGGTACATGCAGAAATACAAAGCTCAGTAGCTGTAACACAGACCTCCAACCTCATAGAAAAGGCAATTCAGACCAAGCTCCTGTGAGGAGGCTTTTAAAAGGAAACCTACAAGTATTATGTAGAAGAAATGGGTTTCTAGTTCTACTTTAGCAAAACCATGCTTGTTGCAACATTGATGAAGCAGATGTTACCCATCAGACAACAGCCTGATATTAGGCTGAAATCTACTGATGGAATTGGCTGCTCTCTCAAAGACTAATTATACATCAGGCACTTCAGAGCCTCCTGTGACCCTTCAGTACATGGAGCTATTCTGCTCAAGTTCCACATGAATGACAGGGGTTCCCAGACAAGCGTGCACCTTAGGGTCTTATTTGTGATTCCAAGTGACTGCAGAACCCAGGATTTAGGAGTCTTAGTGTGTTTCACATATCAGAAAATGGTTCTCTCCTACTGAAAAGGGAGGCAGCAAAGGCAAGAGGCCATCTCAGACATAAAAACTGCAATACTTTACTGCAGGGTATTAAAGCAGGGTATTGGAGAAATCTAGAGAAAAAAGATGCAACAAAGTTGAGATAATTTGAAAAAACCAGCAGGAGAGTGGAAAGCTTGGGATTTTAAGAGTTAAAAAGAGTGATAAGAGAAAAATACAGAAATTCAGAGTTACAGCAATTCTGCTGGAAAGAAATGGATTAAGCTGCCAAGCACAGTCCACAAAGAAGCAGATCAAATGAGCGTCAGCAAGATGTTTATTATTAGTCCTTGAAGTGGACACTGCTTGTCAGGCTGACAGCAGTTAAGCTTAGTAAAGGAATATTCAGGAGAAGTTCATTATAATGCACCTTGATGCATATAATATCCTATCTGAAGTAGCAGAGCAGCCTGCTGCTCCAGGATCAGCAACTGCTGGGCCTGCCAGACTTAAAAAGGGACTGAACTGTAGGTGAGCTGCAGATCCAGCCCTGAGTTTGCACCTTGAAGATAACAGCAGATGGAAACCTGCCCCCTGAACAGGAAGGACATTCTGATTGCTCATCAGTTGTCCTGCAGATGCCATGGAAGGATTATGTGCTTCCAGGGCCAGCCTCTGGAACAGTTCCTCAGTTCATTTCCCAGGTGCAAGTTCCTGCCCACAGGAGTAAAGCTGACACTATTGAACAGCTCTTTCTCTTACCAGCCTACGCATTGTATCCAGAAATGTCCTGAGGAATGGATAACCTGTACATGCAGTTGTTAGTGAATTTGATGATTCAATATTAAAATCAAATATAGTTCATATTTGCTGTTAAGTGTTTTGATGCAGATTTGGGCTTGATACACCACTACATATTCTGTACCAAGTGGTTTTCTGTTTGACACCGGTGTCAACTGTTACCAGTCAGGGGTTGTTCATGTTTTCATCTCTGAATTGAGACCCTAAAATGCTGATACATCATCAGCAGCTTGCTCCCTTTTGCTTTTTTATTTTTTAACCATTTTTATATAAAAAGAGTTGTTTCCAGCAACTTCAAGTACTGCAAGTACTGCACTTCTGGAGTACTGTACTATGCAACTTTGCATAACGCAAGGTTTAAAAGACAAATAAAAAAATAGTATTTTAAAACTACACATATCATGTGCACCAGTAGGTCATAATCCAAACCCATTTTAATCTAAGTAAAATATTGTTAAAACGTTTACTACAGAACTGAAAACAATTATTTATGGATGGCTGTATCCTAATTTCCCGCTGTAAAAAACCACAGCTAAGCAAAGGATTACGCAGAGATAAATCCCTGCCTGCCTGCCCTCCTGTCCTGCACTGCACTCACAGGAGGCAAGCAAACCTGGCTGCTTCCTGAATTAATTTGGCCTAATGTAATTTGATCTCTGCAGATTTTAATTGCAATATCATCAAAGTTGTTCATTCTTCATTGGGAGTTTAGCTTGAATACTTTAGGGAAATAATTTCTCTCATTATTAGTGTCACCCACTGCACGTAGCCAGAACCAAAGTGTGGCATTCAGAGCAGGCCATAGCCTGGCTTTGGTACCTACCCAAACGTGTCCACAGGGATTCAAGGAATGCAGTGCCTGACACAGCAGTATCAACACAGCTTTTTAGGCTACAGAGGAGAAAAATATTTGAAGGAGAACAGTCTGTTGATAAAATCAAACAATTTCTTAAGTGTTAGGTAATATTTTCTTTTTTAACTGAAACTGAAGTATTTGAATTGGCCTTGAGAAATACAAAGTTGGGATTCAGACCTGTGTATTACCCCTTTAAACACTGAGTTAACAAGACATAATAAAAACGTGCCATATACAAGATTGTAACAGGTATATGAGATTTTTAGAAAAAAAGCAATAAAAATATTCTTTAAGCTGAAAATAAAATCTCTTACCTTTCATATCACGATCTCAGCTTACAGTCACTACATTTCTGCTTATTTTATACAAGTGCATATGGCTATGAAGGTCCGGAGAGAATGAGAATAAAGTGGAATTAACCTGCTGAAAACTGCTTAGAAGTCTTAAGCTGCAACATATAGATGTTCCAATACCATTTAAAAAAACATTCACCTTTCAGTTATTGCTGATTGACAATCTCAAAATATCAACATACAAATATTCAAGAGGGAAAAAAATCAGTAAATTTAGAGCAGCAAAGTTTTTGAACTGGATGTTTCCCAAATACTGTGTTTTCCTATCACTTGGTGATGATTTTAAGAGACACAAAAGCAATCCACTTGATTTTCAAGTTCAGGCCTACCATTTTTGTGCCTCTTATCAGTGATGTGGGGAAGATAAATGTATCATCCAGTTACATTTTGGAAAAAATAAATGTTCTATTTTTTTTCTTCTGCCATTTTGCTACATTTCATGTCTGCTGACATGCACAATGGTACAAAGCACTGCTGCTTCAGGAGTGACCATTGCACGGCTCTGTAGCAACTTGATAGGAAACATGCAAATACAGTGTAGTATTAAAATTCTGAAGGACTTCAATAGTGAAAGTAAAGGCAGATTTCAGTGCTTGAAGCAGCACTCGACCCAGGTTGTGCCTTGGTTTGGCGTTTGGTTTTCCCCCCTCAACACACCAGTCCTTCCCCTTCTAGTGTAAAGAAACAACCAGGAGTATATACACATCTATTGCTATGTACCCAAAGAGAGGACTTGTGGCTTGGACTAAGTATTGCTTTTCATTACATGGAGCAAAGTTCAAGAAGTGAGAAGAACAAAAAACAAAAAAAAAAAAAAAAAAAAAGGAAAAAAGCTCAGATTCCATGTCTGAAGTTGAAAAACCTCAAAACGAGCCACGTTTTTCTTGCTTTTAAGACATGTACAAAATGCCATTTGGAGCCACACAACCTGATGGTTCTAGAAGTCAGAGAAGAAATCTTGAGGGCCCAAGTGAATAATAAAAGGTGCGATGCTGAGAGGCTGGCAATAGGGACTGTCAATGAAAAAACCACCTACAGTGAGAGAAGAGCAGAGAAGCAAAAACCTCACGTTAATTTCTGAGACTGGCTGAAGCTAAAGCTCCATTTAAATTTCTCTGCTCTTTCAGCTGCAAGTGGAATTTTCATTGTAAAATGGGCACTTTGAATTCTTTGAAGGTATTGAAACATCTAACACTTCCAAGGTTACCACTTTCTAAACAAAGAACTGACAGCTCATTCATATTTTCAGTAAAGCAGAGAAATGTAAAATATGCAGCAAGGGGGCAAGTTTACAATGTGGTTAGTAACTCCCAACAAATGACAAAAAATAAAAAATGACTTCTATAAATCATCTGAAATGACTGCCATCATGTTGGAAAAGAGCATAGCGCCCTTCTTGTCTTTGAAATAAGAACAAGATTTTGGCTTACAAATGTTCATTGGATAGAATTGGTTCACAGAATATTTTGTTTGGAATTTTACAAAACTGGGGATTCAGGAAGAAAAAAAAGAAACTACAAACAATTGCCAATCAGGGGAACTCCAAAAGGGGCGGGGGGAGGGGGGGGAAATGTGTGCAGAGGAAAGATTCCTTTAATGAATATTTGATTAACAAAAATGGGCTCTGATCAGCCATGCTTTTTCTGCTCCGTGATGGCTTCCTTTCATCCATAGGCCAGCAAAACAGATCAGTGATTTCTGAGCACCTCTCAATTTGGCTCCATCCCCGGCCCCTGCTCTGAGTTCCGTGGGTGACACCAGGCTCACCCTCCACGTTTATTAAAGTACCACCGACACCAAACGGAAGCGAGAGCTACGGCAGAAGGAGAACCATGGAAATGTAAACACATTCCTAAGCACAAATACTTAGCTTAAGAATAACAGCTGCAGTTAATTCCAGGGAAAGCAGCTTGTTCTATAAGCTGCCCCTTATTCAGCTTTTCTAATATTTCTCTCCCTCTAAGGGGGCTGTGGGAAGGAGGAACTTTACGTTGCTTTAAGCACTGCTCTTACAACACCCTCAACACAGATCCAGCTCCCCTTGCCTCAGCAGCAGCGTCTGTTAGAGAATGGGATAAAGGCAAATCTTGGGAAGAGCAGGAACTAAAGCCAGCCTATGGAAAAGCAATGGGCGAGGGCTGAGGAGAGAGTGCAACCAACAATGCTGCTTATTTGTGGGGTGATACCTTAATAAAGACCACTGCAATCCCTTGTTAGAGCCCACAGCAGTCCACAATCCATGGAGACTCCAGTCGTGGAGCTGGGGCCTAGCCTGGAATTTCAGACAGGTGCACACACTCCTCATCAAAAAGAGGACTCTGGGTTTGAGCACCAACTCGTAAAAAAGTACTGGCCTATGGCTGAAGTGTGTCACTTTTCACAGCAGCACTCAACAAGAACTGGGACAATTAAATAGCAAGTTTTCATGGGGACCTTGTTGCTGCTTTAGATTCTTATAAATATAAGGGGGACAAGGAGAACCTTTAGTTTAATATAAAATTGACAAATAAAATGCTTTCTGTAGAAATGGTGGATGGAAAATCAAGGGTGGGCAGACAATCTTAAAAGTGAAGAAGGCCACAAGAACAAGTGGAAATTTTTTCTTTTTTTTCTCTTTTTTTTTTTTGTAAAAATAGAAAAGAAAGGAAAACATGTAGCTTTTGAGCTCAAAGAACCTGATTGTAACATTATTGTTGTCCTTTCTCTGGGCAATACAGGTGTAAGGTGTATCCCTGGAATTGCATCCTTCTGTGGGAACTTCCTTTAATACTTGTTTAATACTTGTTTCACAGAATGCAGCCTTATACAGAGACAGACTAATTCCCTTTGTTTCATTTATTTTTCAGCATTTTGTGTATGAGTGAAAAGTCTTCTTGGATAATTAAGACTGTGTCTAAAATCACAGTATGCTGATCTATAAGGAACTCAGGTACTGATGCTTAACTATAAAAAATAAGATAAAACAATATTTTAACCGATATTTTACTAAGTTTATTACACACCATAATATTTACAAAGTTAAATGTTAACTGTAAAGTTTCTATCGTGTGGGGTTTTTTTAATCATTATTTTTTGTTTTTTAAAGAACTATGCCCTGCATTTAATAACCCTACAGCAAATACAGGTCATTAACTGAGTCTGTGTGACTGCATTAGGAAACAGGCAGTACTCTTGTGTTACAACAAAACAGTTTATTTGTGATCAGTGTTTTATATTCTATACATCCTTCACAAATTTAATTTTACATAATCGGATACTTCATTTAAAACGTAAGATTTAAGCTTCTAGTTCTTCCCTATAACAGAAGGCTGGTATAAGTTATTTGAAAATGAGGTAACATTTCACAGAACATTTTTTTCAAGTTTTAGAGAACTAAATTTGCATTTTGTTAAAATCAAAAAGTAGGAAAAAGATGTTTCTTTACAAATGACTTTGCTCAAGTATGTGTTCAAAGAAAACAGGATAAAAAGGCTTTTTTTCTTCTAACATTCTGTACTGTACTGTGTTGTTCAATCAATAGGAATTAGCTTCTGCCATTTGCTAAAAGAATGAGTAGTGGGGAACGGGGTAAGTTGGGAATTTCATAACTGGTAACAGAACCATTCTCTTGGGTAAACCTACAGAGAGAAGAAAGGGAGAGGACTCCACATAAGTTCAGCAATCCAAGAAAGTCAGATAAGAGCTTACAGTAGTGTTTTCATTAACCTTTTCCAGATCAGTCAGTCAATGTGATGTCAGGGTGCAGAGTCCCACAAACAGTAACGCTTCACCACTTTGCACTAGTTCAGACAGATGGTTATAGCTTAAAGTCTGCTTTATTTTTGTCCTGGTGTTTGATAAAATTAAAGGAAGTGATATTCTCAAAAGCAGAGTGTGTATTTGGACTTGAAGCTCTATTTCATAATCTTTATGGTAATTAATCTCTACTAGCTTGTTCTACGTTGAGGTAATTTCACAGGCCAGTTGCAATTGCAGATATTCTAGACAGGCACTGCTGTGCATAAAATACAACTCACAGGGAAACTGTTCAGCAGTTTTGATCAGCATCCAGGTAGGTCAGCCAAAAATCAAGCACCTACAGTAAATTCTGCATCTGCTTCCTTATTCTGCACTTCCTCTCCTGTGTTGAAGTAGTAAATCTGGAAGGATTGACATCTGCCTGATTTCATTATTATTTTAGAGTTCTTGTGGCCTCACAAACTTCTGCACAATTCAATGTTTGTTTGGTTTTTTAATCTTGCCTATTTAAATTCTAGTATTTAACCTATGTATCCATTTAGAAATCACAAAGCAGCAACAGCAGGTATTCCAGAGCATCAGATGATCAAAGTGAAGTTTCCCAACATGCAACAGCTTACAAAGGCAAAGAGACATGTTTACCTTACAGCCAAAAAGCATTATCCCAGAACTTCGCATCACAATCATAAGACATTAAGAACAGAAACTCTTTATGTGAAAAATGGGGGCATCCAATTCCACAATGCTTTGAAGTCAGTGATAAGCCACGTAAATATACCTAAGTGCTTAAAATCCAGCTCCAAAAAGAGGCATAATGAGAAAAAAAAACTCCCACAAAACAGAAGGAATGAATGAAAAAAGCAAGAAAAGCTGCAGGGAAACTTGATTAACAGTTGTATTCCTGCCTTCAGCAGGGAAAGGATTCTTCATGTCACAGTGTGTCACTGCTTGTAAAAACACAGACATGCAGATACCAGTAATCCTAGTTATACTCTGAGATTGTTGCTTGAAAGGAACCAAGGGGTTTTTTAAAAAAATCCATACCCCAAACTAAATTCCTGTTCATTTTTCTCTGAAAAAACATGTTGCTGTTCCTTGAGTGGTTGCACCACAAAGGACAACCCCATGGGACAGCCCTGCTGCCAGCTGCCCTTCTGTTAGAGGATGGGGCCAGTCAGCAGGTGTAAAACTAGAGAGGTTTGCTCCAATTCTGGGGGAGAATTCCACACTGAGCACAGCCCGTGGGCCCATTCTCCCTCTCAGTACAGAAATGGACCAGCTGGTCCCAGTCAGGCAAACCAAACATTTTCCATAAAGCAGCAGCATTTTTGCCCTGTTAGAGCTCATGCCTCTAGAAAAGTCCTGTAATTGACATTTCAAAATATTTTTAACTTTTATAATGGTATCAGGGGAGCTGGTATTGCCCAAGTTAGAGAGGAATGGAGGAATGACTTATTACAAATGCTAAAATGCAGAAGCTTCCAGTATGAAAAACTCCAGGCCTTGAAACATGCTGGTCATTTGAGCAGCAGACTGTGACCTGTCCCTGCCACAGGAGAGGCTGGTGGGACTGGTCTTGGTGGGCTCACGTTGTGTGTGCCAGGACATATCACTGACTCCAAACTGCTCTGCTCCCATTGCCACATAAACCTCATTCAAAGGAACCAAAAGGGCCAGTTAGAGGAATGCATTGTTAGTCCAGCATAAAACAAGCCAGTGGGGAGGGAGAAGCCGAGTTAAGAAAAACCCTTCCATCACAGCTCTCTGGTTATCAGCTCATTTTTCTATCTCCATGAAACCAGTGCTTTGCCAGCCTAATAGAACGTGTTTCATAGTGAAAAGCATTGTGGCAAATGACTGTGTCCTGGCTGCCTCACAGACTGATTGCTACCAGTACCAACTACCCAAAACCCATCCTGGTGTCCCAAGCAGTGGTGGTTTAGCCTGCAGGGGTGGGGGTATTTGCCCATAGACTTAAAAGAGTTGACAGCATTAAGGGAGCTTTGTCCACAAGGCACTTACACTTGGGGACAAACATTTCACCAATGTTACTGTAATGCCATTTAGCTAAATCTGGGTCAGAGATGCTGAAATAGGCCCTTCGGTAGTCTTTGAATGGAGCACAGACTGGCTGTAAAAAGTAAGGGAACTACTTGGACTGGGTTCCAGTATGAAGGGAACAGGCAATTAGAACAAGCAGTCTTTCCACAGACCAGGCAAAGCAGAGGCAAAAAGCTACTCCAACCAAAAAAGAACCACAAGGTTATGGCATAAAAGTGGTGTTGTTGTCATGGTTTAAGAGCTTAAATCTCTTTGAATTTCTCCTTGGACTGCCACATTTGGACTGCCACAACAGTTTCTACATAATTTCTACTGCGTTAATTACAGGGCTGTACGTACCGTAGGCTGGTGCCGCTGTGCTGTATCCGTAGGGTGCTCCATAGCCTGCAGGGAAACAGAGGAGGGAGGGAGGGAGTCATTCCCTGCCCTGCCTGGCAGTGTTTGCACACCTGCACATGGGCAGGGGCCCTGTGCCTGAAGCAGGAGCATGGCAAAACCAAACTTACACCAACACAAATATTGCTGAAAACAGTGAAATGTTTCTGTGCAGTGGCCCCAGCATCAGAAACTTAAAATTCCCTATTTCATTTCCTCAGCATTTTCTTTTCCACCAAATCCCTCAAGTCTGCACTGTCAGAGCATGGAGCTGGTGTGACACAGACATCCCATATTTGCTTATGTTCTTCTTAAAACACAAATACAGTCTATGCAGAGAACAGTCATTTTCCTAAATTTCCTTTAAAAAGAGAACGCTGGATGCCTGTGGCAGATATCAAATCCCCCTTAGTAAAGCTCCTGTGAATTCTGCTTTCTCTGCCATTTCTAACAGACAGAGTTCCACAGAAGACATGTGAACACCTCCACACAAACAGATGGTTCTTCCCCAGGGAGCAGAGTGTGACTCTGAAGTACTTGAGAGAAAAAGCAACACAGGTAACACCAGCATTGGTTTCTACATGTCAGTAGTTCATGAAGCCTTTAGGGTTTTTTTTTCTGGTGAGACTGCTGGTGTCACTCCAAAAATAAGATATTTCTGAGAAGAATAGGGGATGGAGAGAAATAATCTGTGAAGGCCAAGGTCAATAAAAGCTTAACTACAGCAACTGGGAAATTAAACTTATTTCTGGAATAATTCCACACTGGCAAGAAGCATGCCCCTGGCAGGTTAAAGTGTCTCTTAAATGACTCCTCAGGCAGACAGACAGTTCCAAAAACAATGTTAACAGCCATTAAAAATGAATTACTGGGTTTTAATATTTAAAATGACATGACCATACAGGAACAATGAAGATGACATGCTGCCAACAGTGCCAGGCAGGAAGGCTCCCAAACAACAGGGCTGTGCTATTAGCACGTGTGAGCTGCTGGAGGGTGTAATTAGAGCTCATGCTGTAATCTGAAAACCTGAGCATGAGGACAAGAAGTGTTATTTTTTGGAAGCTACTACTGGATTTGCTCTGACTAAGGCATCTTCAGCATCTCATTCTTACAAATCTGTGGTTCTTATAACAAGTGAAAACAATATCTGGATTCCTTTCACATGTCACCCACAAACCTCAGACATGCTGTAGAGTCACAAAGAAAATGCACTTTGAAAAGTAATTTGAGGATGGAGAAAGTGACCATTTCATTAACATTTTCTTGTGAAAATGTGAAATGGGAACCAGAAGCCCTTGGACTTCAGAAGCTGTTTCTGCTAATCAGAACAGTGCAGTGCAGATGATGATTTCCCATCAGCCAGAGTATGAGAAGAACTTCTTTTCTGGCCACCACAGAAGTTACTACTAGATGCTTCCAGGTGGAATTCATGTAGAGTTTTTTGAGCATGCTGACTTCATGTTCACAAAGGATTCTTGGAAAAGGCACTCCTAATGGTATCCAGCACACGATCCAGAAGGTTCTTAGGTAGGAAGACAGTTTGGGGAATTGTGCCATGGCAGTGAACTATGAAGGCAAATCATAAAATAATAAAGCCAGGAAAGCCATTATGCCCATAACTGTGTGCTCTGTGCCCACAGAGCTTTGAGCTGCACACTCATAAGGGATACACTCTGCCAGCTTTCCAGCTCTTTGATTTATTTAAACCCCCATGAAGCCTTCTGCTCCACCTCAGATGGTTAAATGAATCACTTGCACAGGTGAATAACACACATGAAAAAGAACAGCCCAGCAGACAAATACTAAACTATCAGCTACAAGTGTGGTGCCTTACCTGGTGTTATGTATCCAGTAGCAGCAGCTGCCCCAACAAACGCCCCTCGTGTTAAAGCACCGCGTCCTCTGCCTCGAACAGCCTGGACTGCTGCAGAAACAGCTGTATTGACAACCCCTTTAGTCTGCCCAGAGTGACAAAAAATAGCAGTTCAGAGAGTCAGTGTTGTGGGAATACAAGGCCACCTGCATTAAATCACCCCCTTTGAGAGGGCTCTGTAAACATGCCTGATGTGCCAGGCTGGCTGAGCGCAGACTGGAGAGTGCTGTGCCAAAGGATGTGAGTGACAGGGACACAGCAGGTCCCTGGCCCTGTCACTGCCTGCAGAGCCCAGCACGTTCCCTGTGCTCAGCCCTGGCACTCCCTTCCCTCAGACTGTGCCTTACTTACCACAGATTTGGGCATGATTGAACACTGCTGGCTTCTGAGCCTTTCTCTGCTGCTCCTCCCTGTTGTCTTTCCCATCTCCTTACAGCTTTCCTCTCCTCAACCTACAGCACTGGTTTTACATCTCACTCACCCTCCTGAACCCACATAACTGCAGCAGGGCCAGGACTTCACCCCCAGCCAACCAGCTCACAACACCACCATCCTGTGTTAACCTCACTTTACTAGAATGCTGCCTTCTGTATCAAAAACCAACCCAGAGCTGGGATAATCATCCAAAAAGCAAGTGACAGTTCTTACCTGAGGAAGAATCTTCTTTTTCTTGTTATTTGCTGCATTAGGCCCAGAAAACAGTTTTTCAAGTGCTGCTAATGCAGCACTTGCTTTTGCTACTTTCTTGTTTGGGCCTGCACCTCTGAATTTCTGCCCATCTACTTCTACCTGAAAATTAAGACATGAGTTTATGCCTAGTATTGATCCACAGGAACACCATGCTGCACCCACTCAGCTGATGTGCCACCCAGAAAGAACTTCAGTAGGAAAAAACATCCTTAGTGTTTTATGTGACAAATTTCTATGGATTCTAGATTTGAAACTGCTAGAGGATACCAAGGTGATCCTGGGAAGCAGTGTGTCACAGATACTGGGAGTCTGGAAACTACAACCACAACTCAAAGAGGACCACCATATCTGTTGGATACTGGGTTTAGCCAATACCCTGGAGTCTTCCTTGTCATGAAGTTTGGGGCTGTCAGAATCCAGTTTTAATTCTCACTGTATTTTCCTAAAGTAGAAAGGATATTCCTTTCCCCAGGTGAATCATCACAGCAGCAAGTGACTCTGCTAACCATTAATAACCCCTCACCAGCTGCACCTCTGCTCCACTCACCTCCATCACAAAGCGCTTGTCGTGGCTTCCCCCTGTTTCAGAGATGAGCTCGTACTTCAGGCCTCTTCTCTTTTCATTGAGCTCCATCACTGGGTTTTTGCCACTTGCTGTGAGTATGGGACCCTGAGTTCTTACCTAGGGAGACATGCAGGGTGTTACTTCAGAGCCTTTCTCTCTTCAAAAGGCTCCAAACCTCTGCACAGCTGTGTCACAGGTAACACTGCCCTGGCGATGCTGGCACAGCAAAGGGCAAATCTCTGGAGAAGGGCAGGAGGACAAACAGTGGTGTCACAGAAGTCACACCCATTTATTTCTGTTGGTGAGGGCTGCTGTCCTCATGGCAAGGTCTGATGCCTGCACAAACTAAACATGACACCAGCTGCACTTGGAATTGCAACCCTGAGAGAATCCGAAGCTGAAGGTGGGGCCATGGTGTCAAGTTTCTTGAAATCGATGGCTTTCACACCGAAAGGAGAGACTGGCCCTCCCTGCCCTGCACACGTCCCTGCTGCTCCTCCTAATTATGTCCTGGTACTACCAGGCTCAGACTGAAGAAATCTCATGCCCTGAGCCACATGTTTCAGTAGAAATGTCTGTAACTGTTTGGAAAGCAAGATAAAACTGAGATCTCAGCACACCAGATCAGTCTGCAATAGAATTCTCTCAGCTAAGATAAAAACAGGGCAGTTCCATTAAAAATACTCAATTTCTCTGGAAATTTCTCAGTGGACTAAACATGTATGTGGTTTGAGTTATCCATGATTACACACTGTCTGGAAATTGTTTCCCAACTGAAGAAATTTGTTTTACCATTCTGACAAGTAGAACAGAAAAAAACCCCCCCAGTGAAAAGTGAAACCCCAAATCCCACACCTCTGTCTTTTGTACTTTCAATGCAATCCTCACCTCTAGGGTAGCGGAGGTGTCAGCTGTGGAATTGCCAGTATTATTATTGCTTGAGATTGAAGACGTTGTTTCATTTTTACCTTCAGTATCTGATTTTTCATCAGAACTTACACACTCTGCATCTGCATCAAAACCTGTTGGATACCCCATCGCTTGTAAAACCTACAACAAAGCCCCATGAAATGAACTGTGACAGAGGCAGCAGAACAGGAACAAATACAAAGCTGATCACAACACAACAAACAGTCCACCGTAGACTTAAAAAAGGCAGACTGCTTAGAATATTAGTTTTC
Organism: Dicaeum eximium; assembly: GCA_013396995.1. Lineage (NCBI taxonomy): Eukaryota > Metazoa > Chordata > Aves > Passeriformes > Dicaeidae > Dicaeum > Dicaeum eximium. Next base: position 200,640 of record VWZP01009915.1, on the reverse strand, counting down.
TCCTATTTGAAATGGAGATACCCATTTCAGTGGTTATCAGTAGGGAACACAATATCAATGGGGAAAATAATTTCAGGTTTCCAAAAGTGGAATCAACACAAAGCAGAATTTTAGTCTTAAAGATACTCATGAGCATAATTAATCATCCCAAGAATTCCTTGTAAAGTAAGAAATTAACGAAGCTGTTTAATAGACTTATAAGGAAATAGTTTCATGCATGATTTCCCCCCTCTCTGTGTCTATGGACAGATCAAGAGATGGATTGTGGGGCAAACGTGACAAACAGTCTTGTGAGAAATAAAGCCTTGTACAAGATGGTACTTCTGGAGCTCAGTTCCTTCAAAAACATCCTCCATGAGCAAGGCCAGCCTCTCCCTTAACCAGCTTCCTGATCAGCTGCACAGAGCTACCACACATAGGGCAAAGGAAACTGAAAGGCATCTGAAACTCTGCTGAAAATGTAGGGCCAAGAACAAAGTCTGCAAAAACGACTTGTGTTCAAACCCTGAGCTGAGAGCTGCCTGGGTAACCCCTGGCTCAGCTCCCATGCAGTTGGGGTACATCTGGCTGCATTTTAAAAAGGTCAGATTAGAAAGTGAAATTTCACCTTATTCCCTTTTATAAGACTAGAAGGCAGGGTCTGGCTCTGCTGAGAAGGGAAAGAAAGAAAAAAAAGCAAGTCTCGACCACACCACCCGTTTCCTCTTGGCTTGAATCGCGGATGTTTTGATGTGTAAATTTAGAGAAAACAGAGCTGGGTCGGCACCAGCACAGATCTGGCTGACGCAGAGAGGTTCAAGGGCAGAGCAGTCACAGTTTTTCAGGGCAAGTGGATTTTTTGGGCTTTTTTTTTTCTGTTTTTTAAACTGCAGGGAGGAAGGCAAAATAAAAGAATGAGGCAGAAGGTCTGGAAGGACACACATGCAGAGAGCTACTTTTCCTGAAGGAATAACACATGTCCTCAGATACTTCTGGACACTTTGAACTTGAAAGCACATAGCACAATGAGATTTTCAAAACTGAAATCAAAGGAAAGCAGAAAGTTGCCAGATGAAGATTCTAAAAAGGAAATTCTTGTTCAAAACAAAATGAGGCACAGAATGACAGATGGGCCTGTTCCTATCAGAAGAGCAGTTCTGTTAACAGATGTTCTTTCATGGACTCGTTTATGTTGGGAAAGGCCTTTAAGATCATGGAGTCCAACTGTCCATTACCCCAGCCCTGCCACGCCCACCACTAAGCCATGTCCCCAAGCACCACATCTGGTGGATGCTCACATTGGCCATTCCAGTCTGTCCTGCTGTAGAGCACCTTCAGGAAGCAACAGCAGCTTGACCAGTCTCTGAATGATAGCAGTGACCTACTGGAAATTTGACTGGATAAATCATTGACATGGTTTACCCAGTACACAGAGGTACGCTTCAGGCACTGAGGACAGAACTCTCCAGGAGCTCACAAGCCAGGAATGGACACAGAGAAGGAGAGGGAGAAAGAAGCAGCCACCAACATGCCATTTCCAAACCAACAGGAGGAAGGAGCAGAACAGAACACAACTAAATCCTTCCCATCCCAAATTTGACCACCACATTAAGTCCACTGCAAAATGAGCTGACCTGTAGAGCCCTAGGAAATTCTTCCCCCCCACTAGCACAAAACCAGTGATGCTCTTTGAACCATGCCCAGCTGTCTTTAGAGCACACAGCAAGCAGCTAAGTTAATTTTTTTTTAAATTTTGAGCTTGCATATTACTAGTTCTAAGCACATTTCACACTCCATCCCAAGATCTGGGGTTAGTAGATTACTTCAGGCTGCCTTACCTTCACTGCCACATGGAGCTTGGCTGTTTTCTTAGAAGGTCCTGATGCTTCATAAGTCGTACCATCAACATCTACAGACATTGTGAAGACTGGGGCATGGACTGGACCAGACTGTGACAGCAGCTTATACTGAAGCCCTGGCCTGATTTGGTTCAGCCTCATCAGAGCATTCATGAGATCTATTGCTTTACTATCTAGTACTAGTACAAGATAGTAGAAGGGGTGGGGGAAGGAGGGGAAAGGAAAATGAACAAAACAAGATGAACAGAAAAATGAAACAGTTTGCATTTCAGTGCCTTCTGTTTGTATCAAGGAGCAAAACCATCCCTCAGCCTCTCAAGAGGGTGAGGAGAGCCATAACACTGTTAAGTCTTTAATTTGGGGTAACAACTGCAATGACCTGGTTTTATATTAACACCATTCTGCTGCAGCTAGCTGTGTTCCTCCTGCCTGCTGTAAAAGGAGTAACAAGTTTTATAGCTAATGGGGAACCAGATCCAGAACTGGCATCCAAGTAGCACAATGAAAATAGCCCCCAGAATGACTGGATCCCAGCAATGCCAAGAGACTTCTAGACTGTGCATGTGTGCAACATAAATGTTTTGCAGGTTACACATTTTATTTTCCTTGTGGGAGATCTTGAGAGACCAACACCTAACTCAGGAATGGGAAGAGTGAAGAGAGTGCAATCTTCACTCAGCAAAGTCACTGCAGTACTTTAAAAAGACCCCACAATACAGGGATGTTTCCAATAAAATACTTCAGCTGCTTGGGCAACTTCAGTTCTAATGTAACTTGATAGGTAATCCCATTTAAAAATGCAAATCATTCAGTTAGTAAAGCATGTCAGGGGAAATTCAGATGCACAGAAATGTGTTTGACATTCCGAATGCGGGGTGATAGAGACAAAAATTTTGCTCCAAAGACTTTTTCACATGGTCTACCACACCAACACAGAGAAGCTTTTAAAGCAGCTCCCCCTGTACAATAGATCTTTGAAAAGAGAGTGGAGAAGTGCTGCACTTACTTTTCCTCAGATTACGCTTCATCTTTTTATTTGGATCTTTATCATCCCCGACACTGTCTTCAAACGGTCTCTTCAGAGCAGATGAGCCTGTACCTAGGGTATAAAGTTCCTTGTAATATGGATATGCCATTAGGAAAACACGATCCCACAGCAGGAGTCCGATTAGTCCCACACTGTTCCTTGCTTGTTTATAGAGAAAAGAACTCATCCATCAGTCACAGCTTTCTTATTGCTACATGAAAGCCAATACTGGTTTACTGCTCACTCTACCAAGCCAGGCAGGATCTCTGTGTCCAATACCAGCTGTGGGATAAGGACTGCAAACCTGCAGTGCTGTTTTCCACATTTTATCTAAGCAAGACCTCCAACACCATTGTTTTTACAAAAAAAAAATACACATGGAATTTTTAAAAATTAGATATATATTGTTTTCTAGGAGGAATTTTGGAGTAATTCTCATTGTGGACACTCATTATATGCTTTCTGACATCTCCGCAGTCCCTGCTCGCCAGCATGAGAATCAAACACTGCTTCTGCTCTTCAGATGCCAAGGGATTTTGTGCTTAAAGATAATCATCAGCTATATTATGGCTGTTCTGCCTCTCGTCTCTTGGTATTTCTAGAGACCAGAACATCCAGATTTTATTCTCACAGTGAAATATTTAAAAAAAAAATCACCCCACACATAATAAAGAAAAGCTTCTACTTCACATTCACAGCACATAATTCAGAACTTCACCCATTCTAAATTAATTCCTAGTTTATTGCCCAGTTAGTGACTTTTGGAACAAATAATACCTACCTTCTTTGTCAGTTACTGACCAGGAATATTTCTGAAATGACTTATTTGATGGGAGGGGATCCATTTCCAAAACTTTATAGATCTGCCCAAAGGCTGATAATCTGAGCGCGTGCTGAAAGGGACAGTAGACACACCAATTAATCACAGCAGGATTTCACCTCAGTTGCCCAAGTTTTTTAGGAAGTCTTTAGATACAAAACTACTTCTATGGTTTTGACAGACAAGAAGACAGCTTTTACAGCTGGCCTCTGCAATAGCTGTGGAAAATGCTAATGTCTAAAACCACAAAACTCATGAATTTCTGTAACACAGAATGCATGCAGGGCACACTGACAGGGAGCCCACCCAGGGGCTCTGTGCTGGGAGCAGAGGTGGGTGCACAGACATCCCACTGCCTCTGCAAGGATAAGATTTCACACAGATTTACTTCTTGCGCTCCTGAGCTATGGTTTTACCTTTCCAGGATGGCTCAGCACAAGAACTGTCGGGACTGCCATGAAAACAAGCCATCCTAGCAGAGAATAAACGGTGCTAATGAGCTGAATCCCTCACTGTTGCAGCACACAGAGTTCCCTACCTGAGCACTGTGAGTAATGGCTTCCTTTTGCTGAACTGTCATGTAAGACAGAGCGTCCGTGGGCTCGCGCTCGCAGGGATCGTGCAGCCCCGGGCCCCCTGGCAGGGAAAGGAACGGGGATTACTGAGGGGAACGAGCAGCAGTGTGCAAACAGGGCCTGGGCAGCACCCCTTGGCCACCAGGGGCCTCACACAATGCAAACTGACCCAAGGTTTTAGACCCTTGCAGTGGCCACAGACCTTATCAGGTAAACACTGCACATGGGTGATAACATTAACTGAAACCAGTAGGTCTGGAAGAAAACACATCATTTGGACAGATATGTAGATTTCAAGGAATCTGTAGAAACCAGATAATTATTAAGTCTATTTACCTGCAACCCCTTAATGAGGCAGGGGTTAATTTATAACAAATCTAACATTCCCCATTAACTTCTCCTGCAGTGGCAATATCATTCACACAGTGACCACTGTGCAAAATCCTTTCTTTTAATTATAATTTTAAAGCAAAAGACATTAATTTCACTCCACAACAGGTTCAGAGTACACAGCAGGCATTTCCCATGTAATCCTACAGCAGCAGTTAATGTTAAGGTGGGCTGACCATCCCTTTGTGTTGCTGGAGTTCATTTGGCCCCTTACCAGGAAGCAGAATTCCAGATGCCAAACACTCCATCACTCGTCGCAACGCTTCCCCAGCGCCCAAAGGTCTATTACAAGTACCTATAGATTTTTCACATATAAGCTCGAGTGGCTAGAAGACATTAAATTAGGATTAGTATGGACACAAGGGTAACTGTGACTGAAGTTAAAAATGAGGAGGCAGAGGGGATGAACATTCACATCAGGTGACTTTGTTTGTAATCCACTACAGGTCTAAGGGACAGAGACCTGCCCCAGAGGAGGCCATGCCCTCCTTGCAGAGCACATGTCTTTGTCCCCCTGCTCTGAGTCCCCTTTTGAGGACACCAGCTGCTCTCCACTGTCTGCCCAAAAAGTCAAAAAGGAGGGGTCCCTAAATTCAAGCCAGATGAATGTTCTCCTCTCAGAGGGTTTTCAGTTCCACACAAGAGAAACACCACCTCTGCTGTCCTACAGTGTTCCCCTCCAGGCATGCAGAGCAAACCTGCCCCAGGAAAGGGCAGCAGCCACTGGCAGGAGTGGCACTGTCACGGGAGCAGGATAGTTTTGGAAGACTAAACAAGAGGGATGGAAGGCAACATGTGGGAGTCTTATTTCCAATTCTCTGGGATGTGCAAAGCCCACAGCAGTCTGTCCCTTCCCATGGGATCAGCGTGTCCCTTCCCACGGGATCAGCGTGTCCCTTTCCATGGGATCAGCGTGTCCCTTTCCATGGGATCAGCGTGTCCCTTTCCACGGGATCAGTGTGTCCCTTTCCACGGGATCAGCGTGTCCCTTTCCATGGGATCAGAGTGTCCCTTTCCATGGGATCAGTGTGTCCCTTTCCATGGGATCAGTGTGTCACAGACTCGAGGACTACTTGCCTTCTCTCCTCTACACAGGGAACAGTTAAGGGGAACAAAGGAACAGGGGTGGAAGGAGGAGTCTCATACACGACTCTGTTTTCTCCAGTCCAGACACTGCTACAACTCTCAGGAGATCTGAGACTAGACCCTGTGGCCTTCAGCTCTTCTGTACTTACCCAGCCTTTCAGCGGTGCCCATGTGGGGACTCTGTTGCACAAATCCCGCAGAATACGAAGGACAATTACACATGATTTTAGTCCATTTGCCCTGGCCTAAAACAAACAGAATGATTCCAATACACCTGCAAAAGCCTGGTCTTCAATTTTGCTTTTCTTTTTAAATGCACAGAGTCCTGGGATAGATTTTGTTTTAAATTATTATTACTTAATACTTAATCAGCTTCATGCAAAATAACACTTATATAAAAGTACACTTGAATTTAGAGAGAGGTATAAAAAAGGCAGCGAAATGTCAAGATTGCTTTTGTAGCCTCATGACAACTCTGGACCAGCTGACTGTCTCCCTGTCACGTTTGCCCTCGCACAGTACAGCACTGGGTTGGAATTCTAGACCTTTCCTCTAGGAGGGACTAGTCAGAAATTAAAGAGGCATTAAAATTAAAACTGTCTCAAATTAAACCTCGCAAGGCTACAATAACAACAAGGTAAGAACAAAGAGCCAACCTGAAACCATTTGGCGTGCCGCAGAGACGCCAAGGCCTCCAGGCATTTCTGCCTGTCCAATAAGTCCGGAGGATCTTTCATCGCAACATTATCTACTGGTAAAAATGGGATAAAAAGAGACAGATACAATTTGACCAAGGGGTTTCTGTCACAATACAAAAAGAGCGGCAGCATCTCAATGAGATAATAAGACTCCCAGAATTTAAGTGCACGGTGTTATTTAATTTAAATAAGCCATTAAAGGTAGTAAATGTGCACATGTGCAACAGAAGCAAAGGCATTCACTCCTTGTAAAATAATAGTAATAATAAAGATGGCCACTGCTACAGACAATCTGGGATCTTATTAAAAATGTAGAACACATTTCAGGGCAGAAAATAGCTCTATAGCACTTTCCTTTTTTTTTTTTTTTCTGTTGGGATGTATTAGGCTTTTTTTTCCTCTTCTTCTTTGTGACTTTTATTCCACAAAGGTGGCACAGAATTTCAAAGCTTCTTTGGACAAGAGGAAGATATTCTCAGGGGGTAATAAAAAAAATGTAATAGGTAGGAAGTGAAATTACATCCATGCAATTGTTGAGAATTCCAAAGAAAAACATTGAATATATTTGAAATATTACTGCATGAACAGTACTAGCCAGTATAATTCAGTGAAAGAAATATACAGGAAATGCTAGTACAATACTTTAGTTTGATTAGTCTTTCATATAACCAGAGCATATGAAAGAGTGGGTTTGGTAACTTCCAGGTCATTCATGTATTTGAGAGGAAGTGCCCTCATGTAAAAGCTTCCCAACAGCAACTGAAACCAACAGAGGAAATTCAAAGATGGATTTGAGAGACAAGACACTGATATTTTCTGTCCAGGTTTACACTTTTTTTGCCTTCCCCCCTGCTTTATCAATCAACTTGCAACAAACTCCTTTTAGCAGCCACATCCAATTCTACATTAAGGGGAATTCTCTATTGGTCCTTTCTTCTGTATTTATTTTAATTCAGAGGAGCTTGTAACATCCAGATTCTTTGGAAACTCTATATAAATGACAGATGCTACATTTCTGTGAAATCACATTACAAAGATACTTGTTTTAGCTGATGCTGAGAAAAACTGAAATAACAAAATGAATCCATGGCTTAACTAAAGCCTTGAATATGACATTTTCCTATGAATACATACTCTTGATTTAAAAATAAGTAATTTGGAAATACACTCTTTTCGTTTTTCATAATGGTTAATTCTGCAGGTCTTTAGAGACCTTTGCAGAGCTGAATACTAAATCCATTCCAAACTGAAAACTCTGGTAGATGAGCAAAATCCTGAAAGGCATCTAAAAGCCAGGACAAGTTATGAGGAAAAAGTCCCATCAGTTAGTTAGTGCCATCTCCAAGGACATTTTCCTGGGTTCCTTTGAATGGGATTGGCTGCATAAGCAATTGCATCTTTAATGTTAAGGCTGCCTCTCCTTAGCCATTTAATGGGAAGGTTGCTCTGGCAAAAGCACTTGGTGTTATGTGAATAAAAGAGTCCAAAGGGAAAAAACCCCAGCAGTGTAAAACAGAACAGAACCAGTATCTTGTCTGACAGGTGATGGTTGCAGTTCACAGCTGCTGACTCAAGTGCTATAAGCTTATTTTCTAACCCCTGTGAACTTCACAGCAGATATTTGCATTGTTTGTTATTGCCCTCATCAACAGCATTCCAGGATTGGGATTAATCACTCCTCTTGTCTGTTTTCCAAATGAAAGCTGCAAAGTCTCAAAGCTCTGGCTTTCTCTGAGCACAGAAGGTCACTTTGGAACACGAGATTTGCTTCTAAATTTCCTTTGCAGTTTTGTGGTTTTCAGGAGTGACATTTGTGGCACGAGATTACTCAACATCCATCTGGGTAGTTCTCTGAGAAAACTCCACTGCAGACAATATAAACATCTGCTTAAAGCTCAAGTATTGTATCAAACAAGTACTGTCAATGAATGATCAGAATCTTATTTTAAAACGTTAGAAATGGCCAAGGTGACTGACTGCAAAATCATTAATTTTTTGCAATGAACTGGGGCTCAGTGTTGTATGAGGCTTTGCTAAAGAGTGTTGCAGCCATTGATAAAGTAAATTAATTTTTCCTTTAAGCTACAAACCAAACAGAATGGATGCCACCTGTCATTCAGGTGAACAAAAAAATCTCCTAAAATGTACTTCAGCAATTTAGAACCGTACTTTTTCTTACAGGATTAAGACCATTTTCCAAGGTCTAATTTACAAATATCTTGGGAGAATTTTGCCAATTGCTTGTTCAGCCCCAGTGGCCTGATGTTGCAGTCTGCCAACTTTCGGGTGCAAGATTCTATTAAACAGAAAGATGAAGAGAACAGGCAGTGAAGAGGGCGAGCGGCTTGCAGCGGGCTCCCTTCAGACCCCCTCGGGAGAATGGCATGTTTCTTCATGCTCTGCCAGTCAGGAAAGTGAGACCAAATCAAAATTTTCCAACGGGATTGCAAAGCTTTCCATTTTTCCTTGTAGTTTTAACAAGGGCAGTGATCCAAGGAGTTTAGTAAAGAGTAAATTCTAAAGCCCTGACGTTAGCTCACACTATGCAACGCAGAACCAATCCCTCAGGAATTCTCTCCCCACTGCTGTAGCATTCTCTTCACACAGGAGCTGCCAACTCCATTCATTTGAGCCACACGAGGAGCCTTGTCTTCTCCAGAGAGGGGAGGGCAGTCTGGGGCTTGCTGCCCCTTCAGAGGCACTTGGCCCCCTGGGAGCATCACTGGCCATGTCCTGCTCCAGGAGCAATGGGACTTCAGCCCCACTTTGGTGAACCAGCTTGTTTGTGATTACACAGTTTGTTGTTACTGTATGCTCAGGAACAACAACTGGTTTTCAGGATACAAGGTTCTGGTCTGGAAAGCCCAATTTATATTTGATGCTGTGACTAAAGATTCCATTTCTTAAGAAGTTTAAAATTTAAACTGATGCAAAATGCAGGCAAATTTAGGTGCTTGACTTCTCAACATGAGAAAGCAGAGCTTTATGGGTAGCTGTTTGTGAGAAACACCAAAATGCACACACACACTGGGCCACTATTTATTTTTGCTAAGGAGCAGCAAAAACAAATAGGACAAACACCACATCTTAAACATGAACACTTTTCCAAAGAGGTGGGGACTGAAGAGAAATCCAGGAATGTTTTTCAATACATTCTGACATCAGGGCATGAAGGCACACACAGCATTCCTACAGAACAATGGGAGCACTGGTAACGAGGGCCGTTGGCCTGACCTGGGTTGTTAGAGGACAGATTAGTGCTAATCTCACCACAGAAACCTTGGTCAGTTTTCCGCAGGCTTGGGCAGTCTGGGCCTATCTTACATGGAAGATGAAAGGCAAATTCAGCAGCACTTTGAGCTCCTTCAGTCAAAAGAACACATGGAGCCAACTGACAGCTTTTTAAAACTGCATAGGAAGTGTATTTACATTCTGTTGTTCAGTGGTAGTGAAAAAATATGGCAGTGCTTTGGAGATCAAGGTGTTTTCACCCTTGATACTAGACATTAAACTTTTTTGGTCTGAATCTAAGTGATTCCAATGTAAATGGTTGGAAAGATTACAAAAAAAATTTATCCCTCCCCTTTCAACTTAGTGACATCTTCATAATGCCCCATATACCTTGAAAAGGAATATGATAAATGTCTCTGTTCTTTGTGATGAATCAATGCCAAGAAACCTGGACTTTAAAATGAGGTCCATGACCCTATTCCCTGTTCTCAGCAGCTGCACAGTATGACAGTGTATAACCACGGCAGCAGAGGTGGTAAAACCATTTTAAATTTCGAAAATATAGTGGAGACCTTTGAAAATGTTTTAAGATACTGAAAAAAAAATCGACCACCTACGTTTTAAGCATGAGAAAGCATAAAAATTCCAACCCTCCTTTAGTTTGAGATGAATTCAGAAATTCCTGGACTTTGCTGGCATTACAGCATCAATTTTTACAAGAAAATACTTGGGCAGAAGCCTTTGAGTAAAACTGTATCCCCTTGTGGGAATCTCACAAATCCTTTACCATCAGAATTTGTCCTGCACTTCGTGCTCTCTCATGAACATGGATGAGCTGCAGCGGCTCCAGGGCTGGTCTCAGCATCTTGTGGGAAGCTGAACAACTAAAGCAATATGCAGTTTATTTTTAATGGTCTTGGAAACAGCATTGTTGCTAATTTCAGAATAAACAGCCAGTGTAATTAGGGATCTTTGCCATTCATCTGTTCTGTAAGATTTTTCTACATTCAACTGCTGCCAAAGTGTTACATGTCACTTGGAAAGGGATCCTTGCTGCCATCGCCTCCAAGAAAATGAGGACAAACTGACCAACATTTCTCACCCCGTCGGTATTCCATGTGGGAGAGGGAGGAAGCAAAGGACTTGTGGCAAGTCTAGAAATGGGAAGAGAGCGACAGGGAGTTCCCTAGCCCACACGGGCCCAGCTGCCTCAGTTGTCATGACAGAGAGTGGCCAGTTGGTCAAAGGTCTGACATCATCCAGTGGCAAAGTTTCTAGGGATAGGTTTGGGAAGCGGAAGCAGAAATTACTGAAAAGATTTTAAAAATACAACGAAGTATGGCTACATTTGCTCTTCTCTATTGCTCACAGTCTGTTTCCAGCCTCACTGGTACTACAGGCACCATTCCTGCAGCACAGGCACGGAGCTGTGGAGGACACCGCGGTGAGGGGGAAGGAACGGAAAGGACTAAGTGACAGTGTTCTAGAACTATTTTGCTCTAAGGACATGAGGTACAACATTCAATTCAGAAGCAAAAGTGCTGTATCACAGCACCGTAACTTCAATTGTATCCCAGTTAGGAAATTCTTAAAGCCAGAAACATACACATCATCAATCAATAAAAACTGAGGGCCAGGACGACACACTGGCGAGCTTTGCAGGAGAGGGCTTTTACATAAAGAGAAACATTTTTATGACTTTTTCAAGAAACTATGAACCAATCCCACTTGACTGACTTAATTTGCAAACAAGACTGTGCAGCGCCAGGTGCTCAAGAATTAAATGGAGAGTCTCAAAGAAAGGAGAACTAAGATCTAATTGTATGTCAAAGTTAACACTGTAGGAATATTGCTTGCAAAGGAAAACTACGCATATTTACACGAAAAGACTGCTGTCTTTTTAAGGCACAAATAATGTAACTCATGGTGGCAATAGCCAGTCTAGTCAATACATGATGCACAATTAAAAATCTACTTGCCAATTAACCCTGTGCTGCACAGTCAGAACATTTATCTAGAACAGTCTTAAAACCAAGTTAAAACGCTCTGTGTACCTCCTTCCTTCTTCTCTGCTTCATCTCGGATGAGAGGGGATGTGAGTATCACCTTCAAAGTGAGCTTGGGCTCCTTTGTGTTATGGATAACAATAGCTGCCTCATTTACATGCTCCTCCACCAGATACTTCTCTTCTGTAAGTTTCTGAAAGTCACCAAGAAAGATTTCAAGACTCTCCCAATTGACTGAAAAAGTGAAGAATCTGTGTATTGCCTCAGCTAATGAGAAGGCTACAGGGCATTGCAGTAACAAAGGCAGCCTTGCCTCCCTCATTAAAAACAATTTAAAACGTTTCTTTTGTAGCCAGTGCTACAACTGCCTTACAGTTTGCTCCATTAACGTGCACTGTATCAGACAGAGTTCTCAGCAGTGATCTCTCTGCAGGTCTTTCAGCAGCCCTTTGGGACCTCTGTCACCCTCCTGAAGCACAAAGGCAGCCTCAGGCCTCCAGCCACCCCTTCTGTGTGGAGTCTGGTTCAGCAGACTGGTGCTTAGGATGTCTGCTCGACCCCTTCCCTGCTGCAATCTGCTCTGCAGCTCCTTTATTGTTGGGGTGAAAATGGCTGAGTATCTGCTCACCATGAGCCTTCAAAGCAGCAAAGCAGAAGCTCCTGAGTCTCTGTGCCTCACTTGTGCCTTTTGTCCACTAATGGGCCTAAACCCTCCTTTGCCTCCAGCATCTGATCCCTGTGCAGAGCCTCTCCTTGTCTTCCATGCCCACAGCAGTTGGAGCATTTCATGAGTCAGAGTCCTCTTCCCTCATCTTTTCTGTAATCCCTCACAGTCCTTTCCCACAGAATCTTACCTGCCTGTCCCTTCAATTTATTCAGTCTTCACATATTTTAATTATGTCTATTCTCTCATTTTATCTCTTTTCTTTTGAAAAACATATTAACTTTTCTTCTCATTTTCAGCCCTCCTCATTTCATGCCTCACTACAAGGTTTATTCTTTAATACTCAATAAATCCCTATGATTTTCAAACAAGTCAAATTTACTCTTTACTACTCAAAAGATCCTTTGCATTTTAGCTATGGATAGGGCCACATCTGTAGGAACTTAGCTCATTAAAACAAGTCCTTTGTGTGAGAAAATGAATGGTGAGAACTAACAGCTGTCAAGAATGGTAAAACACGGGGAGAAAAGCAGATCAGAAGAAAAGCAGATTGAGTTTGGTTGTGGTTTGGAGAGGGGCACTTGCAGTGGAACATTTGAGGGCAGTTCCTTGGCACAAGTGTTGGTGAGTCTGGAAGCTGGACTGATTGCTCAGCTTCAGAATTCTGTCACAGAGGTGGTATCCCTAAACAAGCTGCAACTGCTGCCCACTGGATGCCAGCATCAGAATTAAGTAGCCATAAATAAAAATAATGTGAGCTCATGATCAACATGAGCCCAAATGAGTGACCACCTGAAGTGACATGTTCTCACCTTGGCAGCACAGAGGGGTTCATGTGGGAACAGCCCAAGCAAAGCAGCTGCAATGGGGAACTGCAGGTTCAGGCAGGGGACAACAACAGGGACTGAGTGACACACTTGAGCAGGAAAGGCTTCTGCAGTTCAGCTCATGTTGGGTGCACCAGAGCGCCCAAAGCCACCCTGGGTTAGTTGCACACACAGAGGTCAGCTGCCCTCCCAGGAACTGACAGCACAAACAGTAGGGCAACAACAGCAGTAAGAGGTTACATTTTGTGAGTAAGGACTTGATGTCACCACATTAAACGTCACATGTCCCAGATGCCATCCTAGATTCAGAGTACATTCCTTTGTATCACTTGTCTTTCTTGTTGGAACGAATTCCAGCGTTTCCCCAAACAGCCCTTGCAGTGCTATCAGCTGTTGTGGGAGGGCTGCTCCAAATGGACTCACCTGAATTTGAGCTGGGAGATTGTCTTTAACGATACATAACAAGGTCTTTGTGGGTTTTTCTTTGCACATGAGAACCAGCTCCAGATCCATATCATCTTTGATCAGCAACCCCTTGGCAACCAAGCCAATTCTCATAACGCCACATAATGTTCGACCACCTTGATCCCTGGAAATGAAACAATTTAGGGTAATTAAAAGAGGATTTTACTCTCCAGCTACAGTTCAGGGGAACCTGTAAGAGCCACAGTAAAGAATTTTCAAAGCAGCATAGAGACACTTAATTTTTGACAGCTGAGAAAAAAGACTGTGACAAAAGCGAGTTTTGTAGACTAGGATTGTTTAAAAGCATGGAGTAAAATGCAAGAAATGCTTTTTTGACAGGCCAGAACCAGCTCTTGTCTCATCCAGTTGTCTCCAAAGCATTTACTGCACACTTGGATTATTTTTTTATTAAAAAATCAGCATCTATGTGGGGCTGAGTTACCAGCTGGGGTTAAACTATGGCAATAACAGAAAGTAATGGAGGCTTAGGAAACTTTGTTTGCTGGATTATAAAAACTTTAGTGTATCAGACTGCAGGAGCCCCCAAGCACATGGCTGTCAATTTGCACTCGTGTGTTCTAGGGAATTGTATTTGCTTAAAATTGCTGAAGGGTTTGTCTGCTAAATGCAACTTCACAACATCACAGTAAAATAAGCAAAGAAATAGAGAGCAACTGCTGCCCACACTGGGCTTATTGCCATTCCCTGCACTCCCCCCACGTGCTCCCACATCAAAAAGCCCAAATATATTCCCCTCCTTCTATGAACATTCATGTGCAGCAGAGCCAGGTAACACTAGGACTCTTATTCGAGGAAAGGAGCCATTGAGAGCAGCACAGGGACACGCTGTGAGCTGAGCTTCACTCACTTGGCAGTGCCTTCTGCAGCTTCCTCCTTGGCTTCCACATCACCCTCACACTTTGCAGACTTGTTCTTTTCATCCATCCAGTCAGAGACATGCTTAAGGGCACATTCTACTGTTGAGACCATGTTCTGGACAGCTTCAAGCTCCTCTGGAGATGGATAAATGGTTGAATGCTTCACCATTACGTGGCGGTCATCGTTAGCAAAAGATCGGATCGATCTCTGTTGCAGAGTGGGAAACAGCAAGAAAAGAGAACAAAGTTATTGGAGTATTGATAGGACATAGGACATTGCCTGAATGGGAATCCTGCCTGGCAGGGAGGCTGCAGACTGGGCATAGCAGGTGGAAAGGAGGGCAGGCAAGGAGAGATGATTCCTGTTTTGTAAAAGGCATTGTTACTCCCCAAATACAATTTTGCATATTCTGGAAGTGCTAAATGCAGCCACCTCTCTTCTGTTTATGCCAGGGACAAGAGCAGCACACCTCAGAACAGGCAGTCAAACAGCCAATCCCTCACAGGTTTGCTGCTGCTGCAGATGAAGTCACAGAAGTGTGAGAGGCTCAGCCACTGTGCAGGGATTTACAAAGGCATGAATGAAGATGAGAATAAAGATAAAGGGTAAGAGACTGAAATTTCTTTTTTAAAAACATTCAAAAGAATAGGCAGATATTAGAGTGCTAATTAAAAAGCCTGCAGTGAAACTCAGAGTCCTGAGTGATACTGCTGAGGGAGGTAAAGTTCACTAGTTGGGTAACCTGTGCTAGGAAGTTTTGGGTTTGCTGCAGACTATTCAGGGGAGACTTTTTTGATCCAAACAGTGCCCCAGACCAGCTGTGATCACAGCACAGACCTATGACAAGTGCAGCAATAAGGCTTGGTCTCTACAGACACATCAGTCACTGCTGAAAACCTCCCAGAACAGGATCACCAACGAAACCCCTCTGTTCCTCCTACATGTTAAACACCTTAATTAGGTGTCATTTTCACCCCCACTTCATGGGTTTGTAGCTGTACCTACTCCCAAGGACACAAAGGGCCTTTGAACTACCTCAGAGGCCTCTAGGCTGGATCCTTAGTAAGGAACTGTCCATGATTTCCTGGCTTATTGCACTCCTTGTGTCTCTTCCACTGAAGGTCATGACATCATTCCCTTCCTAATTTTTGTGTTCCTACCCAGATGGATAATTTGGGCAGTAACAATTCCTCCATCAGGGGCTGGTTTTATCCCCTGCAGTTTGATAGGATGGTTCCAGGAGGTCCCTCTTGTGGTTATCCACAACATGGATACAGCCAGGCTGCAGGGAAACGGCCGAGCTGCATTTACCAACTCACCCACCATCTTCTACCTCACGAAATGCCAGTTACAACAGTGGAACAGAAACAAATGGGTCATTCCCAATTATGAGATGCATTTTCTTTTCTAATGAAGAGGGGCTGACAAGATCAACTCCTCATTACAATTCAGGCCGAAAAGAATGACAGAGTGGGACACTATTTAAAATATATTAACAACTCTGCTTTGCAAAATGTTCTTTCTCCCTTTCACTCTGTAACTGGTGAAAGTTTTGGTTTAGGTATTTTTTTAAATACAAATATAAACACACAGCCAACCTGCAGCAACCAGCCACACAAACATTAGCAACTGTATTTAAAATTGATTGCATTTATTCTCATTTCCATTCTCTCAGTAATAACCTTACAGGGCTTAAAAATATATAAATATGTTTAAACTGCTCTCCACTCATATTGTTCAGCAACTGAATGGGTTTATTGCCTTTTTGTGAACACATTTCAGAATCTCACAATCGCAATACTTCATACTTGCACCTCTTTACAAATTCCCCATCTCAGGCATTTCTATTTGCAGCCAAACCCAGGCAAATAAGAAGTGACTCCTCACTTAAACCATACACACCAGGTATATTTGGCTACACACATTTCATCTACACTGCCACGAAGTGCAGAGGCACCTTCAATCACACACACGGATGTGAATAATCAAAACTTGCTTTTGTGAGGTAGAGGTGGAAAGGGGAATGTGAGCATTTGGTAATGAAATCTGCAAGTTCAAGGTCACTGATGCTGTTTGCTACAGCCTGCTAATGCCAGTTTTATTAGAAAACCTTATGAGCATCCCCTTCGTTCGTATTTAATAATTCATGTACTGCAGGCTCACAAGAACACTCTCTGGCTTTAAGAGGCTGACAATACATCAAACCTCACTTGCTTTGCTCAAAGCATGCAGTACCATCTCTCAGTTAGTGCAAGGTCAGAGAATCCTCTCTCTTGGGTTTGATCAGGGCCCATGCAAGCCTGGCAGCAGAAAACACTTTTAATGCACCCCCGTGAAAGACAACAAGTACCTACCATGGTTTGTTAGTGTTTCAGCTCTCTCTCCCTCCCTTTCTTCTTTTCCCTCCTCCTCGGTGTCTTTGCTAAGCACTGTTTTGCCTGACAGAACCTCTTCATAAGCCTCTCAGTCCCTTGACAGCTCAAGAGTTCATACAGCCAAGGTGCTCTGGGAGTCACTTTCTCTAATTCACCTGCAAAAAGAGAGAAACAACTTGAAATCAGCAGTGATGGCATGTTGATTCCAGAAATGCTGGATGCAGCACATGAGGCAAACCACTGATCAGAGCAACCCCAGCTTCCAGATGGAACAGTCACTGATCCATTTATACCTGAGCAAACAGATGTCACTGTGGAAAGCAACTTTTTTGTGATGTGCCCACACACATGTAACGACTTTCCCATGCCAGTTAGAGCTGATCCCAGGGAGGTTTGTCAGCCACCTGGCAACCCCAGCTTCTGGGATGGGGAAGACAGGAAATCCAACATGGCAAACATGCACTATATGAAACCAGCTCATAAGTCTCTATTTTTGTGTTGCATGCACGTTAGGAATCAAACACACTATACCTAATTACAAAAAAGTAATTCTCTGTGGAAGTCCTTGGTGCAGCCCTGGATCTGTGTCAGATGCTGCACAAGAACCAAGGCTTCAGGTTGCAATAACTGCAAGTTGTTATTTAAAGGCAGACAAGCACATTCTAACAAACTGCAGACGTCAGACTTGGAAGAGCTGAAATCACCCACACTGCCTGTGCTGCCCATGCACTGCCTTTCCCAGCACACAGCATGGAAAAGATCCTGCAAGAGCAGCCTTCTTGTACTAAACTGGGAAACACCACCAGCCCTGGCAGCATAAAACTGCAAAGAAATGCTCTGTGAGAGAGAAGAGCAGAATAACAGAGCAGGTAATGTGAGAGAGGGAAGCATAAGCTCACTGCACAGCAAGACACTCCAGTCCTTGCAGAAAATTCCTGTTTTCCTTTCTCTGCACATATTGTTGCATCAGCTCTCCAACATTTTGAAGCAACTGGAAACCCAGTCAGTAAATTTCTGCAGATTGACACACACACACACACACACAATGTTTTCCTTTTCTCTTGTATGCTGACCCCCCTTCTCCAGCAACACTTTCCATATTGTGTGTCAGAGGAGCCTGACATTGTTAGAGATTAAAAGCATGTTTGGCAACAGCAGAGGGATAGGTGAGATGACTTGAAAGCTGAGGAGATACTTAAACCTGTGATGTGACAGGGAATAATTAAAATGTTGCATCCCACAGAGATTTGAATGTGACAGGGGAAAAGGTACCAGCAGATCCTGCTTCCCTATTTCCCTGGTTAGGAGCAAATTAAGCAGGTTTACAGGACCAGTAGCTTTGGCAGCAAGGGCAGGAAGTCATAACACTGAATTGAGGATGCAGAATTGGGTAAAACTAAAAGCCAGACAAGAGCACTGTGCAGGGATTTGTCTGTTCCAGCAGCTGAAAATTGCCAAGGAAGAAACCCCAAGAGAGTTAAGTGCAGTCATACTAAAAATACTTGGGAAAAGCAAGCTAATGAAAACGCTGACTGACCCCACTTCTCATCACAGAGGCTCTGTGCCCACCAAGGTGTATTAACACTCTACCAAACTGCTTCCCAGAAGCAATCAACAAAGGGGATGTTCTTTTTCTTAAGAGATCCTGGAAGTCAGGCAGGGGCAGCTGGGAGGAAAACTAAGCAAAGATCACTGCTTTGGCAGTATTTATTTTGTGAACTAGTCATAAGCTCCTCCACACTCAACAGCCTTTCACCATGTCCAGAACCAGCCTGACTCTTTACAAGGTCGTTTTGCTTTTTAATAACTTGATAATAATAACAATAATTTTAATAATAATAACTTGAGTCAGCAGATAGCAAACTAGAGAGACTTTTATGAGACACATTTCCAGATAATCTATTTCAAATTATTTCTCTCTCCAAACTGAATTCCAGCTATCTTCACCTACTCTTCTTCCCTGTCACTCCCACATTTCACATTTCGGGTTTGTTATCTCCTGTGGTAGCTGTCACTTGGCAATTCCAGGCAGAAAGAAGCGCACTGGAATGTGTTGCTGACTTCAGCATATGCCCAGTACAATGTCTCCAGACTCCAGCACCACTCCAGGCCGGCCTCCCTCCCAAGACTACTGCAAGCTGTTGCTTATCAGCTCAGCCAGGCTGTGGCAAGCAGATGGCCAGAGATGGCTGGCTGAGCAAGTTCTGGTGCTCACTAAGTGCTGAGCAGGCTGCTGTCCAGAGGGGAGGTCTGCCAGAGCCTCCCTGGGCTCTGCAAACACACAGCTCAGGGGCAGCCCTGCCTGTGCTGGGTGCTTCTCAGGTTCTTGGAAAATCCAAAATAGGCTGGAAATGAATGTGCCACAGCCACAACGGGGGTTGATCTCTGCTGGGCTGATGAAGTGAAAACACCAACACCTCTCCATACTCTGCTTTAGCAGTGTACGGAGCAGTGACCTCTTTTCTTGTTTTCAAGACAAGTAGAGGTTGTTGGATGAAGAGATTTATGGGCTCTTTATCTGCCCTTTTTCTCAGCAGTGCATGGCTAAATCAGGGCACAGACAGATGAATTACAAAGGGATCTTTATTATAAAATTCAGAAAGCTGGGAAAAAATCCTGAAAATTGAGTCAAAGCTGATACACAATGTCTTCCAAGTCATTAACATCCTACGAATATTTCAGAAACACGCATAGGAGTGAAACCCTAATTTAGTTCAGATTTTGAGAGAACATTTTCAACAAAAGCACTAAACAGGAGGGAGTTTACTATAAAAGTGCAGACACAATATACAGAATAAAGTACATTTGACAGCACACAGAATTAAATTAAGGAAAACCAAAATCAAATCTGCTCAAACCATATGGACTAAGGCAGCATAACACAGCTCAGCACCAAATACATCAGAAAGCATTATGTGAAGTGAGCAGCAATTCCATAAATCCAACAGCCTCATTCCACTACCAGACTACAGCAGGATATTTCCTGCATCCTCAGGGAAGTAACAGTTGATACTCAGACTAAAAAGCACAATATTTAAGTGTGTTGCTGTCCTACCTAGGGGCAGCCACCCACACTTGCAAGGAAACTTGTACAGGAAGCTCCTTGCCCCAGTGAGACCTTGGTAACCTTGAAAAAGTTACTTCTGCTCTCTACCATGTGCCCCTAAAGTGTAAAACAAGAGTAAATAATCTCTGTCTCCAAACCAGGTCACAGTGGAGCCGCACAGAGTCTGCAGTGTGGTTTAAAATCACTGGGGATTTGACACATTAGAAATGTTATTAAAACACCATGACAGTGTAGCAACGTTTCCATTAAACATCCCATCCTTCACAGAGGAAGTTTATGCTTTGGCTCAAGACAAGCAAAAAGAATTTCAGATGAGGCTTTTGTAGTAGGAGATATTCCTGCATCTGCAGCTGCATTCCCAGGGGACAGCCAGGTAAACAGCCAGGGGTGATGAACATGCTCAGCTACCTCTGAGTGCCTGTGAACAGGGAGGTGAAAAGGCAGGAGAAACTGGTACTTGCATTCCATGGGGACTGAAATACCAGAATTAGGGTGCTCTGAGCCTCTAGAAAGGAGACATGAACTGTGTCTGGCACCCCAGTATTCCCTTGCAGCAGCACCTTCCACAGAAGTGTTACTGGTGCAACAGAGAAGAGGAAATTGGGGTCACTGGACACCAGAGCTCCAAACCCCTCACTTCAGTGAGCTGCTCTCCAGGCTCCTGGCCAGGCCAAGTAGAACACCATGAAAATTGGTTTTAAATGCTCCATCAAGAGGGCACATGCTAACAATATTCAGCTGAAGCATTAAAAACACCCTCCACCTTCCCAATCTACCCCGACACCACTATCTGCCCAGGAGAACTGCAGTTTGCAGTGTGCAGCATCCCAAGAGCAGACAGAGTTTATACTCACAGGGCAGCAAGAACAACAGGGGCTGCTAATAACAAAGCAATGAGTATCTAACACAGCCCGAGGTGTATCACACACAGTAACAGAAAATAACTGGAATTTATACTGGTTTTTGTTACCTTCAGAAGTCAGAATGAGAGGCTTGCAACTTCAAATTGGAAGTTTATTTTAGCCTCTGCTTTGCATTCAGGAGACAGGTAATTTTTCATCACACCACACAAAGTGCTGCTGAAAATATGTTGTGTTTTTCTGCAGTATAATTTTATTGCTGGCCTTCTGCCAAGAGTCTTTCTGGCAGCATCTCCCACAGTTGGAAACTGTGTATCTGGGTCAGAAAAGACAAGCCGCTTTTCAGAACAGCTCAATATATTTGGCAGAGATGCTGATATTGTAATTGAACTCTTTCAGCAACTCTCTTTATGATGTACCCAGACACCAAACAAAACAAGATCTGCAGTGTTGATTAATGTCAAAATAACTGACAGAGAAATATCAAAATAGTTTTCCCTCATGTTAAAAGTATCAACAAACCGGGGGGAACAGATAAGAAATACAATTCATGAGGATTCAGAGAGGAGCACAGGGCAGAGAAATCTGCAAAATATGACTGACCTGTGCCTTGTGCAGATATTCACTATTTAAAATCCCAGCACCTTGTATGGAACTTCCTCCTTCCCCACACAAAGAGAAATCCTGGCCACTGAGAGCCCCAGCAGCACTGTGGAGAGCAGAGCCCTGTAACACTGGGACACATATTTAACAAGGCTCAGACTGTTTCCAACAGTATGTTCAGCATCCAGCTGCACCTGGAGACTGTGTATTCATAGGAGTTGTATTATTTTCCATGTAATGCATTTCCTGGCAAAGTTGCATCTGGGATAACCTTTAGAAGGCTGGAATTTTCCATCCAAATGAATAATTACAAAGCAACACTATAGTTAGAAGCTGAAAAGGTACTTCCTCTGGCAAACTCTTACACTTCATCCAACAAATACTGGAGTCTGGGATTACTCCTGCCTGTTCAGTTCTCATAACATTTCAATCAAAGGCTCCTGTGCTCAGAGATCTCTTGGGAACAGTCCCTGCCAGGCAGCCCCCACACCCAGCTCCAAGTGCCAAAGACAGGGTAGGCACAAACTTGATAACCAGATCTGAACCACAGCTCATGTAACCATCAGAAGAGAGAAATCTAAGTCACCTTCCAGGGTCCAGAGCTCTGACAACAGTGCAAGGAGCACAGCTGGCCACTTGTCAGCGTGCAGGAAGCTGCTGGAGAGCTCCTGGAGAGAATCCATCTGTGCCAAGGTGGGACCCTGGGTCAGAGATGCAGCTGAAATTCAGTGAACACATGGATTCCCCTCCACTGTGGAGGAAGGAATGAAAAAGGAGCCAAAAGAAACCACACTGGTACAGTAATTAAAGAAGTTGAAGAACCAAAGGTAAGCAATTGCTGAATCTAAAGGAGTGCATTAAGGTGAAGGAAACAGGGATGTGCAGAGTGTAGCTCGTATTTTTAGCTCCTGGAAAGAAGGTGAAAAGATGGTCTAAGGGGAAATCATTACCAGCCTAACAGGAAGGTTAAAAAAGGAACAACAGAGGCACTGTGTGAGCACATATGCAATCATTTGAGGAAAAAAATGCTCTATTTTAGATAGAATCACAGCATCCAGCCTCAGAAAGAAATAGACATTGGTAGAAATAACTGCAGCTATTGAATTGTAATGTATAAGAAAGATAACAGTTTTGGAAAGAATACAAATCCTCCTGGGATTGAACCTACTACAGACTCCTGAGGACAGGAAGGTATTCACCATACTCACCAGGCGGTCTTCAGAGCAGCACACCAGCTGCAGACCTCAAGGTATTTTTTATATCGATTTTTTAGATCTCCCTCTAGATTTTTATCTGGCTTCACATTCCCTGAAACCTGTACAGCCCCCAGCAGAGCCAGGGCTACAGAGGGTCTCTAATGAAATAATTTTGAAATTGCTTTCACCTCCTGGTATGGGTGTCAAGATGCAAGACTGACTAGAGACAGACCAAGTGCAAAAATTTTAAAAACTGGCTGCTGACACTTAACAAATTGACACATGAACAGTTTAATATTTTCCTGTTCAAACAGTAAGAAATATGCAAAACTGAACTGCCTGTAAAACTGAGCACTGCAGAAGACAAAGTATTATGCATCTTAAAGGGTGCATTTCTTGGCAGGTGTCTTAAATAAAAAGTTATAGATTAGATAGTACATAAATAATGAATAGCAAAGTATTCATATGAGACAAGGCAGAAACCACCCACTGGATTTTCAATGTCTGTGAGACACTGAACTGATTTGTGACTTGAGACACCCTAATGTTGCATTCCTGCGCTCCTGGCTAAACTGGTCAAAGGAAACATGAAGGTACTTTGCAGTCCTAATGTGACCCCACACTCAAAATCTTCTGAAATTCTTAACTCAGACTGCATTCATTTACAGTTGAAAATTAACTAAATTAATAACAGGATTACATTACACTGAAATGACACTCACCATCTGCAATGTCATTTCCCAGAGACAAAGCTGGTTTAAGCAAAATTCTGGATCTATGCCTGAAATGACATCACATTCTCCAAAAGAGAATCACAGTTCTACCTCCTCCACCCAGTTTGTGCCATGCTGGGTCCTCACCACGCCAGCCCTGTCCTGCATCACAGCCCAGCACTAAAGCCTTGCACATCTCCAAACTCCCAGAGACTCCCCATGTCCCTGGATTTGGGAGCACTGCCTTTACCTGCACGGCTTTTGCTGGTCCCCAAACCACCACAGGAAGCAGCCCCGATGTTGAGGAGATTCAGAACAGGGACATTCCTTCCCCAGCACCCTTCAGCTCCACCGAAATAGCTGCAGTGCCCCAGTTTCCTTGCTGCTGTGATTCACATCCCATAGAATACGAGATTCTGCAGGTGGACCCGGGCTGCAGCCCAGAGACTGAGCACACACATGGGAAAGGCTGGGAAGCGTGGCATTCCCTCTGTGCTGGCAATAAATAAAATACCATTTCAACAAAAATGAGGAGGCTGGAGCCCAAACTGTCCTACAGCAGCACTGGAGCTGCTTGTATTGGTGGTTTGCACTTTTCATCAGTTCCATGAGGCACCAGCCAAACACTTTGACTCTGCTGTCTGTCCCCTGCTCTGCAGCCCAGGCTAATGCATACCCTGGGAATTAGTAAGAGGAAAGAGAAAAGCAGCATGGATTCTAAAGCTCTGGTTATAAACAAAGCAAATTGAGTAATTCTTACAAATAACACAATGCAAATATGTGTTTGAGAGTTGTGTTTTCCCAGTGTTTACATGAAGTGTCAAAGCAGTAAGAAGTTTTTAAGAATAAATGCACTCCTTCTGACTAAAATTTCAGCAACCCTCAATGGTGCACTTTAAGGAAGTTTCTCCCCAGAATTTCTTCCCTGATGTCAACTATACAGACTCTGTGTTTTCAGTGTTGCAATCCCCCCTGGTTACTGCGCCTGGCTGCCTTTCAGCCAGTTTAAACATTCATGACTCTCCCCTGAAATGCATTTTCTAGTATGTCAGTCTTGCTGCCTCACTGACCACTTTTTTTTTTTTTAATTAAAGAGAGAAGATTTAAAAGGATTTGGAATGGAAGATCACTAGACTCTGTGAGCATTGTGTAAAAAGCTCTAGTGCTCCCAGCCAGTACACATCCTCCATCAGACTTTTGCCATGTTTTAGTTCCACTCTGACTCCTGGACAAGTTCAGGTTAATTTTTTACTTCCTGACTAATTGGCTGTTTTGTCAAAGAACACATTGTCAAAGTTTCTGGGTTACTAAAAGCTTAAGGTTTTAAGTGTTTTCTCTTGCCATCTCTTGCCCATCCAACCACGTTATTTTATGTTTGATTCAATGTCACAACATGCAATGCCATTGAAAGGTCTGAAACAGAATTTGTAACTAAAATCTTGGGCTGTTTAGGGAACAAATTTGGCTCTTTTGAAACCCTTCAGAACCCAGCACCAGCACCATTCAGCAGAGCACTGGGGTTTGTCTCTGGGAAAGGGTACCCTGGCTGCCATCCATTTTCAGCCTCAGAACACAATTATTTACTTCAAATGCATCATAACCCTACCAAAAGATTTGAATTGGGTTTCTTAGGCATGAAGGCTATCAACAACATCCATCAAAGTCAAACACCACAGCAGCCTGAGATAGCAGGGAAAGAACTGTCATTTGTGACCCAAGTCCAACATTTGCCTTGGACAAGGTCTTGTAGTACAAAGTCCCAGCTTGGCTAAGAGGAAGAAAAAGAGCCACAAACGTATTTAGAGATGTATAGAATTAGTAAATAAAAACAAAAGTCCTATTTCCATGGGAAACCATGAGTCTAAAAATATTTCAGATGGGCTCAATCCAGCATCCTCTTGCCTCAACAGATCTCCACTGCACGCATGTGCTGTCAGATCTGCCAACTTCACTTGCAAAACTCATCTATTATTCCTCTCTGCAGTTTGCACAGCACAGTACAGCCACAGAAATGCAAAACAGGGTGACTTTAGCAGGGACCATCACTGGTGGAAATGCTCAGTTTGTAGACCACAAGCTAGGTTACAAAATTAATTCTAATTTTAGGTGCCTGTAATACTGTAGTCTCCAGTATCTTTAGAGAACAGAACTGTGCTAAGTAATTGATCTCCAATTTGAGAAGCTATAGTTAAATCTTTTTTTATCTCTTGAATTTCAGATAAAATCGGGGGGGGGGGGGCATAGGAGCTCTCAGGATAAACACACCAGTCCCAGGTGGATGGCGTTTTTAAACCACAAACACAACTTTGCTGGCTTTCTTTACATTTTCTACAGGGCTATGAATTAGTTTAATTTCTCTTTATAGACAGTGATGTCATCTCCATTGTGCCACTCACAAGAGCACCGAAGACACTTCCAGCTCTTTATTTGCTAAAGAAACTTCCTCAGCCTTTGCATTCTCCACCAGACGTCAGTCCCTGTCCTCCCACCAGCATCAAGCAACAAATCTCTGAACAGCAAAACAGGATCAACATCTTGGGAGGCATCACACTTGCCAGGAGCCCCAGAAAGCCCCTTGGGCAGGTCAGTGAGCCCCCAGCCAGGCTGGCACACACACGGGAAAGTGGCACAGCTGCTGCAGCTCCTGGAGAGGGAAAAATGCCACTTTCTCCAGGAGCAGCAAACAGCCTGGCCAATCAATACCAGCATTCCAAGTGCTCTCAGCCTTGCAGGGACATCAGCTCCCAACAACAGAACTCTCTCTCCCCAAAGCTCCTTTCATACACTAGAGTTGCTAAAAGTAACACTTGGAATTACTGTCCAGGGAAACACTAGAGAAAACCAATCAAAGTTAGGTTATTTTGGGCCATTAGGTGCAGTTTGTGTCTGGCCACTTCAGTTCCCCCAGCAACAGGAAACCTGCTGTGCCTAAATGCAGCACTAATGGGGTTTATTTTATTTCTCAAAAGGAGTTGCACTTGGGAAGCCACAGCCTGTCAGGGTAGGAGAGCACATGGTTCCGGATGCAGAGGCAGGATCAAAACCAGGATTAGAAACCAGCTGCCACAGACTGAAGGTGTTCTCCTCAGGTAGGCAGTGAGATAGAAACCTTTTCATCCCTCAGTCCAGATTACAGTGTAAATGTTTTTATTGCTTGCTTAGTCACCTGTGGAAATCTGTGTCTATATCAACACCATCATTATACTGAACTCTGCTCTTGTCAGCACAAAAAACCTGCCTGGTTTTCAGTCCAAAACGATACTTTTAGTGATATAAGACTGTCAGATTATAATGTCATCAATCTATCTTATTCCACAGTTAAACAAAATTCATCTCTATAACCTGACACTTGTGTTAGTGAAAAAAATCCTCTTTAAAAAAAAAAAAGTACATAAATACTTTGTGCACTGAAAGAGCACTTGGTTCTGCTTCTTCACTTTGCACAGCTCCTCTGTTGTGGAAACAAAAGTCCTTGCATTGAGCTTTCTCAGTGATATTTGCAAACTCCTACACTTGCTGTAACAGGGTGTTCAGAAGGAGTTCTTATTGGCCTGGGAAAGTTTGGTCATTATTTATTAGCTGCAGAAATACGTTGAAGAAAACAATAACAAGGTAAAAGAACATTCTTGCAAAGGCTTGTTTCTTGTTTTGACAGAAACAAAAAGTAATTAAACCTAGCTAACACCTTTTCACTGGGCATTTTGCTCTAAAGCATTTATAATTCACACACTGCAGGACCAGGAACAGAACAGCAGAACCACCAATACAACAGTGTCAACACAAGGAAAGGATGTCCCTGAAATTCAGTGGACAAATGTTATCAGGCAATTTCATGCTTTACCAACACAAAATCCAGAAGTTAAATTTAGAAGCATGATTTCTGCAGACACTCAGATATTTCTGTTCTAAATTTTCTAGAAATTGCAAATTAGAACTTGGCAGACTTTAAAGTAACCCAGCACGTGTCTTGTGCAATCCAAATCATGGTCTGTCCTATTACTCTGCAAAACTACTAGAAAAAAAACTCATGCCTTTCACCTCATGGTTTTAGACAAATGACAGAGACATTCAGTTCATCTCTGTGCTAAGAGTGAAACTTAATTCTGTTTTTTCCTCTTGGAATATTGCCATGGAAGTTAAAAGCTAACAGAGGAACCAACGTTCTCTCCACTGAAGGATAAGCACAGTTTGGTGAATAACACTTCCAGAACTGCAGTCCAAGTGGTTGTGGCCATTTTTTCCCATCCACCATGGGGAGAATATACTGCATTTCTAGACTGATCTCATTCCTAAATACTGCAATGAGATATCGAAGTATGCAGGTGTCACCAAGGTGCTTTGTGGAACTGGCAAACCCTGCAAAGTTTCTGCAGCCACTCAAGAGATAAAGTGTGCTTTTCAACACCACAAAGAGTAAATTGAATGAAACAGCTCAGAGGTAACAAACCAAAGAAATCTTGGAAATTACTTCTCTGTCTCTCAGTAACCAGACAGTACTGCACACCCTCCTCTTGCTAACCTGGGGGAGATGGCAACCTCCATGCTGCACTAGACAAGAGACTGAAAAAGCATTACTCAGTCTTTTCTATTTTGATTGAGTTTTCAAGTTTCAATGTGCCTTTATTAGCAAAAAACCCAAAATCAGACCTTAGATACACAAGAATTTCACAACTCTTCAAACATCACTTCTCTAATAGCTATGACAGGTGTAAATGTTGTGCTGTTTGCATGGGGCAGAGACCCCACTGCCCAAAAATTGAAGTGACTTGCCCAGGGCCACAGTAACAGTGTAAGTTTTTAATTTACTACACACACCAAGCATGGAGCATCCTCTTCTCTTTCTAGCTTTCCACCTCCTTAGGCTTCATTAGTCTAATTTGAACAGACACTGCATTCCTGGCTGCTTTTGTTATTCAATCTCTCTTGCAGGATCATGGGCTCCTCACAGGTCAGCTTGGCAAACTGTCACAGGAAACGCTTGACAACAATTACCTGTCCATTCATGAGAGTCAAATTAGCAATTCAATATCTGAATATGGTATGATTAAACTCAGGAACCTAATTCACAATGTGTCCTACTTTCAGGCATCACATTTTTTGAGCAGTGTGCTCTTTTCAAAGTCAAACTGACGAGGACTCGGGAACCTTGTGTCTTTTTCAAAAGAGGCCAATGGAGTCCCTCTTTTGTCAGGTAGCAGGACACACACACTCTGTTCTCAGGAAGAACAGAAGCCAAAAAACAAGAACACTTCAGAACAATATCGAGGGACCTGAGCCATTGTGCAAGGTAAGGAGAAGCTTTGCAGGAGCTCCTGAGCACCGAGCACTCTGCACGCCACATCCCAGCACATCCTTGGCTTTGCAGAAAAAACCCAAAGGCTCTCTTTGCCACTTGGTTTTTCTAAAGCTCCAGCTGACATAGGAGCAGGCTGTGGAGGGTAGGGGAGTTTCTTCTCTCTCTCTTAAAAAAACAACAAAATAATCAACCAGTCAAAACCCAGCTTTCACATTAGATACTGAGTGACCATCTAAAACACCCAAAATCAGATGTAAAGGATGGAGAGGGTCTGAGAGCATCTCTCTTACAAACCAGAAAAACCATTGGGAACTCCCAGATGACCAGGAGTGCATGTGTCATGACTTCCCCTGCATCCAAACCACACCAAGGGATCAAACAAGATCCCTTCAGGCTGCTCCACACTGAGCTCCAGCCATCCAACAGCAGTTTATAACTCCTGTGAGTTCATTCAGGATGGCTACTTCGGTCTTTTCAGGAGATATTTCAAACTTTGTTACAATATTGTCAGCTGGAAAGGACCTACATCGATCAACTAGTCCAACTGTCACGAGAGTAGCACAAATAATGAACGCAGAGCAAGGGAAAGAAAGGAGAGGGGAAGTACAGTAAATCCTGAACTCCTCAGCTCTCCGCCAAAATTCAGTCTTCTATAGACTGTGCATGAGACTTGCTACTGTGCTGTGTGATGAGGGCAAAGAGAACTCATTGAGACAAGGTGCACCTGCTAAAACTGGCACTAAATCCAGGCAGCTACTGCAAATCAGTGGTGCCCAGCACCAACAGAAAGCAAGTCTTTGTTCTTCTGGCACAAGAGGACTCCTTTACTGCGGGTACCACATACAGATCAAACATTTATAAGCAACAGAAAAGAAGCTAGCCAAGAGATTTGTATTAAAATAAAGATTGCAGATCACAGTGTGAAAGAAGCAGGGAATGTACCAGTGAGTCCCATGCCCAGCCAAGCTCTCCCTGAGCAGTCCTTCCTCTGAAGGAGAACTGCAAGGAGACAGCCTGAGCCAACAGTTTCTACAGCAACTGCAGAAGCACCAGTTCAATGATATTCAAACCCTGCAGTAACTGCAGAAGCATCAGTAAATGGATACTCCAGGAGAAATATTTGACAGTTTCTCCTGGACTCCCTCTCCCTCCCTGAGCAATCCATTGATCCCAGTCAGCTCAGTTCAACTCTGGAGTTTCCCATTTCTCTGCAAATGCTTCTGAATCCTCTTTACCCTTAATATTGTTTCAGCACACTTGCTGGCCTTCAAAACTTCAGGGAACAGCCACCAGAGAAAGTTTTGTAGACACAGTGCTGGAAGGATGAGTGTCCTCATCCTGCAAGGGAGAGACCAGTGCATCCATGTGTGGTGCTGCTGCAACTCCTCAGGAGGATGGAATGCTGTTATGACAGTGGCACTGGGCTGCTGCTGCACCACTAAAAGCACATTTGGAAGCATCTCAAGGGGAACCAAAACAGAGGCCAGTTACCACCAACTGCACAGAAAGAGCAGATCCATTTGTAACGTGGCTGTTTTAACACTAATGTAGAAGCCATATTAAGGAACACAAAATATTTCACCTATACACTTGGTAAGTTCTCATCTAATAATTGTAATTTACTGAAGGATGTTTGAGGCAGGACATCTCTTATTCCCCTTTTAAGAATCTGCTGTAATAAATCACAGTACCTCAACAGTCACAGCTTCAGCAGTTCCATATTGCAGGAGTTTTTCCATAAGTCTGCAGTGTTACTTTGGATCACACTGAAACTTGGCATGAGGCTCAGGCTCCTGACCCGCAGCAAAAAGTTAAACAAAATTGCTCGTTTGTTTTTCAAAGGGTCAGGAGGTTTCCAGTTTCAGGCTCCTCAGTGTTTGGGGTGGAAGGGAACAGAATCTACAGTCACAACTCAGGGACATTCAGTATGCAACCCCTCTGCAAAGAATGGGCTTGATCAGAGACCTGTCAAAGATGCACTCTCTAAGCTGCTCTCTTTTATTAGTTTATTACATAAGACCACATCCACAAAACCAGGTTTTTGGTCAAGAGATCACTACTTATATAGTACTGACTCCCAACTACCTGGTTTAAAAAATATCCTTTATCTCTTGAGCTAACAAAAGGAAAGTTACTGAATTCCCCCAAAAGATAAAACAGACCATATGAATATATTCAGTGTAAAAGACAATCTCATTCCCACACGAACGGTAGGAGAAAAAAAAACATGAAAGCAAAAATATTTTGGTTTTATCTTCATGCCTTTTATCATGATTTATCCAAATAGCACCATCACTATTGTGACTGTGACAGTTGTTATTTCTAAAATATGAAGAACTATGAAATCTAAAGTGGAAAAGCATTTTGTAAGTTGCTAAAGTATAAGCATGCAAAGATGACTTCTGGATCAAATATATTCCTTAGCAGGCCAGTTTTGAAGGAATAAAGACTGCTGTTAGAGACAACCATCTTTTAATACAAATTAAAAATTTAGAAGTTATTTATTTAGCAACTATGAACACTGTCATGTTCCACAAAATTTGCTACGACTGAAAATTCAACCAAATTTTTTAAATTGTCAAAAATCCCCCAGTTACAGGAGGTTCTTATATGCCTCCAAGGTGGGAGTCATGATTCTTTTCTCTTACACAAATTTAGACAACTGTGTTCTCTCTTCAGCCTTCTGGCCATCTGTGGAGATGAGGAGGTGTGTACAGATGTGGGCTCAGAGCAGAACAAGCCACTTGTCTGAGCTCATATTTTTGGCAGTCATCAATTTCACCCTCACCCACCAGAAGCAAAGAAGTTATCGGTTTTGTCTCCCCGCCCTTTTCCCAGTATTTGCCTTTCTTCCTGCCTTTTCTAGAACACTTGTCACCATATTTACCAGAGTGCATTTATTACTGGTTCTAAAATAACAGTTTTTGTGAGACAAGAAGACTTTCAGATCTTTAAAAGGGGAACTTCAGACATGAAGAAATGAAATTGTGTGGTAAGTCAGCGGCAGAACCTGAAAAGGGGCCAAATGCTGCCCTAATCAATACTTGCAGGTTAATTGCCAGACTTTCTTCACTGGAACACAGTGCTGCTCAGTGCCTGCTGTTGAAGAGCTTTACCTATTTCCAGTTTTGGAAGCGTGCTCCCAGTTCTCCTACGCCCCATCCCCACATACCTCACACTGCAGCTCAGCTCCGGTGATGCTCTTTAAGGTCACCCAAATGGCACAGCTGAGCACTTTAAAGGAACAGATTAAGTCTCTGCATGATTGAAGACTTGGAGAGCATGACTGGGTAACCAAAGAAGCCCTAATCTATTTGCCAAGTCCAATTACCCAGCCATGGAATCAAGAGATCATGAAGCATTAGGACATGGAATAACTGCTCACCAAACAGTTTCAGCTCTCTGAAAAGATGACAGTCACTGAGAGCCTATGACATGGAAATGGCATCCTGCAAAGCAGAGGTGGGGAGAAATAAGTTCTTGGACATTTATGTTTTCCCCTTATCTTCTGTTGAGCTATAGCAGCTATCAGAGTAAAGGGGAAGAGATTGGGACTGGAAGAGCAGTAGGAATCCAAATGTTCTGAGTCTCTGTTCCTTGAAATCTCATCAAGCATCCTCCTTAAAGACCCGTGTTTGCTACTTGTTCCATCATACCACAGCCCTCAGCTTTCCAGTGGCTGTGTCTGTTCTCCAGTAATTCACTCCCTGGAGTCACAGGCTGTACACTACAGCTTCCCCTTCTATTCCAGAGTCTTTTCCATTAAAGCAAATCCCCCAGATTGTCACATCAGACATACAGCAATCAGGCAGAGCAGAGAAGGAAAAGTAGAAGAGGGTCACAGAGCAAACTCAGCCCCCACACCTGGAGAAAAAGAACAAGTTTCCATATGCAAAGAGCTGCCCCTTTCAGCACAATTGTATCAAAAATAGGAATAAATTACTAATCTGTCTCCTTGCCTTCATACTGGAAAGTGGCTGTCTTCAGGCAGCCCCAGCATCAGTCACACCTGTCAGAACATCACACAGCTTCCTCAGCTGGGAAAACCAGCCACGCAGGTTGGGCCACTGCCACCACTCCCACCAGCCAGGGAATGAACACCACAGAAATAGCTGTTATGTGCATTCAGCTTCAAAACTGACCAAACCTTAACACACATCAGTCAGCACTTCCACACTGACTGATGGGATTCGTTTTACGCTTAACAAAACCACCTGCAGCCCCTCCCATGGACCTCCCCACACAAGGTGCCACCACTGGACCCTTGATGATCATGCTCCTACTCTGTCAGAAACAGCACCAGCTGACTGCCACTGGGCAGCTAACTCAAATGCTTCTTATTTTCTTTTTTAACACAAGTCATAATTTGTTTGTTGAATGGCTCTATTTGTGCTGTAGTCACATAGACACGTAGTCTCCAGGTGATGTGTTTGGTCCAGCTGGTCAGTGTCTTGCTAAGCAGGCTGTAAAGAGACCCTGTAAATCAAACACCTTTGCTCAGGTATATACCAGCTGGCCATTTTAAAACATCACCTATTTCAACATGGTAACTAAATTCAGTGGAGTACAGCTTGTTTCTGTGCTGAATTTTGTACAGTTTCTTTAGCGAGCGAGATATCACATTTATGATTTCGTGTTAGTTCATGCTATGAAGAAAAATACCATGTTTATGGAGAGGGTTAAATTGGGACCCATGCTTTGGCTGCTAAACCCTGCAACAAGTGAGGAAAATTTTATGCCTCCTTCAAGATCAACCATGATTTACCACAATCCTGTTATGGGACCCATCCCCTACAAAATATAAACTAAAAAAGATGCATTAATTTCACAGTATCAGTGGAACTACGGTAAAGCATTTTTTGGCAAAATCTTGCTGTGTGCCCAAGAAGCCCCTGCCCAGAGCCTCAGGCCTCCTCAGCCTGTCGAGGGAGTGTTTTAGCAAAGCTCATTTCTGGAAGCACAAATGGCTGCACTGAGGTTGTGGGGCTGGGCTTCCCAAACACCGATGGGCTGTGCTGGCCTTTCCACAGGGCAGATCCTGCCAGCTGAGAACTGGGATTAGGGAACATTTGCTTTAGGGTCATTATCAACTCAGTCCAACAGCTCTGGAGGAACATTCCCTCATGGAACATCATCCCTGTGTCTCAGGGAATGCTAAAGACTCTTGAGGGCCCAACACTTTAGACACTGTGCCAACACTCCAATCTGCTGTGCTGCAAGTCAAACAAGAAATGTGTTCAAAGTGTCTTCCCTCCCAAGAACCAGAGGAAAGAGAGGAAAGTACAAGGTCTTAAACTCAGCCTGGCCTTTTCTGCTCCTATCAGGGGGTAATTTCTATGGGCCAACACCAGCTTCTCACCATTGAGTTCATTTACTGCCAAGCCAAATGCCAAGTTCTGCTTTAAAATCTAAATTAATTCTGGTTCATAAGACTTCTTCAAGTTTTGTGACATCTCACACCTACCCACGAGTAAGACTCTTCTTCCCAACCAGATACTCAAACATAAAATTTTTCAATAAAGACAATTTAAACTAAATGCACAAAAAGAACAAGAAGCAGCAAAATTTAATTTACTGGCATAGCCATACACACCCCAATTTTATTTGCTTTATAACCATACAATTAAGGGTAATTTAATTCCCCTGTGTAGGCATTACATGAAAGAGAAACATTATTGTAAGAAGAGCTCAGTACTGTTGGTACACAAACCTTACGACAGATAAATTAGACCTTAGGAAAACAGCATATAATTTACATTTTGTTATGTCAATCACCAGGAGGATCTTAGGGCTCTTAAATAGCACACCAAACCACAACATAAGGGAACTAATGTAAATCAACACATGTGGCAGGATCACTCAAGTTTCCATAATCCAAAAGATCCCTAAAAAGGATTTCCTAAGATTATTCCTCTTCAACATCCACTTATGCCTTTAAGTTACCAACAGGTTATGACAATATTTTACTACAGAAGAGTTATAAAGTTTTGCATAGTTATAGAAAAATCAACAACATAAGACCACAAGGGCATGAGGTTTACTAATTAATGCCTGGTCTTTATTACTGGAGAAGAAAGTGGGCAGATGTGCAGGTAGCCCCGAGAAACAGCAGCTGGCTCAGCTGCACACAAAATCCAGCCCTGGGTTAGTCCCAAAGTTCTTGGGTTTAGCAGCAGAGGAGGGACAGAGCAGCCCAGGGCCATGCCTTCACAAACAGCAGAACAAATGATGTACCCTGATTTTGTTCTGAGCCTTCCCCTGTGCCAGCACCTCGTCCACATTCTGACAGCACAGAGGAAACCAGCTGAAAGGTCAGGGTGTGCACTGCACAGCACAGCTGGAGCACAAGGCTACAGACCAACGTGGGGTGGTGATGACTAGAGTCATCAGAGGACCCAAAACATAACGTAATTTAGCTACTAAATAAAGTCTAAAAATCCAGAGTGCAAGATGTTTATTTGCTTGTATCATTCATAAGAATTCCTCTGGAGGTTTTTTGTTAAGGGACATGAACTGAGGTTTTCAAAGTTGTTAAATAGGAACACTGTCCCTTTGTGAGCTGACACGAACTGTGACACTTTTTTCTGTCAACAGTGCTCAACTTGCACACAAGAAGGAAAAACTGCACAAGTGCCAAGAACTGCAGAAATACAACTGGAAAAAATACTGTCTTTGGCCTTGTAGGTTGTATCATTTATTGCTTTTAACAAAACATACCAGCAATGCCTTTCAGGTAAGGTTTCTCCTTCCTTAAACATCATGTACAAAGTTTCTGTTTGTCAAATCATGCTGCAACTACAACAAACGTAGTCAAACTATGGTTTCTACAGAATGGTTTGAGACTTGCATTTTTCTATTCTTTAAATATCTTAACAGTTTTTCATATTGCTTTAAACAGGAATTTTCCTTTTGATTTCCTCACTGCAGCATATTCAGCAGCAAAGCAGTCTTCCCTTGTCAATACTGCTGGGCTACAGCAAATCCAGGACACGGCACCAGCCAAGTGCTGCTCGTGTGGCCCTTCAGAAAGTCCTCGCTCTGCCCAGCCCGATGCAGAGTAAGGTACAGACCCCAGAATGCTGAAATCTGCTGTTGGCATGGTGAGACACACCATAAACCCGCATTCAGCAAGAGCTGGAGGTGAGCCCAGAGAGGTGCAGACTGATCCTCTGCATCCTCACCCTCCCAGCACCTCCCTCACCCAGCCCAGTCTGTACAATACACAAACCACCACTCTTCTCTCTTTCCATACTGATGCTCTGACACATTGGCCACTTGGAGGTGTATGTACCTCACCCCAGCCCAGGACACAGTTCCCTGCTTTAACAGACACTTCACCAAGCATGTTCACCGTGGCTTTTCACACACTCAGCAGCTTGTTAACCAGCCAGAGCCTTTCCCACCACCCCTTCCAGCCATGGATATGCTCTTCAAAGAGCTCTATTTACATGCCAAGCTACAAAGCAACGTGGAAAAACTGCAGCTTTTATGATTCTACAGTGAGGTTTTTCACAACATGAAGCAGCTTCTTAGACTACTTTTTTTTTTACTTTTTTTTTGATTTCCAAACAAGATTTCACAGTTCAAAAAAAAACTCTCAGTCCACACAGAGGCTTTTGAGGAACATTAACAGAGGGACTTCAAAAGAAGAGAGCTCTGCGACCTTAAGCGTTGCATTCTGAATGAACATCCATGGAAAAACTGCACACAAGTCAGAAACCAGAGTCACCAAAACCCACATCCAGCAGAGTTTAAACTACTTCTCCCATGTTTAGGTCTGGCATGGCTTGCCTTATGCCATCTTCTGTTGTACCTTTCCAACTGCTTACTGTCTTCTCATTTCCTTCTGAGTCTTTCTTTTGAAATCAGC
The DNA here is from genome assembly GCA_013396995.1 of Dicaeum eximium. Classification (NCBI taxonomy): domain Eukaryota; kingdom Metazoa; phylum Chordata; class Aves; order Passeriformes; family Dicaeidae; genus Dicaeum; species Dicaeum eximium. The sequence continues at coordinate 164,154 of VWZP01009915.1, read as the reverse complement.
TGTGTCTGAAATTCCTTCTAGGACAATCCAGAAAGCTGGGTTTGGTCCCTTCCTCAGCAACACTGACACCAGTTACCCCTGGGGCTCCCCCAGCTCCCAACACAAAAGTATTTCTATGTAGAATCTTCCTCCAAGAAATCAAGTGCTAGATTTCCACCTCACATTTAGCCTGTCAACCACACAGAGCAAGAACTGGCACATTATCAGCATCTTCTTTGTGCAGAGATGAAAAATACTGCCAACAGTTCAGCAGAAATAACAAGTCTGGATGAACAGCCCATGCAAATAAAGCCCTTTATAAAACCAGGACTAACCAAACTCGCAACATTAAAGATTCTCTTGGAACTACACCTGCCAAAGTGGCACCATCAGTGTTGAGATTCTGAGGAACAGAGCACTGAAAACATCAAACCCTCACTGTTAGCAATCCTACCCTCTTCACATCTCTCCTTGCATTCTACACAACATGAAGCAAAGGAAAATGGTTGGAAAGCTCCAGACAGAAGAAAATTATACATGCCAAGAACTTCCAGAGACAAGTCACAATTCCTAAAAATGACCAGGAATTTAGTAGAAGCTACAGCCAGCTGCAGTCTGCTGACACAGATTTGTCCTTCCTCTCTCCACTGGCAGGAAATAACTACAACCCAGCCTGTACACCTTCCATGGAAGAGGTGGGCTCGTTAAATTCTTGGAAAACGCTTTTGCTCTTCAGAGAGAGAACAAGGACCTCGAGCAAACACAGGAGAACAGCAATGCAACCTCTCCAGAGATACTGCCAGGTCTTCCTCACTTCTCATTCCAAAAGTTTTGTTTTAAGGCCTCCCCTCCAAGTAGCCAGCACTGCTCCATGCTCCTTCCTTCCTTCCTTCCTCTCTGCCACCACAGCAGCTTCCTTAGGGTATCAAAAATGGTTACCATGTCTTTAAAAATGAAAGAAAACTAGACCAAGTTTATAAACAGTCCTTTCTTTTCCATTCTTTCTAAAGATGTTAAAGTATTCTGCATGAGTGGAGGAAATTATTTTAATTTTCTGTCTTTACCCTAGAAGGCCAGGCTTCAAATGTTTGCTAGCTCACAAGTATTTTAATTTAAGTTAAGTAGCCAAGCTATTTTAATTAACTTACAGTTTCATAAACATTTTTTGGAACTGGAGATCTGAAATATGTGATATTCTTCACAATAATCCCCACTTAAATCTTTCTTTGCTTCAACCACACTTAGCATTTCTGAGTTGCTGTGACAAAGTACAATAAAACTTTTAAAAACTGTTAACAAACTAGAGGACACAGATACAGAAAAAAATTAATTCCAACGTATGTAGGACCCCCCACATTACAGATTTTCTTTTCTGCCATACCCTGTGCAGGATCTGCTTGGAATGCTCACTCTCTTCTTTCTGTAAATCACAAGGCACCATCTTCAGAGCCACGTAAATAAATAATAAGACATTTAGCTAGATAATGCATATTTCCACTTTGACTCAAAACTCAAGTTTTGCTCTACTCAGTGGCAGGCATGTGACTCCCTGGTTATCCTTTTCACGCTCTCACTTCCAGAATGGATAGTGGGTTAATGATTACCAAATCCAGTGCAAAGCAAACACAGAATGAAAGAGGAGACAAACCCCAAACAAACCATGGACCACAACACTGCTGAGCGTGCCCGGAGCCAGGAGCCTGCCCGGGGCGCGCTGCACCGACCGCGCCGGAGCGAACTTGGGGCCGAGCCCCNCCGGCTCCGCGGCCCCGTCCGGCTCCTCCGGCTCCGCAGCGCCGAGCGGGGCTGCGCACGTGACCGCGCCCCGCGCCCCCATAGGCTGCGGCTGCCGGGCCACNGAATCGGCGTAGGGCGGCTCGGCCCGCACGGCTCCCCACCTGCGGCCGCCGCTCCCCGCGCAGCCCGCGCGGTCCCGTCCGCCGCCTGCGGAGCGGCCCTGCCGCTCGGAGCGCTCCGTGGCCGCGCGGAGCGGGAGCGGTTGAGCCGCACCTGGAAACGCCACTTGCGTAGAGCCCCTCCGAGAGGTCGGTGTGTGGTACGGACTCTCCGTAATGTCGTCAGCGCGGGCGCCGCACCTGAGGGCTCCCGCCGCGCTAACGGCGTAGGCGCGAGCGTGCCGGGCGCAGAGTGCGCAGCGCTGAGGGCGCGGGCTGGGCAGGTGTGTGAGGGCAGGGCCGGCCCGGCCCCGGCCGCGCCCAGGGCTACGCGGCGGGCACCGGCAATGCGGCGGCACCGGCGCTACAGCGACCCCGGCCCCGGCCGCGAGCCCGAACAGCTCCGGTAGCCCCGGCCCCGCCGGCTGAGGGGGGCGCCGGGCGGGCCCGGGGGCAGGGCTGAGGGGACGGGGCCAGGGCAGGGGTGCGGCAGGGCCTCGGCCCCTCACGCAGAGCGCGACCTTGGGGGATTTAACATCCCAATGCCAAATCCAAAGCAGTGCAGAAAGAGCAGGTTCCTAAACTGAGTTGAGGAATAAGGTTTCCATGTGAGCAGTTGAGCTCCTTGTGGAATCCTCAGTGGCTGAGGACAAATCAAGGCGCTTTCATGGTGTGTTTGGGCAGGTTGGGCTGCACAGGGAGTGTGGTGGTCAAGGATTTCCACCTTTCTTTTCTAGAGATCAGGATAACTGGGTTTAAGTTAGTTTTCAGCTCCCTGCAAGAATTCTTCCCAGTCCCAGACAGGTGGCTGTTCTAGAGCAAATGGGCACTGCAGTGGAGGTGGAGAGAGCTCCCAGAGCTGATGTTCATCGCACTCCAGAGCAGCCCTGATGAGCAGAACCTTTAGGTATGAGGAGAGAGGGTTGAGTCTGATGGATTTTCTTTCTTCTTTGTATGTACATTACATAGAACAGTTACAGAACTTCATAATCTTTCATTTTTCCAAGTGCTTCAACACTCAAATGGCCAATATAGTCACTTGAGTGCTTCAGAATTTCTGCCAGATTTTCTAGGTTAAGTGCCTTTTCGAACTCAGCTTCCAGCATATATGTGCATGGCAATCATATTCAATACCACTTTTTATACTTTTCAAACTGATTTTATACAGGCTGTGAAGATGAAAGACTGGGGAGCTCTATTTCAAAATAATCAGTACACAACGTGCTGTGCTGAGCCAGCCTCTGAGGGAACTTTGGCCAAGGACTGTAGGATCAGGAGATTTGTGGTGCTGAAGTGAAACAGTAACTTTCATTCAAAAGAGTGATTTCAGCATTAGAGTGGAAGTGGAAAGCACGTGTGCATTAACAACTTTACATGCAGGGAGAGGTCCACCTTGTTCCAGTTAGATTTACATTTTGTGTACTCCTTTGCAAGCCTGTGGCTGAAGTGTCACCCTGATTCTGAACAGTCAGACATTGTTCTGCCTTTGGAACAGACTTTTATCTTGTCGTGTTTGAGGATTGAAAGGACAAACAAATATGAGGAATCTCAGTTACTGCTTTCATGTCTTGAATCTGGAGATTTCAAAGTGATGAACGAATTTAGCCAAATCTCCTGTGTGACCTTAAAATATTAGTGCGGGCCTTGAAAAGACGCAGAAGAAAATAGCTGGAAATCAAGGACTGGTGCAAGGACTTAACGTGAGAGCAGTTTTATTTGAAATTGATTGCATCAAATAGAGACACAGCATAAATACAGCATGGAGGAAGGCTGCTGGAGGGATAGTGGGATGGGAAGAGGCAGCTGTGAAATGAGTGGCTGTGCAGTGCAGCTGGAAATGTAGTGAGGAGGGAAAAATCTGCAAGAGATGGCACCTCAGGTAGTGAAGTTATTGCAAAGGTACAAGAAGGATATTTTCAGCTGTGGTCTGAGTGAAATCTTGAATTTTTCTGTTGAGTTCTCCCTTGAGCTAATGATTTGCCAAGGGCAAAAACACAGAGGAAAGGGGATTGATGGATTAATTTAGAATACAGGGGATTGGAAGAGCTTTGGCACTGCAGTACAAGGATATACATTTAACAAGGAAAAGAACATCTGAGGCCTGGAAAAAAGTTAACAACTGTCTTTAGGCTTCATAGAATAAAAAGGAAGAAAATTGAATTTATAGCTCTAAGTTAGTCAATAAAAGATGGGGATTGAATTGTACCAAAAGCAACATGGAATTAAGAGTTACCTTGTTGAAAGTTGAAGTAATTAACAATAATTATGCTCTTTCTTGGGACAAAATAGTGGCATAGAAAGAATTAAATATATAAAGAATTTAAAATATATAAATATATAAAGAAAGAATTTAAAATCTATAGCTACAATAGAAATAATGTGTGTTTCCTACAGATTTTTCATAGAAATAGTTAGGACATTGTCATGTGTGCTGGCATGTTACCTGCACCCCTTAGACAAACGAGGGGCCCTCTGTAAGGAGTTACTGGTTGGTGCTGGGATGGGCACTGGGGATGCAGTTCAGCCCCAAATGCTGCACTGAGCATCAGTGGCCATTAGCTACAGGACAGGGGAAACCCCTAAGTGAGCAAGGATGAAATGCAGCCCGACAAATTTCAAGTGTTTGGTATTGTTTACAGACAAATGGGAATGCTTGTGTAGTGCCCAAGGGAAGAGGGTTTTTTTTTCTTCTTATAACTCAGAAATCTCTGCTTGAGACTTACCATTGTCCAGTGACCCAGTTCTTTATGGGTTTCAAATTCTGCCTTTGGACATATACTAAAGTTAATGGGATTTGTGCAAAGATACCTGAGGACAGACTTTGAATTGCAAAATAAAACTTTATGTGCATGTCTTCTAAAAATCTTCATAGAAAAAGCTGTCTGTACATGGGAAATTAGTCTCATAAGATTGATATAGCAAAGAGTTTTATTTTGAAAAATCCTTAGAAGATCTGTATTAATTTTTATTTTAAAGTGTATCTCAGGCATGGAAGAGAGAGAATCAAGCAGGTAAGTATCCAGTGTAGAGGATACTTAAAAACTGAGAATTTGTGCTGCAAAAAAAAAGTTGATATGATTTATGGTGGCAGTCATTTGTGTACCTAACTCTTTACCAAGTTTCACACAGTGCTTGCTAGTATCTATTGCAATCCTGAATGATTCTCTGACCCTGAGCTAGAGCAAAGGAGATAAAATGGTACTGGAGGAAAATTAGACACCAAGAGAGGAGGAATCACACCACAAAATGCTGCACAGGGCTCCTCAAGTCCCAGAGCAGGCTCTGCAGGGTAACATTTCAGAGATCTTTTAAGCAATAGGGATGAGGATCAGCTTGAAAAGCAAGCAAAACGAGAACTAAGGAATGGGAAATACTTTCAGGTTATGACTAATGCAATTATTAGAGTGGCTACTGCAGGCACTGTGGTGGATTTAGCTTCACACAAGAACAGAAGTTATGCCATGTGTGATTGATTCCAGGTTGGGTTACAATTTAGAAGTGCAATTAGTGAGTCATCTGTTACTTTATATCAATTATTAAAAACAACAAAGGTCTAGGTTAAAAAAAAGAGTGCATGTCTCAATATGTGCTGCTCTACTTGTTAATTTTCTGATTTTGCTTTCTTGTTTGAGGTGTCTCAGCTTTGCACAGCTGTGGTACAGAGTGTTCCTTAACCCAGCACGTGAATTGCTCTTGGGCAAAGCAGCCCTCACCTGCCAGCCCCTGTGCTGTGGCCCTGTCACACCATCCCACACTTACCTACTTTGGCCAGAGCCAGCCTGAGGGCAGTGTCTGTGGTGACCTGCACACCAGCAGCTTCCTGAAACATTTGTAAACACAAGTACTTTAATCTTCTTTGTATAGGTGCTGTTTAGGACAGAGTGCAGCGCGGCTTGGCATTCCTGACAGCTCAGTTGTTGTGTAGACTGTGCTGCCCTCAGTGCTCTGGTTGTGTTCTCACCCCATCTGGCAACTGCTGAATGTGCAAAACTTTTCTTCTGGTGGCCATGACAGAACTCATAGCAGTAAACACAGCTTTGAGGGACAGTACCAGAGAATTGATCTGACCCAACAGAGCATTCCTCATGAAATAAGAAGGCCCGGAAGCAAATGATATTGCCAACCTTCAGTGGGCATTTAATTACAGTTTCTAATTAAGGTGATGCCCTAAATGGTCATGTGAAGTCTCCTGATCTGTAACATGGTGTAACATGACATATCAACATAGGGTGTTGGTACTTCATCTGGACCTTTACATTTTTGGTGTGAATGAACGTGCATGTGCCTGTTGTGCCCATGGAAATGAAGACTGCAGCTGGTTGCAGGGCATGTCTGCTGTGTGGGCTGTGAGGAAAAAGGGACAGAAAGAAGTTCTAGGGTCCTGTTGTCACTGAGCCTGTGGGGTTGGCAGTATTGTATGCAGCAATTGCACAGTGCAGTTTGAGGGTGTGAAGTAGCAAACACTGAGCACTGGTCTGTAACTGCTCTCTAGACACGCTTGGACCATGTGAACAGACATCCAAAGCTGGACTGAACTTCACAGAGCTTCACAGTTTTGATACTTTGTAATACACATTTGAGATGTGATTCTGTGATCACTGAGCCCTCTCAGTGATTGTGGTTGATGTGTTACTGGGCTTGCAGACATGCCGAACCAATCTGGAAATCAGCTGTTTTTTCCATGTGTGGGTAGGACATGATATGTGTTTATTTCATATCAATATGAGATAAGTATTTTCATTTATGTCAGTGGCAAGTAGATAAATATTTGGGGGTATATGTATATATTTTCTAAAAAAACCCAGAGATACAGTTGTAAGGATTGTTGTTTTAGGGAAGAGTGTGATTGGACCAGATAAGGAATGGCAGGAGTTTGGTGCAGATCCTTAGACAAATATATTAGGATGGGTTTTTTTCCTTTTCCTTTGAAGTTTAAGATTGAAAACTTGCCATCATTCCAAAGCAGAAACAACTTGGGTGGCCTTTTTATCACTAATAGGCAGAACAACTAAGCAGGACTGACTCCAGTGAAAAGAGGCTCTGTCATACAAGAGGTTTCCCAGGTCAAGATTAAAAGCAAAACAGCTCTCATCACATGAGCCTTTGTACTGCACCCATATTTTCTAAATGCTGTTGGCTTATCTTTAATGTTTATGCTGCTATCAAAAATAAACCCAGCTTCTGTCTCCCCGGGTGTTGTATTCAACATCAACAGTGAATAGGCTTTTTCATTCCTAAATGCTAATTTCCTTTCTGTTTTCAATCTGTTTCTGGTACAAAAAATTTTTGTTTTCAGTGGGTTCGGTTTCTTCCCTTTTTGGTTTTTTAACTGCATGTTTTCTCCTTCCCGTATCTTTTTCTGTCTTGGTAATCAGTATTTTTTTGGTGGAAGCAGTAGCTGAGTGTCTATCAATGACCCTGAAGCCTAGAACTTGAATCAGAGTTTGTTTGAGTGCAGCTGGCAGCACAGTCCTAATAATTTAAAGAAAAAAAAGCTTTACCAAGATTAATTTTTCATCAACAGACTGTGGGGTACTCTTAGGAATAACTGTAATTGTCTCACTTTGAACTGTGGTCAGAAATACAGTCTAAAAATCTTGCTATAATGAACATTTTGGTTCTAAGGAAGTGGTGTTATAACTTCATCCAGAATGTTGTGATACTAGAGCCAGAATTCAATGGCATTTGGAAACTGCTCCCAGGCTGTACCCTTGGGATAAGCCCTGACCTTGCTGAAGCTGGTGAAGGTGTTTCCTGAAGGCACCAGTGCCCAAACCCAACACGGGGCTCAGAGCAGATTGTCAGCCTCATGTCAGTTCATCTCCAAGTGGCTGAAACTCCAGAGCAAACAGGAAAGGTCCAGCAGGCTGAAGCCTGCAGGGACAAATGGGTGTTGACCAGCACCAAGGACTCGTTGCAGTCTGCTTTGTCTCCTCTTTGATGATGTGCTGTCCCCTCATGCTGCACAAACTAGAAGTAACCTTTCCATATTTGAGACTCCTCACTCCGTGTACCCATGAAGCTGCTGCTGAGCTAACTGGTTTTGTCACAGAATGTGATAAATGGAAAACAGATCTGCAACAGATACAAGTCATATTCCAGACTTTAGACATGTACCTCAAAATTTCATCAACTTTGATATGCCAAAGTGTTATCTAAAGTGGATATTCAGTAGCTGGAGATGTCAATGAGCTGTGACTAGCAAATGAGCTGTGTGTCTGCTGAAACGCTGAGAAAGATTTGGATGCCTGTGTGGTAGGAGGTATGGAGCTGCAATGCTGACTGTCAGTTTTGAAGTGTATCACATTTCTCTCAAAGGGAAAATTGAGCCCTGTCTGTAAAGGCAGTGGACAGCCCAAATAGTTATCCTTGTGATGAGCATTTACAGTAAAGGATCTCCCAGGGTTTCCTCGCTCCAGTGCAAGTCCAGATTAGGCATTTGAACAGAAATGTACCTGTATTTTGGGGAGAGTATATGTTACAAGTACTTTCCCAGTGGAGCACACCTTTTGGTGTGGAAATGCCTCTTTATACAGAATGTTGTCTTGGCTTCCTGCCTTAGATTAGAAGCTTCCCATCAAATCCTGGATCTAAGTTTGCTTGCGTTAAGAGTGGGAAGTTGAGCACTGTTGGTGTATCTTGTATGCTGGTTGTTCTTTTTATTTTAATTAACCTGCCAAATAATTTTAATGTGTGCATGTAGTGCTATCCTATTTGGCCTTGCTGTTACAGATGCTGTGCAGCAGTTCTGCCTCATGCTCTGGTGTTCAGCCTTTCTATCAGTTAACTCAAAGAAATATAAAAATTCTATTAGATGCAAGTGTCCACAGCGCTATAACTTTTTATTTATCCTGCTTGTTCTTTGATGACTTAAATTATTTCAGCTGTTCTAATTACTTATTTAAGAACTATTGATCTCTCAGGGTTTTTTGTGGGAGGACTTAAGGAATAGTTTGTCTCACAAGCAGCATTATGGTTGCCTGCAAATTAGGGCAAGCAGACAGACTATAGTAATGCTGTAGTAACCAGCTTATTTTAGGCTAAGTTTTATGTGAAATATTTATTCATTTAAATGCTAAAGGCTGGGGTTCCTGCAGTCCTGAGAGCACAGCTGTATGTCAGGTGTCCTTAGTGGAAAGCCCCCCAGTTGTGTTCTGAAGGCATTCAGCAACTGGGGCTCTTTGCTAGAAACCTGGAAGCTCAGGTGCTGGGGCTTTTAGCCTTCTCTGTCACTGTGGCTTGTAGTGTGTAACACTAAAATCTCAAAATTCTTCTGTGCTTCAGTTCATCCTGGCTATGAAATGGGGGATAGTGGGGATTTCCTGAGGGTCTAGAGAGCTTGCTTCATAATTTGTGTTTGAAGCCAGCATGGTATGTTTGTTGTAGATATCATTTAGTGTAACAAGGTTTTGTTATCTGCAAAATTTAAAGTATTTTTAAATTGCAAAGAAATGTAAAAAAAAGGAAAAAAGAGATTCTGCTGTTTCCTTCCAGTTTTGCTGCATTGTGCATCTTGCAGTTAGTCCCAAGCTGTGTTAGCACTCCCGCTGGATAACGATCTGCCCTCCTCCCAAGGGACAGCACAACACAGGCAAAGCTGCTCCTCTCCTCTGTGCTCACTAATTGATCTCTGGCTTGGCCACTTCCAGCAAGGTCACAGAACTGGCAGCTATAAAAACAGTGTTCTGTGGAAAATTTAAAGGGGAAGAGTAGAAGTACCTAGGATGGGATTTTTTTTTTTTTAATTCATAAACAATTCACTAGATCTTCTGTTTTGTTTCTGCAGAAGTCTGAAACTTGGAAAGGACTGAGAGCAGAAGATTGTTCGTTGTGACCTGTTCCTGCAATTTGTGAGTGAGACCTATCCTGCAAATTGCTCTTTTCTCACTTTGTAATTCCACTTCCATTTTTATTAGAACACAGCATGAGTATTCCTATTCAGATCTTGTGAAGCCAAAATGATTCCTAAGCAAGTATAGTGTGATCTTCTCAAATTTTTTTCTTTGCAGAAGGTTTGTCACGCTGGCCTTCAAAGGCATTAATGTGTTTGGGTTTTGTTGTCATTTGCAAGAGTGCTTGCAATCATTCATGCTGCTTTCTCAGAGCCAACTCTTAGTTAGTTCAGGTGCTTTACCTTTAGAAAGGTGATGGAAATTTGGAATTAAAAATCCTGGGCAAGCACCAAGCCCAGGCTGTCAGGGTGGCAGTGCCATGGCGTGCCGCTCCCTGAGCACCGTGCCAGTCCCTGTCATTGTCACAGGCTGTGCTCGCCAGGGACGGCTCCGTGTGCAGGGAGAGCTCCCACAGCCCTGCCCAGGCCACTGCATGCCTGGCTTGCAGCTGGGTGCCATCCTGCAGGGAGCAAACCCAGGGAGAACTGCAAATAAAAACATCCCTTAGTGCAGCTTCAGTGCTTAATTACTTGAAAAGCAGAAAACTGTACAGGGTTTGAATAAAGGAAACTCTGTGAAGGCAAGGCTGGAATACTGAGGGCAGAACAAAGCTGTGCTGCATTATTGGGGGATTCATGAATGGTGTGGCAGAGAGGGGAAAAGGGGCTTGGTTGACCTGGTGTGATTTAAGAATACATAGAATGTGCTATACAGAGTCATAGCTGTTGTAGCTATGTTGTATCTTTAAAGGATAAAATACGCAGCTGCCTCTGAAGTGGGAGGATGGCAGGGTCTCACAAAGCAGGCGTTCAGAAGCACCTTGTGTGCAATACTGTTCATTCACATGATCCAAATCACAGTGAGTAGCATACATTCTCTTTGTAGTTGCTCTCAGTAAGCTGGTAATTGAATTATCAGCTAAATATTGAAAGATTAGACACCATGTCTTTGGGAGAGGGGTGTAGAAGCAAGCCTAACTTGATTATTGCATCAAATCAATTTTCTTTTCATTGTGAATTGAAGTAAATAGCTGATTGTTCAGAACTCCTTATGCTCCTTCTGTTACAAAGAACTCTGCCAGTGTTTGGTGTTTTAACTCTTGTGTGAGACATGATACTGCAGAGAGGGAACAGAAAAAAATTAAATTGTGTTAAATTGTCATAAGCCCCTGAGCTGATGAACTGGTTTGATACTGTTTGTTCCACTAGAACTCGAAGCGATTAATTGAATAAACATTTGTTTGAGTCTTTAATTTGTCTATAAGTATGTACAGTAACTAATGAGGAGGGAAGAAATCATCTTGAGAGTCACCTTGAGCAGAGGATAAGCATTCCGGGTGCATTCCTGGGAAGCAGAGCTGTGGTGACGGTGCCCAAGCTCTGCCACCGCGTGGCAGCTGCAGCTCAGTGCTGGGCCGGGCTGGCTGCAGAGCTGCGCTGCTCCCGCTCAAGGGAAGGTCATTGTGCCTCCGGGAAAGACAAAAGCACAGCTACTCCTGCTGCAAAATCACACCTGGAGTTTCAGAAGTTCTCCCTGCACAAACCAAATGTCAGCCTGTGTGTGGGGCTGTATCTGAAGTTGACAGTGTCTGTTTTCTGCACAAAACTTGCTTCAGGGAGCAGGGTTTAGTGTTTCACCCAGTGCAAGGCACAGTCTAAGGAGGAGATGGAGTGGAGGTGGAGAGGTGTTCTTTGTTTTTGTCTGGCTATAGAATGCATAAGGACAGACCAACCTGTAAAACTGTCTCAGAGGATTAATCCTTTATCTATTATCGCTTCTCTGGTCTGTATTTATTCACATATAATACACAACTGTACATTTAAAGTGAAAAATAGTAACTAGAAAACAAAAGCAAATGGCAAGAAGAGTATGAAAATAAGGACTGAAAGTGGAGTTCTTGTGCTCATATATGATTTGTATATGTGTACATTTATTATAGATCCACTATAAGTAGCAATGGCAGAACTTGGGGTAGTGGTTAGTGTTGACTAATGATATAATGATTAAAGTTGGCTTTTGTTTCTAAGGGACTTTACAGCCAGATTATATGGCATTACAAGACAAGATTAATGTCTGTGCCCCACAAAAATGGTGAAGGTGTAAATATTGACTTAGAGTAGCAAAACCAGTTATTACAGTCAACAGAATGGTAAAACTGCAGATTAGACAAATGCTGTGCATTACAAAGCACTGACTGATCTGAAAGGCATGATCTGTGTTTAAACATTTGACATTAAGTAAGTTAGGTTTTATAGGTTTAAAGTACCTATGGATTACATTATTCTTGAAGAGTACTTGGGCTAAATAAGAGCACAGCAGGATCTAGGGGAAGTATTTGCTCACCAGTGGTGGAAATGTGCTCCTCTGAGGGGGCAGCAGGGACTGCTAAGCAGAATGAGACAGCTCCTTGCCGTGAAAATGGGTGTGCAAAATGTCTGGGAATGACAGACTTCCATTAAACTGGAGAGAGCCTGGTGCAGAGCATAGTCATGTCTTATCCTGGAGGAAGTGCCAATGCACAGTGCTGCTTCCTTCCACCAGAATTCCTGCGTGCCCTCTGCTCCATACATAATTCAGATGCAATGCATAATTAAAGGACTATAAAGCCACACTTACTTTCATGTATTTAGATTCCTTGATGAGCCATAGATGGGTTTTGCCTGGTCTGTGCTTTTGCTTTGCCTGCTTCTGTAGTTTGTTGAAGCAGTGAGGACCCTGGCCCAGTGAGTCAGCAGCTCCTGAGAACCACTTCCAAAATACTAATCAGTGCCAACTGTCAGGATTAGTATTCTGTTAGAAAAAAGTAGAACTATATAACAAAGTCTAATTAATTTGCAGTATCATATATTCACTTCCTCTGTTAGCAACATCTTTGTAAAGTACAGCCTTTTCAAAGTAAAAAACCCTCACTTTTGAAGGGTACACATCTGACATGAGCAGCAAAAAAGCTCTGCCTTGAAAGGCCTGGACTGTGATCCTTCCTAGGAATGGTGTCTGTGTGGCAGCTGAGTGTGTACAACATCTGTTTTCTCACACAGGTCAGCAATAAAAACTGGCTTACACATGGAAATAAAAGGGCAAACATCAATCGTACATCTTGAACTTTCTCCCTGTTCCTTTCTGTTCTAGATTCCTTCTCTTTAGACCAGTCGTTTGTGACTGGATCACATGATGGTATTTCCAGTACTTCAATGCTATAGTTGCTCTATGTGGAAAGCATTGCTGAGGTGCCCTGGGCCTTTGCATTTCAAACATTGGATGTGTAACATTTTATATATTTAATCACCATCTAAGTGTTTGGATCCAAGCTATTTAGAGCAACTGTCTGTGCTATTGCAACCCACTCAGGGCCCTGAGGGAGACCTATGAACAGAGAGAAGGCTCAGATTTCTTTGAGTAATTCAGTATTGCCAAATACTTTGGTTTGCTACAGCTGCTGGGGAAGTATTGGGAAGATCTGATCAGAGAATATGGTGTTAGAAAAGATCTGTTTAAAGATTCAGGAGATTCAGGAAAATGCTGCTGCTTTCTTCTCTGAGCACCAGAACTGTGAAGAAAACATAACTTATGTTGAGTATGAGGTAGAAATCAATATCTGAAACATTCTCCAAAAACAAAATTGAAGGCTAATGTCCTTTTAAGCTCGAGGCAGGAAGAGCCTCTTCTTTTGTTTGAATAAGTTACTATTTACAGCAATTTTTCTTTGCTTGAATGAGTTACTGTTTACAGCAATTTTAATAAAGTATCTTCTGGCAAAAAGACTAAGTTGTAACATCTTGAAACCTTTTATAGATGAAACAGTGTCCTTCAAAATCCACACTCCTCAGTTAGACCTTGGTAGCGTGTGTTGTGAGGGGCATGTGTAGTCTTTGATAGACTATATTAAGCCTTTTCCATTTTATCTTGATAACATTTAGTTCCTTCCACTTTTGGGATGTTTCTCTTCTGTACCTTCCCTTTTTTTTTTCTCCTTCTGGAAACAAACAAGCCAAAGCATTATTCTATCACTGCCTGAGGCACCTCTCAGGAGCTCCACTACTCAGAATTTGCATGAATACTCCTGCAAGCAGTTTAACTCCAGGGCTGCTTCCAACACCAAGCCGTGGCTCTGCTGTGCTACAGCTGCAGCCCTCACCCTGCCCAGTGCCAGGACCTGCTCCATGGTGTGGATCCCCAGCCCATCCTAGGGGGGTATCACACCCTCTGTCTCTGAGGTTAAGTACCTGTGCCTGTAGTAATTGAGGCATTTCTCTGACAGGTCACTACAAACAGGATTTCACAGCACGAGGATCTCAAGCAGGGGGCTCTCACTTTATTCTTTTTTCTGTTTCACACTTTGTTATGACACCTCCATCTGTTTGCTGTTCTGTGCTCGTATCATTGCTGTGAAAAGATAATACCATTGCATCTTTTCTTCTCTCTAAAGACAGAACAGATGATATAAAATTTCCCTCAAAGCTTGCATGATCCAGTGGTTTTGACTCACTGGACAGCTGTTATTCAGGACTTATTCCCTTTCTGCATAGATTTTCTGACCTTTGACACTCTCGTGACCATCACAACCTGCTGGAATGTGGAAGGACAGAGCTCCCTAGGAGCAGGTTCTCCATTGGCCTGAACCAAAGCCTCCTGTAATTGTTAGCTGTCTTTAATTGCTTCTGTGGGCTTTGAGTCAGATGCTAAGAGTAGAAGGCACATAGTAATTAGGGATCTGTCTGGCTACTACTGGCTACCTATTGTAATGAACAGCCATTATTCCCAGCCTTTGCATTGGGATGAATTCATCTGCTCCTCTGCTCCTTTCCTGTATGGTAATTGATACAATGTATAATGCAGTAAAATCCTGAAACTGGGAAAATGTGCAATACAACAGGAAAGTGAGAGTTTACCAGTGTATTTCTATTGTTCAGTCCCTACCTCTGCTATGGGAACACTTGTGCTGTAGAGAAACAAGCTGGGACTTGAAGCAATTAGAAGAGGCACTTGCAGGTGGAAGGTACAGGATGCAGAAAGTGTGAGTCTGAGGAACGTACAGAAAAAGCCCTTTTTGTATCCATGGGTTTGTACTGCCTTTCCCTGCTCTCAGCTCTTCAGCAGCAGGGTCTGATCTTAATGGTTCTGCACTGGTGGAGAATTTTGAGTATTCTGTTTCCCAAAGAGGATCCTTAAAGAGTGTGATGTGGATTGTGGAATGTTTTCATTTTCCTGTAGCAGCATGTAATTGGTTTTGAGTGCCTTTCCCTAAGCAATTGACTTCAGTTGAAGCACTTAAAATTGCTGAGTTCAGATTGCTGCTCGTGTCAAGGCAGCTGTTGGGGCAGTTCCTGTGTTTGCAGTGGCAGAGCACAGGGGGAGCACTGTCGTGTGGATGGTGCTGCTGAGGGGTTGGGGAGCAGCAGTAACCTCCCAACCTCGTGGGAATGCAATCCCAACCGCAGCCCTGGTCAGACACTCATCTGAGTGAGGCTGTGTGACATGAGTGAAGGTTTGTGGTGAGGGCCAGGCATGTCTGTCGTGTTTAGCACAGTATAGTCTGCTTACTTCTCTTCAACACTTTGTAAAAAATTGGTAGTTTTTCTTGTGTAATTGGTTTTGTGCCTTATTAACTGTTAGTCTCTGTGCCAACATACATAATAACTGGGCTCTGTTGTGCTCAACATTGTCTCTGTTGTGGCTTGGTTTTCAGGATATAGTTTATTTTCTTTCCCATCCAATGGTGGCATAGTGGGCCACAATGGGAAGGGGTCATTAAGGCTGAGTCAACAGATCTTTGTGCATCAGCTGGTGCTCAGCTGCAGATGCTACAGCTGCCAGTCCATCCCACAGGCTGCTCCTGAAGCAGGACCTTCTGCAGAGGCACTGCCTTAGGAAAGGACGTGCCATGGTTCCAATGTGTACTGCCTTACAAGGAGTACATTGCTCTGGAATTGCTACTGAGCAGTGTCATTCAGAGCAGTCTCTGAAAAGTGAAGTGGCCAGAGCAGACACAATAACAGCTCCATCAAATATTGATAAAGTAGGATTATTAATTAGAATAGGGGCGTAGGATTAAAATGTCCCTTGAGTTGCATTCCCCATTTGATGTGAGAGTGTGGTTTTGTGGTCAGAGAGGGGGAAGCTCAGGATAACTGGAATCTTTTCTCGTCTCTTTGTTGTGTTTGCTCAATGTCCTTAGTGGTTCAGAGGATATATAATAGTATTGACCAGAGCTGCTAGAATTCTGATATGCTCCTATGGTGGCACTGCTGGGAGTGAACTTTACAAGGATATCTCTGTTAGTGTATTTTGGTCTGGTTTGTAGCTCATAAAAAAGAAAAACCCCTCTGACCAAGCTGATAATTTGCAGTCCTGTTGTCATGGAGTCTTGTCCTCCCTCAAAGAGCTGTATGTCTTTGTGAGAGGGTGAAAACACTGGATCAGTTCCATGGAGCATATAACACTGGACCACTTGGCCCTCAGGTGCAGTGGAGGATAACATTTTGCTTTTGACAGTGTGTGTAGTGCTGAACTAAATAGCTATCAAAACAAAGATAATTAATTGAATTTCCCAGTTACACAGCCCTGGTGTAAAAAGGAGCTTTCAATGTCTCCCCTTGAAAAAGACACCACAGGTTTTCTACGAGATTTCCTTTTAGAATGAAATCCTGATCTGCATCACTAAGAACAGCTGAGGTCATTAAAATAGAAAGCATTTACCTTTTAATTTCTTTTGAACAGTAGCTGTGTTCTCTGTGTCACTAGTGTTAACTTTTCTTTTCCCACAGTTCTGGTCCATCAGGACAGTGCAGTAAGAATTTCTTTTCCTCTTAAGGTTCTTCCTGGTTCTAATATTCTACCTAGAAGAAGTGGTTTAGACTGTTACAACTACACAAGTTGTGTAAATTCATTCTTCCATTCCTGTGCACAAACTGTGTGTTCTTGGCTCCCTCAGAATGTGTCTTTGCAGCAGCAGTTTAACATCCCTGTGTGCCCCAAGGCTCTTTTAGCTGATAGAACTCTCCAATCTGAAGCATCTTCTCTTTTTTTTTTTCCCCTCTTCCCCTTCTGAGTGTTTCCCTGCTCTCTCTAGAGCCATTAGATGCTCTGACTGTGCACTTCAGGAGATCAATATGCTTTTGGCATTCACAGGCATTCTTATTCTGAGACTGTCTGACTGGTATGTATTCATCCTATTAACATCTGCTCAAAATTCCCAACATCCCAGCACAGCTAGCAGAGAATGACCGTGTTGTCCTTGGTCAGGCTCTGTGCAATGGATGTTGACACCTGGTTTATTGTTGGACAGATTCCATTTCCCCTTTTACTTTGTTTTGACCTCATTTCCCCCCTGGAAGCTCTGTTTCAGCTGGAGATGGATGAATGAACTGGGAAGCATTGTGTCCACTGCAGCTGTGGCAATTCCTCTGTCCAAACTGCCCAAATAAGTTATTTAGTTCCTACATGGTAGGGGCCAGTTCTGACCTAGCAGTGAGATTCCAGCAGCCCTCGAGGGTGTGCCTCTAATGGAAGCACCATCTCTGCAAAGCAGTAGAGAAAGACAGGAGTCTGCTGGGCAGATTCAACAAATCACTGTCCTTATGGCTGATGTAACAGAGGATTATGAGCTTTAAAGTCATGAAAGAGGATAAACTATGGTCTGACTTCAGTGATAACTCTGTGGATATTGAGTGGTGGGAATACAATGTCAGCTTTCTGATTGTGGCAATAGGGTTAAGTTAGGAAGGGAAGGAAACAAGGAAATTGGAGCTAAGTGTGCATCAGTGTGGAAGTTAATAGCCACGAGTGGGATTCACTGTTTTAAAATTCTGTCTGAAGGATGTAACCTCTTATGAATGGGAAGGAGCTGTTTCAAGGGGAAACACAATGTGTTGACATTCCTGGCTTTCCCCCCTGCATTTTGGTTGCTTTGGTTTTCTCATTGCTGCTCTCCCAAAAGTTGGTTGCTATAAGAGGTTCATTCAGATTGTAATGTGCATAAGACTACTTAGGGGTAACTCTGACTAACAGAATGAAAGTAATCATTTGCTTATCCAAGATTTCAGGGAAATGTCTGTATGATTCCCCAGGTTAAAAGAGGAAATGTTATAACAGCCCATACAAGTTGACTTCTTACCTTCCTAAGTGAAAGCAAAGCTGTAGGATCTCAGAAATACTGGGTACTGGGCACTGATTAATCTCCATTGTCTGGCCTGAACAAAAGGAAGTGCAGAAGCCAAGAGAACCTGTGTTTTAGCAAGCTTTACAGGAGGCAGAAGTGGAATTGAAGAAATCTTCACTTAGTCTCATATATTACAAGTGGCAGTGGTTTATCATTTTCTCAGAGCAGAGACAGACAGACACACACACCCACACACACACACATACACACCCCCAAATAGATTTTCTTGCTTCTTGGAATCTATTTTCTCCAGCATGCTTGCCATAGTGACCTCCTGCAAAGGGAGACAGGCAGAAATATGCCAAGTGCCCTGGTTCAGTCATGCGCTAAAAAAGAGTTTGGATCAAATGGAGTTTAAACCTTCAGCCAAAAGTTTTCTTTGAAAATCACTGAATGCCCTCATGACCTTCCAGTGAGTCGCTGAAGGTGTGGGTTAGCAGAGCCAAGGAGCCACAGATCAATTCGGACACCATGGAGCAAAGCTGAGCTTCTGCTGCTCTCTGGGATTCTGGGAAGCTCAGCCATCTGGACTTTGGCTCCCTTCTGCTCCCAGAGACAACAAAGGAAATTTTGCTGAAGTCCTGTAATAGATGGAGACCTAAAGCTGAATTGGAAGCAAAAAGTTTCATAATATGCCCAGAGAGTGTAGCTAGGCTGGCATATGGAGTCACTCCCAAAGCTAATGAGAGTTAAATTGTCAGGGTTGTGACTTCTGTCTCATAAAGCATTCAAGCATAACAAATGGTGCTGACACACTGGCCTTGGCATGGAAAACTTCTTTAAATATACAAGATGCTGCTTCTTACTGGGGCATATATAAAGTTGGCTTAGATGCAGTGAAGTTTCTTGGGGATAAAATGGATAGTATTCCAATAAGCTGTCAATTATGTTTCTTTCAGGAAATGATACATGTAATTGGTGAATTGCAATGCTGGATTGTCATTAAATACTTGATTTAAAGTATTATAATTATTTTTATGTTTTTCCCCATAGTTCTTGGGAGGATTCTAGATCCATCCACTTCAATATTTTGTATACAGCCTCATAGGAAGCCTTATGTGTGCCTCATCAGAGAGATGCTTTGGTGCTTGTTCTTGCTCTTACTGAAATGGTTGTAAACCAGATGAAATGGTGCTTCATGGTGCTTTTACCAGTTCTTGGAAAGTTTCTAGATCCATCCACTTGAATATTTGTATACAACCTCATCAGAAACCTTAGTTTTTCTTTTTTTTTTCCCAAAAGCCATTGAGCAGATTTTGTTTCAGACATATCGATGAGCTCCTGTGCACATTCAGCACACCAGTTAGCAGAGCAAGGGTTTCAAGCATTTGTGCTGCAGATCAATATATCCTCTGACAGAAGCCCAGCAGGAGCTGAGTTTGCCTGCTGTTGTGAGACATGAGGTAGAAAATGTGCATAAACCATGCTGGCTAAGAGGAGTGGAACAGAGCTTCCCTCAGGGCAGAGGGACGTGCTGAAGCCCTTGTCTCTGGTCCGGTTCTGCAAGTAGAAGCAACCAAAATACTCATGGAGACATGAGAGCAAGCTTGAATGCTGTTACCACTTATGTGAAGATCTGTATTGGTCATTCTTAGAGGTTTGTTAAGCAATCTGACAAATGGCAGGTGATGGAGACACCAGGATTTAGCATCCCAGCAAAATGGCAGTGTGTGCTGTGGTAATCCCTTTCAGACCCTCCCATCCAAGTAGGAGCAGATCCAGCAACTTGTGCACACCCACTTTAGGTAGGGCCATTGTTCCGGGGCATTTGTGAAGCAGAAACAATTGATTCAAATGGGATCTTCAATCTGTGAAGTAATAATTAGCAAATTAATGAAGTAATTAGCAAATACTGGTGTGAAACAGTACTTTCAGTATTTTTCTATTATTTCTAGTATTTCCTAGAAAGGCATGAGTCTGCCAGCCCAGAATACTCAAAGTACTGGACAATATCCCCACCTTTGAGTCCAGAAACTGAATGTGGGACTGGTTCTTTATAGTTGTCCTTTGCCTTCATACTGACATATCTGTCTTTAGTTAACTGGATTTGATTTGGAGATAACAGAAGTGTGTAGTGTTCCTTAAGGTGCAAATACACAAAAGTGAGCCCCACATCTTTGGCATCTTGGAGAACATTACTCATTCCTCAACATTTGGCACATTTGTGATCTGCATCCATTTTAGTTCCTGCCACCTACTGTGGTGACAATGTCCAGTTTTCTCAGAGGCCTCATTACTGAGCAGACTGTGTGTGAAGTCTGTGAAGGAAAGCAGAGATTGCAGCTGGAAGGAAAATGAGGCAAAGCTTACTGATTTTATGCAGAATCCAAAGGTGTAATTTCCATGGCAGAGAAAGATGTCAGACAGGATTTTGAGGCTACACTCATCTTCAGAGCTCACACGGTGCAGCTGGATGTGTTTGTTTTTCAGGTCCAAAATTCCCTGTTCTCCCACTCCCCTGTTTGGCCTTCCCGGAATACAAACCTCAGCAGGAGGAGGTTCCTTCAGCCGGGACTGTCGGTCCATTTGGTTTTTCCCTGAAGCCCAGCCTGGCTCCAGGGCTCTGGCAATGCAGAGCTCTGCAGCAAACTCTGCTAATCCAAGCTCTGCAGGCTGCTTTGGGGCTGGGAGCACAGAGCTGCCCTCCAGCGGCACCAGAGCCTCCCTGAGCCCCGCTGGGAAGCGGCTACTTACCAACTCTTGGATCGTTTGTGACAAAAACAGCAGCAAAAAGGCCTCTCAGTAGTCAACAGGCCTCCAAAACACCCTCAGATCTTGGCGATGGATTGGGCACATCCTTCCTGCTATAACATTTTACTGCAGAAAATCTTGCCTGAGACCCTTTTTACACTGTTCTGGTTTCCTCCTGTTAGGTGATCAACGTTCTCATCTTCCCATTTGCCAGAGGGGCCCCTTGGAAGGGATTCACCTCCAGCAGGCAGCTGTAAGCAGGGAAGAGGATCAAAGGGCATGAGTTTGACCTGCAGCAGTCCAGCGGGGTCTCACGTAGATCAAAGGGTACATCCATGGCCAGAGCCTGACTTCTGTGACTTCCTCGAGAGAGAGCTTGGCAGGAGTGTGGCCCTGGCTTAACCACAGCCTCGTGTGTGTGTGTGTTTGAATGGTTTAGCTGCTGGATAGGAAGGTGCTGTGCACATGCTGGATGTCTTTGTTATGGTCCTTACAATTAGCTCTTTTTTGGAATGAGGTGTGTCATGAAGATCTCTGAACAAGCAGCCAGTGCTGCAAGGCAGAGGAGGTGATTTCAGACCTCAGGCAACCATGTTCATTCTGCCCTTGTCCTCTGGACTGCCCCCCTCCCCTTCCTCAGTGCTGCAGTTTTATGTGAAGTTGATGATCATGCTCCAGGAAAGAGAGGCTGTGCCAGAACTCTGCACACCTGTGCCAGTGCCCGGCCAATGACCCTCCTGCTCTGCCTTGTCAGCCCACTTCTTCCACTGCCATTGCCCAGGACTGACCAATGTCACAGGCTCTGGACTCTGGCATTTATCAGGCAGCATGATTTGTTTGTCATGAGTTCTGATTAGCAGTGACAGGAAACTAAATTTATTGTGTAAAACAAGATGCAGTAGGATGTCTCAAGACTGGAAATTTTGTGTGATTTTGCCAGGTTTTAATATCAACTTTAAAGTTTTGGCTCACAGCCCAAACTCTGCCTTGGCTGCTCTGCTGTGGGGATGTTGCAATAGGTCTTGCAGTGTCCAGGGTGCTGCTGGCACAGCTCTGCAGCAGTTCAGGATGTGTCCAGTTGCTCTGGTTCCCCCGTGCTGCTGTAACATTCGTTTCTTTCCAGCTCTCCTGTTTTCCCGCAGGGGCCTTTAATAACTTTGGCAGTGCAGAGGGGACATCTAGTGGGCTGATGGGAGAGTGGGGACAGTGCCTGTTCAGGGCAGCAGGAGAGAGCCAATTTTCAGTTAGAGATTGGACTCTGGGGAACCCTTGAGTGTTACAGCACCAAATTGTATTTAAACATTTCAGTGTACAGAATTGGCCTGTGAGTCTGGAAGCTTGAAATTCCAAAACTTATGGAGTTTTTAAAAATATTCCTGACACTTTTCAGCAGTGTCAGAAAACAAGAGAGTGTATGGAAGCAGTCAGGTTTGGCGCAGTTTTTGAGTGGAACTGGAAGGTTTTTTCTTTACTGACTCAACTTCCCGAGCCTGCAGCCACTGTCAGTATGGACTGCTTTGTGTAATGTTGTGCCTCATGACCCTTAGAAGACAAAGCTGGGGAAAAAATCATGACTGATGCTGTTGGCTTCCATTGTTCAATTCAGTAAAATAGATTTGTGCCCAGTGGTTCCAGGACGGTGAGGAGGGAAGGTGAGGCTCTGTCCCCTGTGGCAGTCACAGCGTGCACGTGACAGGAGAGAGGAATGGCTTTGTTTGTACCCCTGATATTTGCCGGCCTGTCACACGCCTCCATATCCAATCTGCAGTATTAGGATTCTTTTAAGCTCTGTGTGAGGAAAGATTGTGAAACTCATGCGAGTGTACGTTGTTCTTTGAATGAAAAGCAGACTTTTGCTGAGGTACTTTAGTGTATGATTCTCTCTGAACTTTTGTAGAAAGATGTGTAGGATTCTTTTGTGACAAGTGTACAGAACAGTATGGAATAAGTGGACAGGAAGGTTCTGCTGAGTACCCCAACCTACTTTCTCCTTTTTCCTCTAATCCAGCTTGCCCACTGCTGCCCCATTTCCATGGCATGCATTTCCGGCTTGCGAAGGCTCCTGCTCCAGGCTGAGAATAGAAGCCTTGCTGTTATGCTGTCCTTAAATCTCTCATAATGAGTGTTACACCAAGGAAAGCAGCTGTGTCCTTTGGCTCTAGTTTTAATACTATGTTAAAGAGCAGATTATGGTGACGTTGAATGGCAGCGATGCGGAGGTAGCACAAACCATGACCAGTTTGGGGAAGGCTTTAGCAAGGATGACTAAGGACTTGGAGCTTATGCTTTAGATAACAAATCCACCCAATTGTGCTCTTTTGGAAATGTAGTCAAGCCTAACAAATCAGGGCCTTAACAGAGTTGCATTAGGGTCCTTTAATTGGACTAAGCTGGTTAATACCCACATTGGCTTTTGTACGCCCAGGGGTCCAGCACAGGAATGGGTTGCTGTTTATACTGGCAAAATCTCATAAAATTGCACCCATGAACATTGATAAAATTAAATTCTAATGTCCTCACAGGTAGGCAATGGATTAAGGTATTTTGATTATTATAAGGAAGTTGGATGTAACTGTTTTCCTCTTTGCTCAGTCTGGCTAGTGTGACAGACTCTGTCATGGCTCTGTCCAGGGTTTTGGGTGTGACAGGCTACACAACACAGCAGGAACAGCAGGGCTGCACAAGACCTCAGCCTCTGTGGGATGACCTCCACTTTCTGTGTGTTTGGGTTTGTCATACTCATTCTGTTTCATGAAAGCTGAGCAGGTCCTTCAGGTAGTGCCAGAAGCTGTAAATTACCATGGATTAGGTGTGTTTTCCAGGTGGTGTGAAATGTTGCACTACTAGACTCACAGCAGTGCCTGGTTAAGAATGGTGCTTTGTTGCCATGTTAATTGGGCAATGATTCATATGTATTTGCTGGAATTTGGGAAAGGTGAATTGTTGAGAGAATAATTCACACAGGTGAGGCAAAAATATTCTGAGCAGAAAGATTCTGCACGCGTCAGTGTTTGATTACATCCCCTGACAGCAAAACCAGAGTCTAAGGAGACAGAAATGAGTTCCAGATGGTTGTGGTGACTGGCAAGAAACTATTACTGAGGCTGATCTTGAGAAAACAGATGAGGACACCAGAGACGAAAGAGGGGGCAGGGTGGTCCAGATAAGGTTGATAACACATGATATATCATCTTTGGAGCATTCCAAGGCACGACAGTGAGATGAACCATTTGTTCCTGAACTGCAGAGTCTGGGTGGTGGACAGGCTCTTGCTGTGGCTGTTCTGCTTCTGCACTGAAGGTAAAACCCCTGCAGTAACTATCCCATTTCCATGCACAAATCCCACCAGCCTCTGCTGCCCTGCAAGGGTGCTGGGATAATGCAGGTTACTCACTGTAAGATTGCTCCTGTTTTCTTCATGTGCAGCCGAGGTCTGTCTGCACCAATTCATTGCTATCTTGCATATTTCTTGTTTAAACCAGGAATTGTCTGGCATCTTACCTGTGTTCTATTTTTAGTTGTTAGTGAAGGGTGAGGCAATGTACTTAATTCTCATTACAGTTAGTTTAATCCAATTGTGATGGGGATTTAGAGAGATTTAGTAGGTCTCAGCTGAGTATGGGCTGTCTTTTTCCAGTTACTGTCATTAAACAGTGCACACTGGTAACTTTTTCCACTTCTAAAACTGAACCCATGTATCTAAATTGGTGTGATTTGGTGGCTGTGTTTTGCACCTCTGTTGATCTCTGTAACTGTTCTTCAATTGGGAGAAGGGTTCCTGTGCATTTTGAGTTCACCTGTCCTGTGGTATCACCCACCTTGATGAGACAATAGTAAAGACTGATGTGGACCAACTCTGATTTTTGGGGTTAACGGAGTGTTTTTGCCGTATTTCCCTTTGAACAAAGCAGCTTCTCTCAGAAAACTGTTCGCTCCCACCGTGGAGTTTGTCAGCGTGAGCCGATACAGAACCCGGCATCCTGCAAAGAGCCTCGGTCCCGACCCAGTTCTGAGCCCTGTCCCGGCTGTGGGGGACACGCAGGAGTGTTTTGGGCATTCCGGAGGGGCAGAGCCGCCCCGGCCGCTCGGGGCAGGCGCGGCACGGCGCGGGCACGGCGCAGTCCGCTCCGCGCGATCCAGGCAGGCTTTGCCGGCGCTCCGGGCTCTGTCCGCGGGCTCGGTGCTGCTGCCGCGGCCCGGGGAGCGCGGCCCGAGCGGGGCCTGCCCAGAGCCCGCCCCGCACCGCGATGTGCCCGCAGGAGGGGCTTGCTGGCCTCCAGCTCCTGCCTCTCCCCGGAGGGCTTTAGAGCGGCCACTCTTACACTTGTCATGGAATTAAAGAAAACTACCTCCAGGCCGTACAATGCTGCTCTCTTGCTGCCACTTTTCCTCTTGTTTTGGGGTAAGTTTTTGTCTTCTGTACCTGTTTCTTACCCAGCTACTATGCAGTAACTTTGGATCAAATCTGTGACCTGCCCTTATATTGAACAAATTTGGCATCTTACAGTTAGATTTGTAGCGTGTAAACTTTTATCTGGAAGATAAATAGGCATTTAGTTTTAGACGTGTTTCTCCTTCCATTTATATCTTGTCTCTTTTCGTCTTTCTCCCTGTGCACATGTATGTATGCATTTGCTCACAAGAACTAAAAATAATTAAGTATTCATGTAATTAAGTATTCAGCTTTTATAGTAACCATTTTCTCCATTGGAAAGGTCTGAATATTTTGGTTGTGCCCATAGAGAAGAAACACAGACCTTTATTTCCATCCTGTAGGCTCTAGAAATACATCTGGGCACAAGAGGATGGTACCCAGGGGAGTGTAGTACCAGATACTTCTGGTACAAAATGTGGAGAGAGATCTTGGGACAGGAGTATCTCCACTTAGAAATTTTGAAAAAAGCAGATCCATCCTCAAAGTGCAAGAAGCAATGAAGTAACAAAAGAGTCTATCACACTGGTGGGGGGGTTGTTTTGTTTTGTGTTTTTTTCCACACTGAAAATTTATTTTACAGCCAAAGAATCTGTTTGAGTATGCTGGGATTCTCCAAGTTCCCCAGACCACATCTTTGGGTTCCATTGACACCCTTGTTTACAATATCTTACGTTCCATGAAAAATAGGTATCTCTGTTTCTTCTGGAATAGGTGCCTAGAGATCTGCTGGGCCTAGACATCTGTTTTAGTCATCTAGGGATTATAAGGTCATGTCAGGAACAGGTCCAGCCTTTTACTGGAAAGACTGGGATTGAACTGGTCTCCTTACCCTGCCCTCGGCACTGCCAGGCAGTTACCTGGAGGTGCGAGTCAGGTTTGGTTCCCACTGAGCAAGTACAGGTGTGATCCACGACATGATGAAATGGATGTAAAACAGGAGAACATTGAGAAAACACAGTCAGAGCCTTTTCTCTGCTTGTGTCTGCTGAACGTGGCACTTAGCATTTTCTTGCATTAGTAGGTGATGTTTATGTAATTTTTGAGATTTGGAGAAAGTTTTCAGCTTTTCCTCTGATTCCCCAACAGTTCATTTTTTTCCTTCTGAAGCCTCCCAAGATTTCTGTTGCTCTGACCACCTCAAACCATGAATGTGAAAGTCAAAATATGTTGTGATTTTGGGGATTTTTTGTTTTGTTTTGTTTCTTTCTTTCTCTTCCTTGCACCAGCTTCTTTGTCTGGTGTGTTTGCTCCAAGTGCCTGGAATTCCTCTGGCCACAGGGAAGCACCAGGACTGTCTTTTGTGTCTAGTAACCATAGCTACTGGTTTGGAGTGTGAAGCAAATCTGTGGCTTTGTGCTGGGCAGAGCAAGGCCGGCTGCATGGCCCGTGTGCCTGCCCAGCCTGTGGCTCGGAGGGCTTGTGCTCTTTGCCCGCTGCACTTGTGGCTTTTCACTCCTGGAGAAAGCTCTTCTCTGGAGCACTGCTTTAGTGAGAACTTGGTGTTCTTTTGAGTGCAGGTGGATGACTCTTCTTGCTGGAGCCAGCAGAGCTCAAGGGAAGTGCTGATTTTCATCGTCTTTTCACTACTCCTATTTGCAAGGGGAATTCTGCCCGATTTTAACTGAAGTGAATGGTGCTATTTAAGTAGCACTTGCGGGTTTTTAAGGCCATAAAGAAATGTCTTTTCTTGCCCTTATAAACCATATCACTACTTATTTTATTTCTAATTGACTGAGTCTAAATGTCTTTGAAGCAGAGAATGCCTAAGCTACTTGTTCAAAATTTTTGTAGAAATTCTGAGAATGCATTTTGGCAATCTGTACCCATCCAGCATCCTGCAGGCAGATCCTCACTGACCCCACTTGTTTAAAAGAAACCCCGGAGGGCCAACGGTGCAGGCTCTGCCTGTGACTCCCCTTTTACTGCTGCTGCCTGTGTAATGGGAGCACAATAGAGTAGCTCCCAGCTAATTCCTTGTCTTTAAAAGAGATTCTGAAGGGCAGGAGTGTCTTCTCACTTCTGTTTCCACAGCTCCAGCCATCGAAGGCACAGGAATTCACATACCTTTTGCCTGGAAGATGCTTTGGATGCCTGCTGAGGGAGAGCATGGGCAAGACAAACCTTTTTTTGCTATCAGCTCTAATGTCAGCTCTTGAGATTAGCTCGGACATAGGGACAGTTTAAGGCTTACTTCAAAACTGGGGAACAAACAAAACCAGTCTTTCCAGCTGTTTTGTTCATTGTCAGTATATTTAAATAAGAATTAGAAATTAAAGCCTGTGACTCACTCTGGTGAACTGAATACACAGGAAAGTCCCTGTCCCAGTGTTTGATCTGTGTAAATGGCTGAGAGATCAGAGAATAAGTGAAACATGAAGGCCAGCTTGGAGGAGTGTTTATTAAGGGAAAATACTGGGGTGTCCTGAGCACAGAAGATCAAAGAGTTACTGTGGCAATATATTCAATGCTGTCATAAACCAGGGGCTCAATGCTCCTGTCTTCTTCCAGTTCTAGAAGCATAATAATAGGAGTTACACCTTCAAATCTGCATTAAAACAGTGAGCAGATAATGAACCCAAGCTAGCTGGCTTCTTGTTCTGTGGTAAGAACTGAGTTCACTTCCCTGAAGTGGTATTTCTGACTAATGCTGTTAATGCCTTGGGCCATGATGTTGGCACTGCTGGGCCCCCTGGATTGGTGCCCACGTTTGGCACCTTTTAGCAATTCCCTAGGCAAGCTGGGGGGCAGAGAGCCAGGAATCATCACCCTCCTTCTTTGAAGGGGTAAATATTCTGCATATTTCACAAGAAGAACCTGAGCCACACTTCTCATGCCTGAATGAATGAAAGTCTGGGTCTAGGCCTTTGTAAATTCTATATAAATATTTTACACCAGTAGACTGTGTACATGTATTTGGCATGAAAACCTCTGTCATACCAAAAAACTCGTATACAAATGTGATGTGGAATTTGTTGGTCTCCAGTAACAAAGAGAAACAATGTCAGAAGCAGTCTGAGAAGTGATGGACACACCATATCTGGGTAAAATTGTAATCTGGCCTGTGTAAAATTGTAATCTGGCCTGTGTACAAGGATGTGAGGAGATGCCTTAAGGTTGGTATCCAAGGTGGTATTTGGCTGAGACACTGGGCTTGTGTGTTTAACCTCCCAAAACTCTCCAAGAGACATCAAAGTCATGAATAGTGAGGCTCTTTTTAAAACTGACTTTTCCAAAAGACACTCTTGGCATTGCTGGGATCCCTGGCATTTTGTCAGACCATTTATTCAGTATTGTCATAGAAGTCTTGCCTGCTGATTGCCAACACTACTTCTGGATTAGCTAATCTTTATTTTTTGGGGTTTGGGTTTTTTTGGTCATAGTGCCATGTCCTGCTTCACATAAATTATCCAATCTGCTAAGATGATAATCTGAGACAGTAACAATAATGTTTGGTTTCAACCAGCAGATATATCTCAGAATCCTTTCTCCCATTTGAAAAATGGCCCCAGAGTCACCAAGTTACTCCAGCAGAGCTGAGCAGTGGGAAGCTGCTGTAATCTTTATTTTTAGTAATTGTGATCAAACATTGGTATTTTGGAGGGTTTCCTTTTCCCACATCCCCTTTTCTGAGGCTAACTAGAAAAGCCTGCTGTTAAAGCAGCAGTCACAAGTTCCACTACTGTATTAAACAGGACAGGGAATACAGGTTATGGAATATTTTTGGCTAGGTGAAATATCACTGCCAATTATTAGCACGTCATGAGCTTGTCAGCAGTCTCAGTGTTCCAGGCTGTGTTTTCTGGTGCTGGTATTACTCAGAGCAGATCCTTAGCTCAGGTCTGGATAGAAAGGTTTTAATCTCTGTGTGTCAAGAAAGAAATGGGGCTTGTAAAGCCCTGGGGATGTGTGAAGCCACCCGAAGAGGCCTTGTACCCTGAGCAGGTACGTGGAAGGTGCTTCCTGAAGAAGGATTGGTTTTATCCTGCCATTCTCTTCCATGGCTGTCCTTCCAAAGTGAGCAGGGGTGGGGAAGAGAGAGGGTGAATATGAAAGCCCCTTTTCAAGCCTGTCCATTTCCCTTTCTGGTTGTGTGGATCCTGGGAACAGGCCAAAGTGTGTCCCCTTTCACTAATCCTTTACACTGACCAGGATAGGGAAAGATCAGCAGAGGTCAGCAGGGATTTACTAGTATAAGCACATGCCTTTCTGTTGTCATGGAGACCCAACTCTCCATTCCTTTATTCACCGTTTATTTAGTAGTTGTGTTGCTCTGAATTCTTCTGGTGGAAGGGTTCCCTTTCTACCCTTGGCCTCAGGATCATTCTCCTGTGGGAGGTGTGCTGGGATGAGGAGCAGGAGCACAGCCTGACTGGTGAGAATTGCCCCAGGCTGGGGTTTGAGCAGTCGTGGTTTTGGAAATTGGATATCTCTCAAGCTCCATTATTGTTGTGGTGCAGCTGGGACCTGTGGTGCTCTGGGAATCCTGCTGTTCTCACCTCTTGGTTGTAATTTGGGGTTTTTCAGTTGTTGTAGTGAGTAGGGCAGGTGAAAAACGTCTGAAGGAAGCTTCTTTCCACTTGAGGTGATTCTGGCTTGTCCAAGCTCATATTCAGTCTTTGCTAGGCCAGGAAATAACATTCTGGCAGCCTGACTCTTCTGGGAGCAGTGTCTGTGGTTGTGGCCATTTGGCACAATCTGTGCCCAGGTGATAGTACCTTTTCATTTTTCACCAGTGCAGGGCATGTGCAAGAACAGGTATTCAGGGATGGGGATTTCCAGTTGGTACCACTGCCACTGCTTGGATTTTTTTCCCTGTCTTTCAGTACAAAGGAAACTGTGACTGAGAACCCCAATGCTGCCTCTTCCCTGCTGGAATTTTAAATGATCCTTTACACACCTTTTAGGTAGTTGTCAGTGCAGCACTGAGCAGCTTCCACAAGGCCAGGAGTGTCTGCAGATTGACAACATCCATCCTCTATCAGAGTTACTCAAGACTTGGAGGAAACAAACTTGTGAAAAGCAAACCCCCAAAACAGAAGCCAGTGAGTAATGCTAAAGCAGCATCTGCAATCACAGAAGTTATTGCCTAACTTCCCATTAATTTCTGATTTTTTGTGGTCAAAAAACTCACTGTTGCATCTTTGGCAAGATCACATAGTTCAGGTATGAAGTGTAAGATTATTAAAGTCAATTATTAAAACAGAGACTGGTAATGCAGCTTCTTTGCCTTAAAGTGTTACAAAAGGTCACAAACCCCATAGTTTGGGGAAAATCTTTGTCAGCTACCTTTAAAGTGTAAAACCAGCCCTGTCCTGACAGAGCTCAATGAATGCTTTATATGGGACTCTGGTAGCCTTTGAAGTTGCTTCTAATCCACCCCTAAATGCCTGGAACTGTTCTTCAAAGGAGCTGTGGTCTCCTCCAGTTTCAATTCAGCATAGGCTTACAGGATGGTATCATTATAATACACTTCTAATGGTTTTGTTTTTTTTCCCCTTACAAATATCACTAATTTGTATTTTTCTTGTGAAATGTAAAGGAACATTTCTGAATGTCATTGTTAATCCAGCAACAACTACTTTAGTGAAAAACTATAAACTTTTGTCATTCAGTGATTTCCTTGACCTGATTTTCAGTGTCATGAAACAGCATAATCTGAACTGTATGTTTTCATGGTTCTTATATTGTGCATCAGGAAAATCTAATTTATTCATTTTTTCTTATTAGTGTTTGGTGCATATTCATGTGCTGTTCACATTCATATATTAATCTATTTCAAAACAGAGAGCAGTAAATGTATACCCTAGGACTGATGGTTGAAAAGAACCAAATCAGGACTAAACAGATCAGTTGTGCTCTTTGTCAAGCCAGATGTGCAGCACTGCCATGGAAGGAGTATTAGGGTTAGAATACATTCACACAGGGGCATGTTTTGTCCTTGGGAAATATTCCATATTAGTACAGGTGTGCTGGATACAGGGGTCTGTGCGATACAGTTTGGGGTTTGTGCTGTTACTGTGCCTGAAGCCTCCACTGAGTCAGTCAAACATGTGGGGGATTTTCCACCAGCTGCAGTTCACAGAATAATTTGCAGTTATTTAGATAAGTTGCATTTCTTGTGATTTACACTGCATTGTTCTCAGCCTGCTCCATGCATGCCCTGTGAGCAGTGCTGTGTTACTTCAGGATATCTGTTCCAGAAAAGGAACATTTTCCTCCAAAATGCTGTCCTGCTGAAGTACATATATTAACCAGTGCTATTGTTCATGGTCACAGTGAGTTTTGAGCAGACCAGAGTTCTCCCTGTTCCTTCACTGCTGTCTTTGGTAGCCAGGAAGGTCTTTGCACTTATAGAGAAGCTTTGTGTTGTCTGTAGTTGAGCTATATGATGGACCAAACCAGAAAAGGTACAAGAAGGTGTGTCTGTTGTAAAAGAACTTCGGGAAAGGCAGGAAATACCAAAGGGCTTTGATGTTTAGCTTTATTTGCAAAAAAAAAAAAAAAAGCATTTTGCCTGTGTTCTTCTCAGGGAAGCAGAAAGCCACGCATGAGCCTTGGCAGTGACTCAGCCTGGCTATGCCAGCAGTGCCTGGGGATTCTGGGGAAATGGGAATTTCTTTGCAGATGGAATGTGCTGCAGCTCCTTCCCAACATGCACCAGACTCCTTTTTTGTCCCAAACTGTGCTCCTGGCCTCTGGAAAGTGCAGGCAGGGGCCGGTTACTCATTAAGCCTACAAAGGCTCGTATCTCCTGCCTAGTAAAGCTCTTTTGCGAATAGTTTCCCGGGCTTCCACTCTAATTGCCACAGAGATTCCAGGCAGATTCCGTCATCCTTGTTTTCTGCCTGACTGGGAATCTGAGAATAAAAGAGTTGATGGCAGAATAATGGGATTGCTGGACAGTGCAGGGCTCAGCAGCTCTCCCCAACATCACATGAGAGGGGAAGGGAGGGGTGGGCCATGGAGATGATGCTGGGAAGAGAAAGGGCTGCCTAAATCCCTGAGCACCCTCCCTCCCCCAGCAGCACTGCCTCTTAAAAGAAGACTTAGAAACACTACAGTCTTTGGTGGGAGGAATTTGGGGGAGGTCAGGGCAGGGGCAGGCTTTTGTAAACCAAAGTCTCCTATAAATCCCTTTCAGGCCCTGAAGTTGGTGCCTCCACCTTCAGGTACAAAGAGAACCCTGAGGAGCTGATGGGGCAGAGTTGATAGAGCACCACTGACACAGATTAACTACCAGGGGTGGACAAGGTGCACCAGAGCAAGGCAAATGTGCCCAAAACTGAGCCAGGACAATGCTGGCACCAGTGAGAGGATGTGGAGGTCAGCTGGGAGTGATGCTGAGGTGTGTGATCCTGGCAAGTCCTTAGCATGGAGCATGGCAGGGTAAAGCAACGTTCCTCATGGAGCAGAGGGGGCTGAGGGAGCTGCAGGGATTTGGGATCCTGCCCTCTCTCCACCTGCAGCTTTGTGGGGTTTACAGAGACTGAGACCTGTCACTTCCTCGGCCACGGCTACATGAAGAGGGCAGCAGAAAGGGTGAAGAGCTGCTTGCCCAAAGGCTTTGGGTGATGGCTTGACCCCCAGCACCAGGGAAGTCTGGATTGTCTCACCAGTAGCAATTTCTCAGATACCATTTGCTCCTTCATGAGCTTTATCTCTGCTTTGGGACCATTTTTCATAGACATTTTCCAAACATCTGCTATATAGTTGTTTGCAGAGTTACTTCCAAGTTTGGATGTTTCATAACACTTATGAATCAGGAATCAGGCTGGGATATCTCTACCACACAGCGTCTCTCTTTTTTATCTTGGAATTGAGCAGAATGAAAAGCTCTCATCTTAAAAGGCCACAGTGGGATGAGATGTTAATGACTGCTGTCTTTGTGGAAGGTGAAGTCTCTGTTTCCACTGCCTTTGTCCCTTTATTTAACTTTTGGTTGGTTTATGTCCTTCGGAAAGTGCTTAATTGTGGCATTGAACCCAAGACAAATACCTAATTCTAACATAAAGGCTGTTATCTCCTGTCCCCTGGGCTGTCCTGCCCTTTGGCCAATCTGCCCCTTGTTTCACAAAGTAAATTTAAAATTTCTTTTGGAAAAGAAACGAGGATTCCTCCTATTATTCCATTCTGGTCCATTTGAAATATCTACATTGAACACTTTTTTTTTTTTCTTTTTTAACATCGTGTATCCTACATAATCTCATTTATATGAACTAAATTTGCAGTTCAGTGGGCACATCCCATCACATTTCCGGAGTTGCTTAATGGGGCAAGAGCCTTTTAAGCACTGCCTTTGTGGGGACAGCAAGGCATTGTGGCTCAGTGTGAATTAACTGATCGCATCCAAATGCTCCCAGATTTAGGGGAATCTGCTCTTAACATTAGTTCCTGGTATCTGGTTGTTAGACTGGTGTTTTGGCTCAGCAGGTACCGATCCAAAATGCCATCAGCTCTTCCTTGCTAAAAATGTCCTGCTGTGTAAATTTACATGTCTAACATGAAAAGAGGGTGAGGGTCAGTGGTTATCAACCTGAGCTGCCTGATATAATCAGAGACTCTGTGAATGTGCCTATTTGGAGTTTGCCTTGGGTTATTTACGGGACCATCTTCAAATCACTTCTGGATTAGCTGAGAAAAAATTGTGTGCCCGGAAGGAGCAGGTGGGACATACAGAGCTGCAGCCAATACTCATCCTGCCTCTCTGGATTTCCAGACACAAATGGCTGTGCCCTGTCAGTGAAAGGGGTCATGGAATTTTACACTGAGTTAATCTTGTGAATGGATTTAAGGTGATATGTGTCACTGCTCTCAAAGTGACTCATGGATGAATAAGCACAAGTAAAATAGTTGATTTGTGAGTGTCTCCTAAAAAATCAGGTAACTGAGATTCCTGACTGCCACCAAATGAAGGGCTGTTGTCTTCTTTATAGTAAATGTTTGATTTTCCAGTATCATCTTCATCTCCTGGCTAGCGCAGCCCTTTGGAGTGTGGAATTTAGGTGGGCAGTATCCGAGCTGTATGTGGGGATTGGCAGAACTTTGTCCTTTAGAGCTACAAAAGCTGACTAACAAAAAGTCTCTTTTCTCATCAGGAACTTCATACTCTGAAAATGACAGTGGCTGTTCCTCATCCCCATGTAAGAATGGGGGGAGCTGTAAGGACTTGGAAGTGGGTTACCAGTGCACCTGCCCTGTGGAGCCTGTAGCCTACATGGGCATAAATTGTGAACTCCTCTATGATGCTTGCACTGAACACGACTGTCCTGCCCACATGACCTGCACCCGGACTCCAGGACTCCTGGAATATGAATGTGTGTGTACACCTGGCTCTGCAGGTGCTGACTGTGACAGTGTTGATGAGTGTGAGAGCAGCCCTTGCACAGACCCTCGATTTGAATGTGTAGACAGCCCAACTGGATACACCTGTAGATGCCAGCTGGGGCCCGGTGGAGCAGGCTGCCAGGCAGAAAGCTCCGTGTGCTCCAGCCACCCCTGCCTGAACAACGGCACGTGTGTGGAGGCTGCGGGCGGGTACCGCTGCCTCTGCCGGCCCGGCTTCAGCGGGGCCACGTGCGGGGACGACATCGACGAGTGCGCGTCAAGGCCGTGCAGGAACGGGGCCATCTGCAAGGACAGGCCGGGCGAGTACAGCTGCTTCTGTGTGCCCGGCTTCCAGGGCTCCAACTGCGAGATCGACATCGACGAGTGCGCGTCCCGGCCCTGCCACAACCACGGCACCTGCCTCAACCACGTGGACTACTATGAGTGCCAGTGCGTGCCCGGATACACAGGTACAGCTGGCTCACTCTGCCCCGGCAGGGTCCGGGGCTGGGGAGCTGCCTCACGGCCTCACTGCCTCATGGCCTCATGGCCTCACTCCCTCACGGCCTCACTCCCTCACAGCCTCACTCCCTCACGGCCTCACTCCCTCACGGCCTCACTNACTGCCTCACTCCCTCATGGCCTCAGTCCCTCACTCCCTCACTCCCTCACGGCCTCGCTCTCTCATGGCCTCAGTCCCTCACTCCCTCATGGCCTCACTGCCTCACTCCCTCATGGCCTCAGTCCCTCACTCCCTCACTCCCTCATGGCCTCGCTCTCTCACGGCCTCAGTCCCTCACTCCCTCACGGCCTCAGTCCCTCACTCCCTCAGTCCCTCACTCCCTCACGGCCTCGCTCTCTCATGGCCTCAGTCCCTCACTCCCTCACGGCCTCAGTCCTTCACTCCCTCAGTCCCTCACTCCCTCATGGCCTCGCTCTCTCATGGCCTCAGTCCCTCACGGCCTCACTGAGGCTCTCAGGGTCTGGGGATGGGTGTCAGTAATGCTGTAGAGCTCCTGGCAGCAGCTTCCAGGCAGTGCTTGAGGCCTGGAATTCCGTGCATGGTGTAGGTGTTGAGAGACAGGGATCCAAGAGTGGACTGCCTGAGACTGGAGTGTAGGCCCAAGGTAGCTGTGATTAGTTCTCAGCATGAAATTAAGGGAGATGACATAAAAAGTTATTTACCATCAGGAAGTGGATACTTAGTGTTTCTAGGTATAATTTAGCTCTGCTGGCCTGGCCTGTAGTTCTTTGTCCTGGGCAGCAGGATTTGTCCAAGGGAAGTACTTGTCTTTTGGAAAAAAGTGTCTTTTAGCTGGAGATTCCCAATTCTTTCATGCCTGGCAAATGTTTATTTGGCATACTAAATGTTTCTCTTTGTGCTAATGGTGACTCAGAGAGGAATCCACACCTGTGAGTTATCTGTGAGGGAAGCAGTGGGGGCTCTCCTTCCCCCAGCCCTGTTTATCAGAGTGGAATGGGGTGGAATGTGTCCGTCTCTGCCTGGTACCACCTCGCACATGAACTTTCTCAGCCTTCCTCCTGTTTACTGAAGTGTTTAAGGAGTTGAGTTGCTGTGAAGGAATGCTGCTGATTACCAGTGGAATGAGGAGAAGTTACAACATTAGGAACGTAGTCCCTGATGCTGACTGATAAAAATGAAGAGAGATGAAGGAGAAACAAGACACAATTTCTATGTGGGCCCTAGGGTTACTGGTGATTTTGAGTATCAAGCATAATTCTGTCTTTGCAAATCAGTTTCTTTTTTTATCTTTATTCTGAATCTTCATTTCAGGATTGTGGGATTTCCTGCCAAAGGAGCGATAAAGTGACCCAGGTGGCTGGAGGAGTTTGTTGTGCTTCAAGTTATTCTGATGTCAGTCATGAGGCTTAGCCTTGGGATTTAGTTCTTCATCCAGAGGTTTGAGCACCATTGGCTGGCAAGGCCAGGTTGTTTCCTGGTGCTTGCAGCTGGAATTTGGGTGAAGGAAGTTTTGTGTGGGTATTGAGGGGTTTGAACCAGATTAGGAGGCCCACATTCCGCCAGGATTAGGATGGCCATGCCCACTCTGTGGGGAGCCTTCGCCAAGGAGGGCAGATTAGGTGGATTGATAGGTGCCACTGTAACGAGTAAGATTTGGAGGTGATGCCAGGCCACAGGCAGCTCAAAGATGTGGAATATAGATAAGATAATTGCATAGAAATCTTTCATCAGGTCTTGTTCTGTCAGGGAGGTTGGGACTTTTGCAGTGTTTTGCACTATTTTAGTGCTTTTTCCCTGGGTATCACAAAGCAAGTTACCACAATTGAAATAAATGGGATTTATTTTTGGAGAAACAGATAGAGATCACTCTGGTAGCCAGCTGGGGTTGATAATTAATGACATGACAAGATGACTCTTGTGATTTCATCTCAGAGTTCCAGGCAGCACGTATACACTTCTGTGGATTTGTAACACAGATATTTTTCTGTTTTTTAACAAAGGTGTGAACTGTGATACTGAAATAGATGAATGTGCTTCGGACCCTTGCCAGAATGGGGCCCTGTGCAATGATCATGTTGGGTTCTACACCTGCACCTGTGCACCAGGTTATCAAGGAACCCAGTGTGAGGTGGACATCAATGAATGTGAGAGCCAGCCATGCCAGAGCAACGGGACATGTCATGACCTCATTAACAGGTGAGAAACCAGTGGTGGGGAGCAATTAGAAACCAGGAGTTATCTAAAGATCTACTCAGTGTGGCTTGTGAAAATCAGAGTAAAAAGCTGTGGGGGGAACTGGATTTAGTGTTTTGTACATTGAGTGGCAGTAACAATGATCTGTGGCAATAAGGGAGAAGCCCCCTCCCAGCAGCAGAACTCCAGGGGTGCTTAAAGGAAGGGAGGAACAAACACAGAGAAGTGGTTTGCAGGGCATGAACAGCACAGGCATAAAACATACCTGTGTGTCTGAATTTACCTTTCCATGGGTAAGGTGTGAACGCAAGTGGTTGAGCATTGACAGCTGAGCTCTTTTGCCCATTCCTCACCCGGGGCTTTGCTATCCAAGGCAGAGCTGATGCCTTGCTGTGTTTGGTGCCCCACAGCTACCATTGTGACTGCAGTGACACCGGCTTCGAGGGGGCCCACTGCGAGCTGGACATCCTGGAGTGTGCCTCTGACCCCTGCCACAACAGTGCCACGTGCCTGGAGGGAATCAAGGGCTACAGCTGTGCCTGCTGGCCAGGTGGGCTGGGGCCTCTCTGCTCGTGTGGTGTGTGGGCACACGGCCATGGACAGCGTGTGCTTGATTGATTGAAGAAGTAGAGAATTAATGATCATACTGCATGGCCCGTGTGAGTTTTTGTTGTCTGGAAGAGTGAGGCTGCAGTGTTGCCCTTTACAGCTCATCTCAAAATCCAACTGACCTGCAAAAATCACCCTGATTCCCAACCATAAAGTTTTCTTTCTGTTTTCTGCCATTTTCCATCATGAGTTGCTCTGTCATGAGGTAGTGCTTTCCTGCAAATTGATGATTTTGGTTCCTTATTTGACATAGTGGATAAATTAAAGGGCCCAGGGACTCCCTGCTAGATGAGCTGCAGATTTGGGGGTCTTATTCCCTCCTTTGAGTCCAGCACAGCATTTGGGAGCTGAGCTCCAGTGAAGTTGTGCATGATGCTGACAGCAGTGTCTCGTGACAGGTTACACGGGGCAGGACTGTGAGGAGGATGTGGACGACTGTGTGACAGAGCCCTGCCACAACGGTGGCCTGTGCCTGGAGCGCTCCAACCCAGCCCATTATGGGACACAGCCCCACTTCCCCAGCAACTTCAGCTACAGCCAAGCAGCTGGGTTCCTGTGCCAGTGCCAGCCAGGCTTTACAGGTGAGCTGCACAGCAAATCTTCTTCCTGTCTGCACTGAGTGGTGCAGCTGTCGAGATGGGAACAGAGCAATGTTATCTCTGCAACAGAAATCTCTTAAGGACTGGTACTTCAGGAATGTGCTTCTGCTCCCATTGCAGACAGCTGAATGTTACTCCCTGAACAAGCCTGTCTCCAGGCTGAGGCAACAGCCTGTGCACTTCCCCATGCTGCCATGAATGCCCTCTGGCTCTGCAGGTGCCAGGGTGTTTTCCCTTTGTCAGTCTCTCATGCATATGGCAGGATTCATCCAAGGGATATCGCTGAAATTCCTCATCAGAGGAAGCTAATTCCCTGGAGTCACAGATTACTGTTCTAGGTGTTTTCTTGGTGTTTTCATGGCAGCAGCTGTATAATCAAAGTGGGGCAAGAGGAGTTCCTTGGTATGGAGCTCTTGGAGCTAGAAGCTCTGTGGATGTTCCACTGAAATATCACCCTTTCCATGGATTGGAGATATATGTAAAATGCAGGATTTAACAGCTAGGGAAATTCCCTAGTGGGAAGGCATAAACAATAATACTTCATTATTTTATGAGAGAAATATGAGTGTTTGGTCCACTGTTGCACAGATGGGAATGGTTCAGAAGTTCTGATCTTGCCAGTGTTTGTCACTGGAAAGTCATTTCATATTTCATTTGCCCCCATCGTTCTCTGCTGGTGTTTGTGTGACAGTGCCTGCAGAAACATGCTAGACTTCAAGGAATTCTTTTGCATTTTTAGGTGAAAGAAAAGAAGTGCAAAATTTATGTCTGCAGTTGTTATTTTTGTTTCACTGCTACACAAGTGCCTTTCCAAGGTGTGTTTGTGTTTTCACTTTCCAGGGGATACCTGCTTTACCAACATCGACGAGTGCGAGTCCCAGCCCTGCCAGAACGGAGG
Organism: Dicaeum eximium; assembly: GCA_013396995.1. Lineage (NCBI taxonomy): Eukaryota > Metazoa > Chordata > Aves > Passeriformes > Dicaeidae > Dicaeum > Dicaeum eximium. The sequence goes on along the minus strand of VWZP01009915.1, from coordinate 124,997 downwards.
GCTCTGCCAGGACCTGGTGAATGGCTTCCTCTGTCAGTGCCTGCCTGGTTATTCAGGTAACCTGGGGAAGGGGTGGCTGGAATCAGAGCCTTCTGCTTGGCTAATGCTGAACTGCTGCATTGCTGCCTGGCTGCAGGATTCCAGGATGGGAGGGCAGGACTGAGCTGGAGTGGGAGTGTGCAGCAGGATGTCTGCAGTTCAGGGCTCAAAGCTGTGTGAGTGTGGGCAAGTAAGCTGATAGGCCATGAACTAGGTTTGGAGACATAAGATCAACTGCATAGAGTCTAAGATCAGAGTATCCAGGGCATCTGTATCCTGGAGTGAAAGTTACCTGGAAGAACTGTGGGGGTTTCTATACATGTAGGAAATATATAGAAAACCAGCCTTTAAATAAAAGATGTTTAACATTCTAAATGTTGCAGATTGTACTGGCTGTAACAGATTGGCTCACCAGCACATGAGCATCTGTAAAACATCTCCATTCACTAACACCCTGGGATGATAAGAGCCAGCCAGTTTTGGCTGAAGGCAGTGATCTGCTATGTTAGGAGGTCAAAAGGTCTTTGTGATGTGAGCAAAGGAAACCTCTGTTTACAAGGGAATGAGGAGTCTGGATTCTTCCCCAAATGGCCTGCCTGACCCTAAGGGTTCAGTTTGTTGGTTGAGGATCTGGGAGATGGTGAATGTCAGGCCTGTTGGGAAGGTCCTCTGCTTACTGGTACTAAACCTCATCTTTCTTTAAATTCTACATGTGTTGGGCAGTTTAACACCAGAGTAGTTTATAAGAAAGGTGATCCCAGCACAATCCTGGATTTCTGGATTTGAGATGAGGGTAACTTCTCCACAGTGTTACCAGGCTGCCATCTCGTGGGAAAAAGAAACACTTGAAGCCAGAAGAAAACCCTGTCCCTTAAACTGCAACAGCAGGTAACAACATTCCAGAGACTCTCGGGCCTTTGTGGCATGGGAAAATTTTCTGTTTTCCTTCTGTGGTTGCAGTGGTTGAGCTGTGTTGGTTTAATTCTGCCCAGCTCTTTCCTGGGAAGACCTATTACTTTCATTCCCAGGATGTAAAATCAGCTTCTATTAAACACCTTCTGTAGCTAGGCTGAATTATTTGTGGGGTTTTCTGGCCTATCTCATTTGCTAATTTAGGCCAAATCAAGAAAAATTTGCTTTTGTAGATGAGGCCTTTGAAAATCAGCTTTTATCTAAGCTTGTTATCACTGCTTTCTCGGGCAGTTACAATGCTGTACTCTGAACTGACATCTTGTCCAAAGAGATAGTTTAAAGTTTATCCTTCTTGTCAGAATTCCCACTCACATCTGTGCCCTGTTCTCTTTTCCTCCTGCAGTGCCCCAGCACCCTCACAGAGCTCAGAATTTCATTGTGCTTTGCCAAACTGCAGATCTGTTTAATCCTTTCCAATTCTTAGTGTGCTCATGGGCAGAAAAGCTGACAGAAACATGGGCTGATGGGCAAAGGAGTGCTAGAGTTCATTCTGTTGCATCAAATTTGGGTTCATTAGTACTTGAAGGGGATTAGAAGCAGGTCGCTCTTCTGGATATTACTTTTGGTAAAGGACTTTGTCTCAGCTGAGGTAGTTCTGACACATTAACACAGCGAAAGGCTGGGAGCAGCCTGTGAGATCAGTGAGTGCGTGTGGAGGAGTGAAGCTGACAGGGAAATAATAGCAATTAATCTCCCCTCCTTTGTCAATTAATCCCAGTACAGTCATGCTGGGTAAACAGCTTATTACTTCATATTAGGATCACAGAACAACTTTGTGAAGCTTCCCATAATGTTTCTCTTCAAAACACATTTCTGTGGCAGCTTAGATCTCCCATGAACTTGGGTTTAAGCTGCCTCTGCTGATTAAAGTGAACTTGCTACTCTGATGAAAAATGCTTTCTTGGGGCGGCAGGGGTTCCTTCTGTGTGTTTGCTTCTTCAGTCTGAGGAATTTGGGGAGTGTTGGGATAACAGTGCAAGTCAGGAGAGTCTTTCTTTGCACATTAACTGCCTCAGTGCTGTCTCAGTGTAGCACAGGCTGATGAACCTTCTCTCTGAAATGTACTTGTTGCAAAAGTGGTGCCTCATGCCTGGGAGAACAACGTGGCAGGTCCTGAAGAGCCAGAAGAGGCTGTGTCCTGCAGCAGGCACTGTGGCTCTGGGCAGCCCCGATGAGGGAGGCTGAGCACGGCACTGCCATCGCACACATCCAGCCCTGGGCACTGGCACCTTGTGATCATGGGAACATTCTGAGCTTTTCTGCACATGGCTGAGGAGCACTTCCACTTTCATGAGAAATCAGAAGGTGATGTGATGTGAATGTGTCCCAGTATAATTGGAGAGCTTATTGACCATCTCACTTTGTTCAGCCATAATGTCTTTGTCTCCTTAAAGAAGTACAAACCTTTTGTGCAGCAGCTATAAATGGTGACTCTGCGAGGGTGCCAGCCCAGATCAAATGGGGTTGAATTCCTGGGTCATGGGTCAGGAAATAAATGGGAGATGCTTCTTCCTTCTAACCACCTTTGGATAGATTTAATTTTTTTGTGCAGGTATTTCTTAAGTCAGATTTGTTTTAGAGACGGAGCCTCTAGAGCAAGGGCAGCTAAAAGGTTAAGATAGTAAAGAGATTAGAGGCCTGTTCCACCTTCAACCAAATCCCTTTTGGTAAATATAGCTGAAGGGACCTAGGCAGCACTTGGTGAGGCTCCCCCCCTTCCCTTCTCCTCCACGTTTCTCCTCCCTGCTGGATCACAGCTCCATGTTAATCAGACCTTTTGACTTCCCTGTCATCTGATCAGAAGCCTGAGTGCTGCAGTCCAGAGCCTGCTTGTGCCTGGTGCCAGGTGAGAGCAGAATCTGTGCTGGGTGCATTGGGGTGTGATGGATTTCCAGGCAGCGGTGTCCAGGTAGACTCTGTGCGTGTATGTGGAGATAAATGTGTGGGGACATAAACCAAAATAGGCATATTTTTGAAGACATTGAATGTTCTGCAGTCTTCACAGTTGTTACACTTTATTGTTGCAGTAGTGGCTGAATGTGCACAACTTCTTGTTTGTTTTCTCCTGAACAATAACAGAAGGGTTGGAGTAACTAACAGAGATAATGCTCCAAATCTGTGCTGGGATAGGTCTGTGTGTGCACAGGTCTGTGGCTATCTGGGAAGTTTTGATTCCAAACAAACACTCACCATATCCCTCTCACTTCAAGCGAAAGCGACTGGCATGTTTGGATTGAGTAAAATTACAAAAGAGAAATAGCTAAAGGAGTTGTTGGAATGCTTTTTTTAATATCTTAGTGATACTGCTAATGGAGATTCCAGACACTGACATGTGGGAGGTTTTGTTTGCTTGGACCTGACATTGATACAAACAGAAACTCCCAAGTTTGGGGAAAAGCTCCCAGATAACATTTCTTCACAGAAATAAGAAACTTCTCTGGGTCCTTACAACACTAAAATACAACTCTCCCTCCAGAAATTTTGTAATATGAAAGTAACTAGATTAAAAAAAAACAAAAACAAGCCCCAGAACCATAGAGGAAAAAGTAGACTGCAACAGCTAATTTAGTAAGGTGGCTAATGAGGAAAGAGAGAGTTTTGACTGTGCACTGCCATGTCTGAACCCGTAAATTCAGCATAATGCAGGGAATTTCCTTCCATCCAGTTTGACTTCAGGGAAACAGATCATGGTCATTAAAATCTGAGATTTTCTAAGTCAATACAGCAGAGTGGAAATGTCTGTGCACACAGATCACTGGAACAGGGCACAGGGAGCAGGAAGACTGCCTGATGGACCCTGATTCCCTCAGTAGTGAATGTGCAGCAGGGCCCGGGTTCACTCTGCATTTGGAACTCCCCTTGTTCCTATGGTTAAGATATTGCACAATGGTGGAAATGCAGTTTTTTGGCGTAGCCTATAAAAAGAACATTTTTGCCTTATTCATGGAATTTGGCAGATTCACCTGGACCACAGCAAGGGCAGGAGATTGTGTCTTGGCTTTGCCCTGCTGAGCTGGGGCTGTGGGCACTGCGGGAGGCACGGAGCAGGAATATGCTGGGAGCACACATTCCTGGTGTCAGCACGGACAGGGGCCAGCTGGGAGGGTCAGAGCCGGCTGGATTAGACCTGGCGAGGGCAGGGCTCTGCTCCCCCGGCTCTTTCGCTCCAATCCCTTCTCGTGGGACTGGCACCAGCGAGCGCCTGCACACACTGCCCTGTCAGCCCAGCCTTTCTCGTCAGCCCTCCCCCCTTCACCCCCATTTTTTTCCCCTTTACTGTCACCAATGTCCACAAGGAGTCGGCCATGAAATCTGTGCTGATTGGCGTGATCCTGAAGGGAATTTTTCTGCTAGCAGGTAATGAGATGTGTACAGTGCTTGCAGTGTGTCCCGCCTGCGTGCGTGCCTGCCCGGGGCAGGGGGCTGGGTGTGTGATGAGTGGTGGCTTGAGGCATGAGGAGGAACCAGAATTGATTAGAAAGGAAGAATGTTTTTATTTTGAAGAGACCTAAAGTTTTGTTTTGGAAACTTTAAGGCGAGGAATTTCCTTGTTGCACGGGTCTGGCTGACAGCTCTGCAGTCACTGTGCTGCAGTTCTGCCTTGTGGTGCAGTGTCAGAGCCAGGGGTTCCGAGGCACCCGCTCTGTGCCCAGGGGATGGGCACAGATGCCCAGTCTGAGGCACACAGGGGCCTCCTGGCTACTTCTGGGAAATAATAGTTTTGCTTTTGACTGGTGTTTTTGCAGTTTTCATTTTTCCTTTATTGATTGAAAGCTGCCTTATTGAGAAGTGGGTTTTGTGGTTGTAACTCAGGACAAACCCTTTGGTGGTCAGTGCCTTCCCCAGCTCCTCCCGCTCCCTCGCCCACCCCCCCCAGCAGCGCGCGGTGGGAGAGCGGCAGAGCAGGGGTTGCCATGGAAATGGCAGTAATTGTGCAAATATAATTGTGTCGGGGTCCGTTTGTTGCGGCTAATTCTCTGCCTACCCCCTTCCCTCCCCTCCTTTTTCCTTTTGATAATCATAATACAATCCCTAATTAGGATGCAACAGGGAAAGGTCGTTAGGAATTCAGCTGCCTTGAGGAAAGGGCAAGGCTGTGCTGGCTGGGCAGCCCTGCTGAACTCCCGTGTTTCAAGGAATAGACCTTGTCCTTCAAGGTTTTTTGATACCTGACAACTAAATTAGAATATTTCACTTCATTTGTGCTTATTCTTTTAACATTTTATGTATCTGTTGAAGTATATGATTCTTAGACTGTATACAATGAATCTTTGCTTATTAATAGCAGCCAGTAAATCATTCCTTCCATTCAGACAGTGGTGAGCCGTGTGGATTTAATCACACTTGCATCTACAAAACAGGACTGTTCCCACCACGGCCGTAACATTCTGAACGTAGTGAAGGATTTGTATTTGAATATTTGAATATACTGGAGGCTGTGAAAGCTCAGCCACTTCTGAGAGTTTCTGACCCAGTCCCTGTGGGTTGGTGGCTTGGGACTGTTACCTCAGACACTGCTGAATTAAAGGCATGTTTGAAATCCTTGACTCCAGATAGCAGCCTGTTAGATACCACTTGTCTGATTTTCAGATAACAAGTTCCACTGCTTTGCTATTGTTAGTCTTTAACTAGATAAGGAACTCATTAAGCAGTTTGAAAGTCTCCTAATGGTGTAATGAATCAGATTGGTTGCTTTTACTATTGATGGCTCAAATAAAAGTAAACATTTCAACTATGAAATTTAGAGTGAACAGAAGAGACTACTACTTGTTTACATGGAGAATAACTTGGTTTGGTTACTTGTTTTTGTTGAACAGTCATGTTCCCCAATTTATTTTTTTTAAATAAACCTGAAAAGGGATGCCTATGCTGCTCTTAGAAAAACCAATTAGTGCTGAACAACTTCTTAATATCTACTTCCCAGTGGGTCTGCAAAGACACAACTGCCCATGTCTTGGAGTAGACTGGAATAACAGATATCCAGGAAATGATCTGTAGTTTTGGAAACTGTAGTGATGTAGCTCCAGATAGCTGCTTAGTAAGTCTTCCAGGAAAACAATTGTCATTAGCCAGATTTTTAGAACTCCTGTGCAATCTCCTTTTCACCCATTTCAAACAAATAATCTAAGAAATCAAACCAGCTGCATCCCATGGGAAAGCCTGGTGTTTAATCAGCCACCAGCCTGTGGCTATGCACCCACCCTGAGGGCTCATGTCCCACCTGGTGTGAGGCACTGGGGGGGTCTGTGGGGCAGGACCAGCCAGGCAGGTGCTCCTGCTGCTGTGCCACAAGAGAGCTGAGACCTGCTCAGGCTGGGAATGTGGAATGGAAAATGGGCCTCTCCTGCCTCCCAGCCTTCTCAGAAATGCAAAAATTCACGGCATCTCTCCTTTTGTTATCTAAACCAATGTTATCTTCCCCTCATTGTCTTGGTAAATACCACCAACTCTGATCTGAAACAGCAGCATCTTGTGGGACTGTACCAAACCTGTCTTTCCTTGTTTTACAGCCTTTCCCCTTAAATCTGACTGCAGACTTGCCTCCTGCAGCTTGGAGAGCCCTCCAAGAAAACCCACTCCACACAGTTCTACTGCTCTACTGATTTTCCCCAGCTGTGATTGAAGTCTTCCCATCTTCTCCCAAACTGGGATTCTCCAGGCCCAGTGATGTCCCTTATATTCTGTTTATTTCAGCACCTTTCCTTCAGAGCTTTGTGCTGCAATCCTAATTCTGTCCCTGCTGTTCCTTTGCTGAGCAAGCCCAGCAGTAAGAGAAGAAGGGCTGTGCTGCAGATACTGTTGCTTACAGAACAGCTCTGGCACATCTGGAAAGTGCAGAATTAGAGCCTTGCATTTCTCTTTCAGTGCTTCCCAGAGCTCTGTCTCTACACTGGCACAATTGGACAGCTTGGAGCTGGAAGCTGGTGCTCATCTCTCTGCAGAGCTCAGGGGATAAACCAGCACTGCAAATATTCAAGAACCTGTATCTTTGCTAAGTTTTTATTTTTAATCACACATCAAGTCCAGCTCCAGTGCTCCTGGTGCCCCATCTCCCCTCATCTCTCTGCCTCAGGCAGCTCTCTAATCTCTTTGACATGCACATTCTATCTAGTGGCTTTTCTTTACAAATGTCCTTTGTGTTTTGATTCCCCTCCTTTGTGTGTGAATTCCTTCTTTTTCTTCCTGCTGCCCTCAGTTGTGCTTGCTGGCTGGATCGGGTGTAATGCTATTACATTGGGATAATCCATGCTTGGTTTATCTGTGGGACTGTCTCTGAAGATTAGTGAAAACCGATGTTATAGGCTAGATAAAGTGAACTGGTTCAGGGCTCTTCTGTCAGTCTGGGGATGCTCAGGAAAATGACAGCAGATTTTCATTAGAGAGATTTGGTAATTTACTTGAGCCCTGTTGGGATCCATGTGCTGCCAGGAGACAGAACGGCAGTGCAGGACCTCACCCAGTTCATTTCTGCAGGACTGGGCAGACCTGAAATCAGCTTAGTGCCAGCATGGCAGAGTGCCTGTGGAGCATGTTGTGTTTGTTGTTTGGTAATGAATTGGGTTTTGTGAGTTTTACAACTGGCGGGTCGTCTTGGAATTTGATTTTTTTAACTGAGGCTTTCCAGTAACTTCCCATTTTACTGCTGTCTGCAACACTGGTGCCCGGAACATGCTCCAGTCAAATCTATTAAGGAAAAGGTATAAACTCCCTGTGTGTGCTGTTTTGGTCCTTCCATACCTTCTGCACATTGACTGCCTGTGGGGTTTGAGCTTGGGACAGGACAGCAGTTGGTGGGGGCATTTGGGCTGACAGGCCAAAGTTCGATAAATAGCACCTGGCAGGACACAGAAGTTTGGTTTTCTTGCTCTTGCATCATGAGCAGGACCCTCTGAGTGAGTGTGGGGCTCCTTGCTGGCAGCTGCTCCCTGGAGAGAACTGGGGAGGGCTGTGCCTGGCAGCCTCTGGGAGGGAGTCCCAGTCCCATGGTGAGATCCCATCTCTAAATCTCTTTCGCAGGTGTGGAATGTGCTGTTAACATCAATGAGTGTGAGGAGGCTCCCTGCAAGAATGGAGCTGTCTGTGAGGATGGCATTGCTGACTATTCCTGCCACTGTGCCCCTGGCCAGGATGGCATTCAGTGGGGAGGGAAGAACTGCTCTGTCCAGCTCACTGGGTGCCAGACGCACGACTGCCAAAACGAGGCCTTGTGCATCCCAACCTACCAAGCTGAGAGCCACGGCCACCTGTGCCAGTGCCAGCCTGGTTTCTATGATGCCACATGCTCAACACCAACAACGTTTTCCTTTGCTTCCAGAGGGTATCTCCTCATTGAGCTGCCCGAGAACAGTGAGAGCGGGAGGGGTGCAGGAGGAGCCAGCGTGTCCCTCCGCTTCCGAACCACTTTGCCCAGCGCTGTCCTTTTTTACCGGGGCCATGAAGCCGAGTACTTGTTCCTGGAGCTCTTGGATGGCATCCTGCATGCAGAGCTGAAGAGGGAGGATGTTGGGTACCCACTGCTCCTGAAGGGACTGAGAGTGGACGATGGCCAGTGGCATAAAGTGGAAGTTGTTGTGCACAGCACGGTGGAGCTGAAGCTCTGGCATGGCTCTTGTGAGGCCGGGGTCTGCATGCAGAGCTCTCCTGTCCCACCGGGCACTGCTTTGGTCCCACAAGCCTTCCTGAATCTGTATATTGGAGGTGCTGAGGATCCAATGGCCAACAACACACGGAGCCAGCAAGGCTTTGTGGGCTGCCTGGAAGACCTGCAGGTGGATGCTGAGGCCGTGCTGCCGGCAGATCTGCCGCTGGGGGAGTCGTCCCCGGTGAGGCCGGGCTGTGACCGCACGGAGTGGTGCCTCTCCCAGCCCTGCCTCCACGGAGGGCTCTGTGTGGACCTTTGGGCCACCTTCAGGTGTGACTGTGCCAGGCCCTATGGAGGCCCAGCTTGCTCGTATGGTAAGTGCCATGGGATTGACACCTGCCAGCTCCACAGCTACTAGAGAAGCTTGGATGTTAGCTCTGGAAATAAGACTGTCTATGTGACCAGGGGGAAAAATAAAGTAAAAGCCTCTGTGAATAAAATTCTCATTGATCCCTTTCCTGTAGTTTGCTCCTGCAGGAATGACTGTCAGTTTTGTGGTTATTCCTGGTAGAGCCAGAGGCTCTGACTTCACCTTTGTAACAAATCTGTGAATGGAGGGGAGCAGGGAAGTTGTTTTACTGTGAAAAGTTGATCTTGAGCTTCTGAGTTGAGGATGCATAGGAATGTATTGCTTTGTTGAAGGAAGCTCTTTGACAGTTTTGAGTTAAATTTGTATCTGTTTGCATTTTTTGCTCCTGCAAGGCTTGTATTAGTGCTGGGGGTTTTTTCAACTCTTCTGAGCCCTAAATATGGCATGTACTGCTGTTACCAAATTTACAAATTTTCCAAGCAACTCTGTATCTCAAAAGTCCTTGAGTAAATCTGCTGGATTGGCAAGAGCTCTGCTAGACCTCTATGTCACTCTCATGCTACTTGGATACTTGAATTTGTGCCCTCCAGAGGAAGCAAGGACACATTCACCTACTTCTTAGTGTCACAGACCTGTGGGGAAGAGCATTGTTACCTTGGCACACGTGGAAAACGTTGAGAAGAAACCTTTGCCCCATTCCTGAGGAGCTGCATCCCTGTGCCAGCTGCATTCCCTTTATCTCTGAGCTGAAGTCTGTTTCTTTTCTCTTCCAGAGCACCCAGCAGCTACATTTGGCCTAGAGAATTCCACCAGCTTTGCCTCTTTCACCCTTTCTGACAGCCTTGGTGCAGACTTCAACCTCTCCTTTTTCCTGCGGAGCCGGAAGCCTGATGGTTTGTTACTGCAGGTCTGCAATGGGACAGGCCCCTGCCTCACCCTGTACCTGAGGAATGGCCAGCTGAGCATAGAGATGTCACCCACGGACACTGTGACCTTTCCAGGGAATGTGGTTGATGGGAGAAGACACTTGGTAGCCCTGTCTTTCCAGGGAGGCTCTGTTGGTGCTCTGCAGTCAGACACGTTCGTGCAGCTGGGGCAGCTGCCAGCACAGGCCCTGGGAGCTGGCTCTGAAGTGTTCATTGGGGGACACCCGAACCCCGACAGTGCTGAGCTGTGGGGGGGCTATTTCAAGGGCTGTTTGCAGGACATCCAACTCAACAGCCACCAGATACAGTTTTTCCAGGTGGAGAACAACAGTTTGCCAGAGGAACTCAATAGTACTCAAACTGGAAATCTTGTGAATGGCTGCATCTCTGATGACACCTGCAAGGTACGTGCTTGTCTTGTTTGTGTGTGCAGGGGTTCACTGTAGTTCTGTTATTACACAAAAGTCTGACCGTTGCCAGAAATAGGATACCAGAAAGAGGAGGTTTTTGATGTATTGAAAAACACATGGTCCTTTGTGTTCCCACCTCACTCAATATGCTACATATGATTTAAACACTGAGTTTTCTCAAGCTCCCCTATAGTTTTTGTGGTTTTAGAACTTTGGCAGTGGCTTCTGTGCTGCCCATCTCCACTTTGCTGAGCCCACATATGTTCCAGACTCCCCTCCCTAACCTCTAATCTTGCCAGCCCCTCCCCTCATCCTGTTCCAATTGCACAACAACCTCTTCCCCAGAAATCTGCCACTTCAACAACAGAAGCTGAAGGAGCTGTCTCCATGTGCCCTTGGATCAGAGCCTGGCTTTCCTCTGTGCCACACCTGGTGATGGGGAGGCCATAGCCCCTAATCTTGCCCTTCTCGCTTATTGTCTGAAGTATTGTCCCTCCTGTGGTGTTAGGGGTGTCCTTCTGGTGACAGAACTTTGTGGGCTTCTTGGGAGCATCACAGTTTGTTTAATCTGTTCCTCACCTGTGCCTTTGTGCCTTTGCTGAATTGCTGGAGTTCCTGTTGGTCAGTGCTGTGCACAGGGGGGAGCAGGGACTCAGGAATTTCTTGTACAGAGACCCTCGTGCTTCCCTCACTGCTCTTGAGTCACTGTTCCATTTCCCTCCTCTCTTGATTCAAATGCTGCTTGTGCTCATCATCACAATTCTACCAAACTCTCTTAGACCTCAAGATGAATTACTCTGCCCCTAAATTCCCCTGTTTTGTTTTTCAGTCTGAGCCATGTCAGAATGGTGGCAAATGCATTGTCACTTGGAATGATTTCCATTGCAGCTGTCCAGCAAATTTCACTGGGAAATTTTGTGAAGAGAAAGTCTGGTGTGAAAGTGAGCCATGTCCTGAAGCCACCACCTGCATAGACGTTGTGGCAGGATATGTGTGTAAGTTCAGTTCTCCTGCTTGTGTGTTGGTAAAATCCCCCTGTTCCCTGTCTATAATCAATTCCCCATTTGTGCTGTTGAAAACAATACAATCACATGCTGCAAGAAGGACAGGAGTGGTGCCCAGGTACACACGGCTGCAGGCAGCATGGGCTCTGTGGGCTTGCCCTGGGTGTGAGAGAGAACAGCTGAGGAGTAAAAATTGCTGCCCAAGAGCTGGATATTATTACAGGAGATGCAGTTGTAAACAGGAAGAGCTTTAGGACAGCCAGCAGCTCGCCTGTAATCCTGCTCACACTAAGCTTAGGGGTTCTTAGGGAGAGAACCTGCCAGGGGTGTGCCATTGGTCTGGCTCAAACAGGACACCAACTGTCTTTGAAATCCCTCATGCTCTCCCCCTTTATTTATAGGTCTGGCTAATGCAACATTTAATAGTGATGCTGCCATAGAATTTACCACCAACACATCAGTGACCAGAACTCTGAGCAGCCTCCACGTGGACTTCAGAACCAGAGACGAAGATGCTGTTTTGCTTCGGGCTGTGGAAGAGGTGGATTCCCTCCAGGTATCCATTAAGAATTCGTCTCTGCTTGTGGACATCAGGAGTGGGAACAGCATCGAGGGTGTGAGCTTCCTGAGCCCGCAGCCCGTCACGGACGGGGCCTGGCACAGCGTCTCCGTGTCCATGGAGGAGCCGGCCGCGCTCTCTTCCCGGTGGCTGCTCCGCTTGGATGGGGCGGTGAACGTGACTCTGCAGGGAAACGCCGGCAGCTTGGACTTCCTCAAGAACAACGCTTTGGTCGTTTTGGCCGAAAATTTCACCGGCTGCCTGGGCCGGGTGCAGATCGGGGGCATCTTCCTGCCCTTCGCGCCCCACGGGCCGTACCCGCAGGCCGAGCAGTTCCAGCGGGCCGGCGCGGGCAGCGTCCAGCTGGGCTGCTCCGGGGCCGACGTGTGCGCCTCCAGCCCCTGCCTCAACGCCGGCACCTGCGAGGACCTGTTCAACTCCTTCCGCTGCGGCTGCAGCGCGGGCTGGGCGGGGCAGCGCTGCGAGGCCAACATCGACGACTGCCAGCCCAGCCCCTGCGTCCACGGCGACTGCGTGGATGCCGTGGCAGACTTCCAGTGCGAGTGCTTCCGCGGCTTCATCGGGAAGAGGTGCGACATCAACGTGGACGACTGCGTGCGGCACCAGTGCCTGAACGGAGCCACCTGCGTCGATGGCGTTTACGGATACTCCTGCAAGTGCCCCCCTCAGTACTCCGGGCCTCGCTGCGAGTAAGTGCCGGGGCTGCTTTGATACAGGGGGCAGAGGAGTCTCTAGATAAACGGGACTTTTACTTTGGGACACTTCGGGAAAATTTTGCATTGCAAGCATCTCGTAGGTAAAGAACCCAGATTCTGCTGTGACTTGGAAGGTGCTGTCCAGGTCCAAATCCTCACTGACAGGGGCTCAGCCTTGTACAGGATAAGGATCCTTCCTTTTGATGTGGGTTATGCCTGTGCTACATTTCAGAGCTGTTTGAAGGGCACATACTCTGGCCTGTTGTCATTTCCCTCTAGCACTCCCCAAGAAATCCATCATCTCTGTGACTCAGCCATATTCCTGTGCTGATTTAAAACAAAACATCTTGTGCCAGTTCAAATGGAACATGGAGGTAAATACTGACATGGCTGCATTTCAGTTATCTGATCTATCCAGGATGATTTCCTGTTGTTCTGCTGCATGCTGGTGCAGACAGTTATGTGGTACTGGCATTATCCTTCCTGGGGCTTGGCTGTACTGTTCCAGCACTGTCCTGTCCCTGCCTATATTTTCATTAGCAATAACAGGCCTGTCTCAGAAAAGTCTGAGTACTGAGAGAGCTCCTGTCTGTTCCCAGGGCACGATCCAAGGAATACTCTGATGTTATGGATGATTTCTGAGACTATTCCCTTTTTCACTTACGTCAAACTCCTTCCTAGAAATACCAATTACTGTGTGTATGACCCTTGCTAGCCCCATTCCCCCTGAGCCCCAGAACACTCTGCCCTTCCCCAAAACCTGAGTGCTCTAAAGGCTGTCCCTTGCTCTCCCCAGGTGGCCGTTCCCCCCTCAGCAGTGTGGCAAGAACTTCACCTGCCTGAATGGTGGCAAGTGCATCACTGAGAGCTGGGGAGCCAACTGCTCCTGCAGGCCTGGCTTCACTGGAAGGAAGTAAGTGCTGCTTTGGGATCCAGTGCTCTGGTTCTGATCTCAGTGGGTGGTAGAGCAGGGCCACAGCTTCACCCTCCTCCACGTCCTTGTGCCAGTCAAATAGCTGCTCCTAATGGGAACAGGAGCTGTTGGTTGGAGCAGAGGGACCCTTCAGATAATCCAGTTGCCAACACCAGTTTTTGCAGCAAGAGCTGCTTCCAAGTTTTTTCAAGCACACTACCTGTGCTGGAGACCTGTGCTGGCCTCAGTCCCATAGAAACCACAACAGGAGGGTTGGTGGGAACAGGGGAGAATTTCAAGTTGTTTGACTCTGGAGAAAGCACCTGGAGAAGCTTCAATGGGCAATTTTCAAACAAAAGGCTTTTTTAGAATGGATGATCTTGTGTTCTATGGCACAAGAATATATATGACAATTCTAATACACTCTTCCTTTCCAGCTGTCAAATCAACATAAACGAGTGTGACCCGAACCCGTGCCAGAACGGGGGCACGTGCCAGGACTCTGAGAACAGATTCGAGTGCGTGTGCAGCGCCAGCTACACCGGCGAGCGCTGCGACATCAACGTAAGCACTGCCCGCCGGGCTCTGCTGGGGCTGCTCCTGCTCCTGCTCCTGTCCTGCCTAAAGCACAGCTGGGCAAGCCTGAAAGGGGTTTTTTCTCTGCAGTGCTGCTGCTTATTGGTCTCCAGCATATAAGCAACTGCAGTAAATGCTCCTCAGTATCTGCATGTGCTGCCATATGGCTTTTGGGGCTGTCTCTGCACATTTCCGTAGTTTCACAACTCTTTGGGCAGTAATCCATCTCCTGCAGTTGACCCATGTTCCTGGAGAGTGGAATTTCATTTGGTGTTTTATCCTGGATAAGAGTTACTAAACACCTTCCCTCTCCAAAGATCATCTGAGTAGAAATGGATGTTTGGAGTTGGATAAAGTCAGGCCAAGAGCGGTTCAGGTGTGTGAGAAACAGCTGAGTCCTGTCCCTGAGCTGCCACTGCCCCAGCTCAGCTGAGCTGTCCCCATGTGCATAATCCAAGTGTTCAGGGCGGGCCTGGGATCCTTCCTGGGGGGAGATGGGATCCATACCCCTGCTTTCTCTGTGAAGCTGTTGCATGGACAGGCAGCTTGTTGGGTAACCTGGGAATGTACTAACCCATCCTGCATGGAAAGGGCTGTGTGCCAGGCGGGGTTTGCTGCTGTTGCTGTTACCCAGAGCTCTAATGCACGTGCCAAGGTCACCCTGACATTTCCAGTCTGCATGCACAAACTCCTTCAGGCATCTCTATCTCCTCTCTCCCAGGACATTTCTGTGGATTCCTTGTATTCATTTTCATTGCCCTCCCCTTGCTTTTCTTCACTCTTTCCTTTCCCTCCTGCACAGCCAGGCCCCTGGTGGGGCAGGGAGGGGCTGGGGATGGTGCTCGGTGCCACCAGGGACAGATGGAGCTCAGCTGAGCTCCCTTTGCTCTCTCTTCCCACAGCAGCAGCTCCAGGGGCTGCCCTGCTGGGCCCTCGTGGTGCTGGACTAACCCGCATGGTCTGGAACTAACCCCGCACGGCGCTCGGGTTTGGACAGGCTCAGGGAATCCACCTGGACTTCAGGCATTTGAAAAGGGCAGAAGGGCTTCCAGATCCCCGGGGAATGTTCCCTCTTTGCTCTGTGACATGAGCACAGACTGAATGGCATCCAAAAACTGTAAATAATCCAGCTTGAATTATTTTGGTTTTAGTTGTAAGGTTCTAAAAACCTTTTTCCCTCTAATCTGACCATTTGGTCAGTTATTGTAGTTATTATAACCACTGGAGTTTCATTGTTTCTCCATTAATTTCTTTTACAGAAAGGGACCCCAGGTGCTCTCTTCCCCTCCCCACTAATTGAAGTAGCTGTCCCTGTAGCCTGTGGCTCTGTGCTGCTCCTCAGTATTGGTCTCATATTCATGGTTCTCACGGCAAGGAAGAGGCGCCAGTCCGAGGGGACCTACAGCCCGAGCCAGCAGGAGGTGGCAGGAGCTCGGCTGGAGATGGACAGTGTCCTAAAGGTGCCACCTGAAGAGCGCCTGATCTAGGCCCTGCCATGCCCAGGAGCTGCACCTGAAAGGTCTGCATGGACCTAGAGCTCTTCCAGCCCTGGCAGCAGCAGATCCACCCCGTCCCACTTCCCCTAAGGCCTGGTCACGAAGACACGGACGCCACGCACGGGGCAGCAGCGCCAGGCCTGGCTCTGCTCCACACCAGTGGCTCCAAGGGAGCCTCTGCCCTGCCCTGGACTGGCCAGCACTCAGCAGGAGCTGAAGTGGCTCTGGCTCCTGTCCCCTCCCAGGCAGAAGAGGCACATTGAATCTGCTTTCCAAGGCAGGGTGACCCCAGGCACCTGGGCAGGTTCAGCTCCCTGAGTCCCACTCAGGAGCTGGGGAAGGTCATGGCTGGTTTGTGTTTTCTGCTCTGGTTTTGTCAACACCTGAAAACCATTCAAACTCTCTCAGGTGTGTGAGGTTTTCAGAGCCTTTAACAGCAATAGCAGCTGTGCTCTCCCTGTGACAGCCCTGTGTTACAGGGAATTGTCAGGAATGATCAAAATCCTTGCATGGATCAGTGATGAATGATGTGGTGCTGTTAGACATTCCCATGGGTACCGTGCAGGGAAGGGTTTGGGCCAGTGCTGGAGCTGCCAGATGCTGGACTTTGGGTGTGCATGGAGGAGAGGGGAGCAGGAAAAGAGTCACCAGCCTCCTGTGCATTCCCTGGGCTCTGTGGGACAGGGAGGGGACAGGAGAGGGGGACCTCCTGCCCTGCACTGCTGAGGGAGGCACTGGGGGCTGTGGGGTGTGAAATGCAGCAGCGTCCTGGTGGAAGCTCTGAGTAACTCCTTGTTCTGCCATAGCAGCGAGTGTGGGCGCACCTCAGCCACTCCTCCGTGGTGGGAGCAGTCGGGGCTGCGGGGGCCGCCCTGCTCCTCGCACTGGTTGTAGCCACGGCGATTGCCATGAAGAGGAGGAGAGCGACTCAGGGAACCTACAGCCCGAGCCGGCAGGAGAAGGACGGGGCCCGAGTGGAAATGTGGAACGTGATCAAGATGCCCCCGACCGAGCGGCTGATCTGAGCCCGGGGTCACGCACGGAGCCGTGGGCAGGGGGGCACAGCTCTGCATGGCCCCGAGCCTGGGCTGCTGCAGGGCCCCAGGCACTGCCCCAGCACTGCCCCAGCGCTGCTCACTGCAGCAGCCCACAAAGCACTCCTAGCAAACTGCTCTGGCAGCAAAAGCGGCAGCGCTGGGCAGGAAAAACTCCCAGTGCTGAGGGCCAGGGGAGGAGGGGAGGGAGCAGTGGCTGTGGCACACGGGGGACAAGGAACCGGACAGAAGACGGGGCTGTGTCACAGCCAGAGCCAGCTGGGCCCCTGCTCCTGCAGGCAACAGAAAAACCACCCTGAGGCAGGTCCACTAAATGGGAATTAAACCACTGTATTCAGAAATAATGTGAATAATAAGGTCTTTGCAAAAAGACACATGCCTGTGGCTCCTCTGCAAGGCTAAGCCAGGTGAGTGGGGGGAAATCCTTCCTAGAGCTGCTGCTGCCCTTCCAGCTGGGCCAGAGCTGGAATGGCAGTAAGCCCCACTGGGCTGTGCTGGACATGGCTGCTGGAGCTTTCCCTGAGACTAGAGCAAACCACAGGAATATCTGAAGTGCCTTTCTGATCCTGAGGTGCCAGTTACAGTTTAACCTTTGTGAAAGGAGAACGTTTCCATGTTGTTTGATCCGGCTCCACCACTGCCCGAGCAGGGGCTTGGAACTGATCATGGAACTGACCCTTGTGAGAGCCAGGGGTTGAGCATCAGGTGGTACTTGCTGGGGTGAGGAGGAGAGAAAGAGTTCTAGAAGTGACCTCTCTGGACTGACAGGTTTGGCCTTGTTGGTACAGAAGAGTGGAATTTAGTTAACCAATCTTTTAATCGAAACGAGGGTTGCTGTAAGTGACACAGCATCTGCTTTCCACTGCACTAAAAAGGGGTTTGGTTTTGTGGCTTCGCTTCTCCTGTGTTACTGTTTTAGTTGTTGAATGTGCTGTTTCTTCTTTAGCATAATGTGGCAGAGGCTGTGGAAGGAAATGCAGCACAGCAGGCCAGGTCTAAAGTCATAGTCTGAGGTCTAAAGTCATTAGTGTGTCAGGATAATCACTACAACTATCAATGAGGAATATTTTAGAACAGCATCTGCTTTTAAATCTCCCAAATACTATTAAAAATCAGGGTGGGAACCTGCCCACTGTAGGTCATTGTCACAGGAAAATGCTGTTTATTCTGGTCTGCTTTTGGTTTTTTTTTCTACTCTAGTTGTAAATGTTTCTGTAATTCCAGGCAAAGGGAGGGGCAAGGAACTACTGCTCACATGTGTCTGTTTAAGAACAGGTGTCTGTGTAAGAGCAGGTCTCTCCAACAGGCAGCTGCTGACAGAAGAATGAAAGTTTTAGACAATAGAAAAAAACAAAGGAGTGGGAGACAATCTTTTGTCTGTAAGATCACTTTCCCTGTAGCAGTGGAGAAGAGTGGAAGGTGTGATCCCAGCTGGCTGTGTCTGGGAGGCAGCTGGAGCTGGCAGGGACAGAGATGCCCTGGCTGCAGGTGGGAGCCGGTGGCTGCTTTCCTGTTTATCAGCAGTGGCTCTGCTGGCACTGTTCTTGTCACTGCTTTGCTCTGGGCATTTCCAGCTGCTCTCTGGGGAGGTCCAGCACACTTTGGGAACAGAGCCAGCGGCACTGCCCGGTCCCCTTGTGGCAGTGGGGCTTTGGAAGCAGCTGGGGGGGTTTTCCTGTGGCTTTGTGCACAGGAGGCTCCAGGGCAGCAGAGCTGTGCCAGGACAGTGGGGGCTCCTGGCAGGAGCAGGGGTGGGCACAGCCCTGGGGCCCCTGTGCTGCGAGGCAAAGGCTGCTGTGCTTTGCTGCAGCCCAGGGGTGCAGTAACCTCTGGGGACTCTGCCACCTCCACCCCAGGGCAGGTCCTGCTGCTGCTTTTGCTCCACTCCATGTCAGGTGTTTAGGCTGGACAGGAATGAGGCAGCAGCAGGATCTAGAAGAGCCCAACACCAGGCTGTGTTCCCAGAGCTCCCCCAGCTCCTGCAATTCCCTGGAAGGCACAAATCCCTGGAGCCCCCGGCAGGTCCGGCTGTGCCCTGAGCAGCTCCTCAGGGCTGCACTCCAAGCACCCAAAGCCAGTATTAGCAAAGGTGTTAAAATACTGTCAGTGTCTTGAGCATTTCTGCAAAATAATTTATGGAAGGTGGTTTTTTTTTTTCAGTAATGAACTTAACTTTCTTTTGATATTTAATTTTTGAATATATTTTTTCACAAAACTGGACTTGCTGTAGTTAATGATCATGATCCTGATTTCTTTTTTAATTGTAAATTTTATAATTTGTAAATAATTAGAATGTCCTTTAAAAGAAATTTACAATAAAATTTGGTTAAAAACAGACCTGGTTGTTGACTTGTGACTGTTTTTCCCCGAAGAACATCTTGCTGTCTGGATGGCTGATGGTGGTCTGTGCCACACCCCCTGCACAGAGTTAAAGGATTCATTTTGTGATGCTTTGAGCATAGGCCAGGGTGCAGAGCTTTGCCCAGCAGCAGGACAGAGCTGCTGAACACCAGGGGAGGGAGCTGGGGAAACCTCTGCTCTCTGTTCACCTCACTGAGCTGCATTTTACCATTAATCCCTGACTTTATGGGCAATAAAGAGACTGGACTGTGGGAAAAAGGGACTCTGTGTCCAATGACTGCCCTGTCCATGTGCAGTGAACTGGAAGCCTCCACCCAGAGTGAACAAGATACAGAACTGGTTTCACCTCCTGTGCAGCAGCAGATGCACCACGAACTTTGAAGAGTTTCTTTGTTTGTTTTTAAATTAAACTAATTTCTTACAGCAAGAAGCAGCTGTAAATAAGCAAAGTGGTACCAAACACAGGGCAAGTACAAGAACGTGGACAAAGTCAAGTATAAAGTCACTGATGAGTAAGACCAGGAACACTTTTTATACTGGATTCAGAAAATCATCCAAATTCCTTCTAGCACCAAACCAGAGCTGGTTCAGACAAACAGTTTACACTGGCACTATCAGGAATGAATCATGTTAGGCATTCCTGGGTTTAAATAAGACAAAAAATCCCTAAATGCTGTCCTAGGGATAGTTCAATTCCTATGTTACAAGAAACCCCTAAAAAAGTGTCCTGCTTGCAAACCCTGCTCCAGAAGTGAGGAAAGTCACAAACTCCTTGTCCTCCTGGATCTCAGAGGTGCTAAGTAAAGTGGAGGGTGTTAATAATAAATGGGTGTTAATATTTTTCAGTGCCACAAAACTGACTTAGCAAATAATCCATAACATGAGCAAAGAGATGGAAATGAACTGCAGTGGGACAGAATTTCCTGAGTAGCTGAAGGGATCTGTGATGGGCTCCTCACTGTGAGACATTATTGAGTTTAAACAGGGCCTGTGCAGACCTGCTTGGCACAGGCAGGATTGTCCAGTGCCCATTCACATCCACCACATTCCAGAAAGTTTTATCATCCAGCTCATAGCAAAGGAGCTGTGAAATGCCAGACTGAATTATATATAACATTCTTATTCTGAACTGTATCAAATAAAATGGAACTGGTATCTTAGACTTTAAATATTTTACTATTCAATACTAAACCCATCTGTCTTTCAACACAAGAAGAAAATACAAATCCAAGTGAATGGCTTGTCAGAGGAACAGCACTGTACAGAAACAGAATATTCCTGGAATACTGTGGTCTTCCCAAAACCGGCAGCATTTCAGATATTATTTTTCTTTTGTACTGCCCAGACTTGAACACAGAGACAGCCATTCCCATTCCCCAGAGTAAGAAAAGTTCCAAGATAACATGAATAAAATAGATACATTGGAAATCAGATAAAGCTTTACAAGAATTTCCCCATGTGTCCAAGATTATTTCCTTTATCAAAGGCTCAATGGTGATGTGATTCCCTCTGCGAGAGTGACAGGTTTTACACCAGAGTGTGCCCAGATACAAAACAAACCCAAAAAGCACCACTGAAGTGAAACAGAAATGATCAGAGGCAGCAGCTTTCCTGGGGGATGCTGAGGCTCGTGTGAAATGTCTGGAGAACACAGAGGGGGCTCAGAACACCCAGCTGAGCCCCTGTGCTGGTGCCTCGCAGGGCAGGCGGGGCCAGCCCGAGGCTCCAGCGAGGCACCGAGCCCGGACCCGCCCTGCCTCAGCCCCTCAGCCCTCGGCACTCCGACCTCCACCTGCACTCAGGAGCTGGGAACATCGATACCCCAGGTTCTTTCTCTTCTTTGTAATAATCAAGATATTTTTACATTCCATTCATATACTGCAATTTATAATATTAATAGATAATATTAAGATACACCTATATAAGAACTAGGATACTCTTTATGGCCTCTATTTTCTGATGTATTTAACAAAAACAAAGTCAAAGAAATGAAAACAATTGCTGGTGTTTCCAGTTTCCCAACAGAGATGCAGGACCAATCCCTGAGCAGCTGCTCTGTGCTGTGGTTTCCAGGCCTGTGAAACTCTACCCTGGCTGTCGGTGTTCGGGGTGGGGGGGAGTCAAAAGTGCCACCAAGTCCATCTGACAGCACAGCTGTGGGAATGGCTGGGGTTCAAGGAGCACAAACAGAAACCGATGGATCAGTTCAGTGACTTGTGGCCTGGTTTGCTGCACTTTGCATACGGGAACAAATCGTTGTATTTCTGTGTAATGCCAGAAAAACTGACGCCCACTCCCAGAGCAGAAACAAACCCCAGCAGAGTGGGCTGTGTCACGCTCCAGGTGTGCCAAGGACTGAAAATACAGGGAGGGAGTAACTTGTGCATCAGTAGTGCTGCCTGAAAAGCTGTGTGTGGAAATCCCAACCCAACCCAAGCCACCTCCCCTCACGCTTTGGTCAGTGCAGGAATCCCAGGATTTGGTGGTGGGGAGTGAGGGAGCAGTGTCAGGGACTGGGACAACAGGGGACTCTGACCTGTGGGCAAAAAGCTCTCGTGTTGAGTTGCAGCTCAGCGATGGTCCTGCAGTGGTCCTGGCTCAGCCTTCCTTGAAAGAAATGCTTGGTTTTATGCTGGCTCAAAAAAACCAAAAAATCCCTCTGTCACTTCCAAAAAGACACCAAGGCCATGGGGCACGTCACTCAAAGGTTTCCCATCGCTTTCTGAGCTGCTCCACCTTACCTGGTGTGGGTGACACGTCCTGCTTGGTCTTTTTTAACAGATCTTCAAACGGATCTTTTGTCTCCTCAGATTTTGAGGGCAGTAACACCGACTCCAAGCCCTTGGCTGGCCTGGCAGGGACCAGAGGGGGTTCACTGGCCAGAAGAGCCAGGGCTTGTTTGGGATCTACCTTTGTGCTGGGCTGGCCCACCTGTAACGTTCGGGGTTTGGCAGGACCTCCCAGACACACTGGCTGGAGGGAGCTGGTGGGAGAAGGGCTGTGGCTCTGCAGGAGCAAGGAGCCAGCTGCTGGCACAGCTGGAGCCTGGCTGAAGAGGTTTGGCATGGACAGCGTGGCCATGTGGGGCTGAGGTCTCTGAGGTGGGTAGAAGCTGGCAGCAGGGGTTATGAAGCTGGAGCTGTATGCGTGACCCAAGGAGGGGGTAAAGGAGCCCCTTGGGGGTCTGACCAGGGACACGGGAAGGGCTCCTGGCAGTGTCTGGGTGAACGGATTCGGGGAGGGCTGCAGAAAAGGCGGCGGGGCTGGGGCAGCATAGCCGAGGGGCTGGGCAAACGGCGCGCCTGGAGGAGGCACAAAGTCACCGGGCCGGGCGCCGAAGGCGGGCGCGGGGGCCGAGCCCTGCAGGGCGGAGCTCTGCGGGGCCCTGCCCGGCCAGCCCGCGGCTCGCAGCGGGTCCAGCAGGCTCAGCAGGAGCTCGCTCTCGTTCCCTGCACCTTCCGTCTTCACCCGCACGGGCTGCAGCACCTCAGCGCTGCCGGCAGCACTGCCCAGCAGCTGCGATGGCTGAGAGCAGGAATTTACAGACTGCTGCATTTCGGGCTCTAAGGACACATTCCCAGCCCCGAAGGGCTCTGGGATGAGATCTGAGACCAAGTGGCTGCGCCCGTGAGGGGTGAGGATTTCCGCTGGCCCAGCTGGAGCCTGGTGCTTGGAAGCCCTGGGTGCTGGTGGTGGTGGCACGATCCCCAGTTCTGGAGTCTTCCTTCCCTGTGGCCTAGGAATGGTGATGTTCCCCTGAAGGGCAGGATTGGATTCATCCTTTTCTGCAGGAGCCAGACCACTGTCTCTGCTCTGGGGTCTCCTGGTGATGGGGGGCATGTTACCCAGGGCAGCCAAGGGTCTTTCTGGTGAGCTTTGGGAATATTTGGTGGGAATAGCCATATCATCATGGCCCATACTCCACAGCTTGTTGTAAGGGTGGGATAGCTTCATACTTGGCACAATCCTGTTCCTCTCAGACACACCAAGATCCATTCTCTGCAAGAGAGCAGAACAAACATTAACTCTTAGTGGCAACCTCACAACGCAGAGCAGAAAGAGAGTTCAGGCTGCTGTGAGGGAAGAGGCTCTGTCCCCAGGCTGCCAGCAGTGCAGAGGGACAACAGTGTGGCCAGGAAGGACAGACAGGAACCAGCCAGGACTCTGCAGCTCCAGTTCCAGCTCTGCCACCGTGGGGTTATTCCACATGTTGTGCATCTGTCACAGCCCAGTAAGGAGCACACACCTATGTCCAAGGCACAGAAGCTGAGAAGCCTTAATTGCTGAATGGAAGAAGCTGACAAATGAAATATCTGAATGTAATACTAAAATCAATATTATTATAAGGTGGAAATGACATTTGCTTCTTTAATGTCAGATGAAGATCTTGGAATCTGCGTTAGTTTAACACTTTCTGAGCTATATTCCTTCCCAAACAATCCCATTTCTTCAGAGGGGGATTGTTCCAATGATACTTAGACCAAAATAGACAGATTAAAAGAAAAAAAAGTTTGGAGGGGACCTGAAAATTACCAACTATTCATTCTCACTGCCAACCATCAACTTCAAAGACAACTGTGTGTGACAGCCACTGGACAAACAGATTCTGAGGAACAGGGCAAATATCCCCTCCTTCAGAAGCAAAGGCTTCAGAGGAAACAGTTACTTATAACCGAGTCCTGTTTAAGCCATTTCTTAATTCAGGAATTAATTTCGAAACACATAAGCAAATCCCTGGAAAACAGATTATAATGATGACAATGATGATTATTAGGATCTACCCAATAATATGAAAAAGACCCTCAGAATGAGCTCTGTGCCACGCCCAGGGCACAGGAAACCCCCAACCTGGTATTCAAAGGAGCAGTGCTGCTCCGCCTCCTCCTTGGGTGTCCGCAGGTCCTCCAGGCTCTTGGCCTGGCAGAGGGGCTGGGGCTGGGCTTCTACTTCCAGGCTGGGGAAGATGTCTTCCAGGAGGTTGACATCTGAGGCCTTGCTGGGGAGCAGAGGGCTCGGGGGCAGCGGCTCTCCCGCCTTCTCCGGGCTGCCCACGTCCTCTCCATCGGCACTGTCCGACTCCTTCAGGGCCCGGTACGGCTGAGGCCTGCCAAAGAACCAAAATCACATTGCAAATGACTGGATTTCTAATTCCTTCTTTTGAACACAATTTCCTAAGGAGCTGGATGAGTTACAAAGTTGCCCCAGTGGCAAACAGAGCTCAGAGAGCCCCAGTGCAGAGCAGGCTGTGAGCAGTGCCGGAGGGCAGGGGACATGCAGAGGGGACCTGGCACCCGAGGGTGCTCGGGAGGGCAAGAGCCGAGTGGGAGGTGCTCAGAGGAAAGCTGTGGTCATGCAGGCACAGCCAGGCTGAGGAGGGAGCTCTCAGTGCAGGATAATGGGATACCAGCTCCCCACGCTGACTGTCTGGGCTCCCCCCAGGCTGGGCACGGCCTCTGCTCCCCATGTTTGCAGGCTCTGATATCCTTGGGATTCAAGCTAACTCAGCACACAACGGAACTCAGAGCTTTCCAGCAATAATTGGGAACACTGTGCAGGTTCCAATGATTTCATTGGTGTCATCTTATCAAGAAACACCACAATCCATTATGGAGACACCTCCTTTACATTACCAGTCAAGGCTGAGTTAGC
The DNA here is from genome assembly GCA_013396995.1 of Dicaeum eximium. Lineage (NCBI taxonomy): Eukaryota > Metazoa > Chordata > Aves > Passeriformes > Dicaeidae > Dicaeum > Dicaeum eximium. Next base: position 100,369 of record VWZP01009915.1, on the reverse strand, counting down.
AGGATGCTTCTCTTGCACATACCTCAGCAAAAAACTGAACCAGCACATTTGCATTTTGGTGTGTGTACAGAGAAGAGCAGCACAATGTGCATCCAATTAATAACAACAAGTGCCACACATGGCTGTGGGGATTGGCACTTGACTGGCAGCCAGTTGTACTGTGGCATTTAAACAAGCTTTCAATTAAAAGAAAATATTTGTGAGACCTGCAAAAACACATCCTATGGAAAAACCCTCCTCCCCTTTCCATATTTTATCATAATATATCTATATCATGCAAATTTCGAGAGCCCAGCTTGCTTCCCTCCCCAGCACACACAGAGAAGGCACTGAGCCCCCACCAGGACAGGGACACTGCAGGTACAGGGCAGACAGAGACAGCACTGTCAGGGCAGGGAGCTCACAAACCTCACTGGCTTCAGCCTCACATCACTCTGGGTCACACTGCAACCCCCCAAGGGATATCTGAAAACAAAACTGGTCTCCTCCACCCCAAACACAAGTGTGGGACCATTTTCTGGCCCTTTCCTACTGATCCTCCCCATCCCACCTGCTTGCAGTCAGATCTCTTCCCAGCCTCCCAATTTGGGTCTCCAGCACATAATGGATTTTAGCACCTGCAGAGCTCTCTGTCCCACTGGCAGCCTCCTTCTCCAGCCTGGTCTGACCCAGCTGTGGCTGCCAGGCTTCAGCTGCTCAGCTGTGACTGGACATCATCCATCTCCCAGCTCCTGAACTGCCTGGATGTGGCATCATGGGGATTTCTGAAGCAGCAGCTCACAGTACCCTGGCCCCTCTTCCTACAGGTTCTGGTCAAACCAGGGACTGCATTTGTTAAAAGAATGAGTGTAACTCCATGCAATTTATCTCCCTTTCATCCTCTAGAAATCCTCAAGCAGGCAAGGTTAGGAAATAACAAATCCTCTGCTGACATTCAGTGAGGGCTCAGCTCAGAGCTGCCTGCTGGGATTGGGATATTCAAATAGGCAGCAAGAGGGATTTAGTGCAGCTGAACCCACAGCTGGCAGGGCTCCCATCACCTCACATGGTCACCCTGGGCAGGCCATGCCCCTTCCCCTACCACAGGCACCATGGGCAGGGACAGAACCCTGCAGCCACAGCACCAATGAGCGGTTCAGGCCCAGCTGCTCAGTCTTTCAAGACTGAGTTACACAGGCTTGGGAATACGCGAGTTACAAATTCAAAAGCTGGATACAAACTAATGTTTGTACTCAATGCCCTCAGAGGACACATGCCTGACAGGGCAGACAGGCTGGGATCAAACAGGTGGCACTGGAAAAGGCTGATAACTGCACTGGAACAAGGCTCACAGGACAACCCAAAAGCACAGTAACACCACACAAGAATGAATGTGAAAGGTTTGGACAGGAGCACAAGCAGCATGTTGGAACAAAGGACAAATGGAAAGATGACACCCCACAGAGGTCAAGTTGATGGAAGCCCATAAGCTGTGTGGTGCTGCAGTGTTTCATGCAGGAGGACGCTTTTTCATGCTGCTCAACATCAAGACAAACAAGCAGGAGAAATGTCGGTCATCAAGCACAGTACAGAGACCCCAGGAGCATTTCCAAACTTCCAGTACAGGAGCAGGTGCCCTGAGCAATGCAAACCCCACTGTTGAAACTGGCATGAACACAGCAGAAGAGTAAAGGATAGACCATTCGAAAGGAGCAGAGAAGAAAAAGTTTTCAGAGAAGCCAGAGACAGGATCCTCTTCCTGCTGAAATTCATCATCAGAGGAGTCCTCAGAGAGGAAGACTGTATAGTGTCGCATGGGCTTTACGAGGCTGGGGAACAGGAAGAGAAAAGGAAGTTATGGAGTCACAGTGGCAGCTCCCAAGGAGAGAAACCAGGGGCTCCAGAGACCCAGATCATCCTGAGCCCGACTGGCTGCACAGCAGAGAGCTCAGCAGGGAACGCTGAGCTCTGCTGCCAAGGCACAAACACAGCCCCTGTGCCAAGGGCAGGGTGCCGTGGGGTGCCCAAGGGAAGGGACCACAGCCACACCACAGTGCAGGGGACAATACAGAAACCCCCTTTCCCTGCCACGTTCCCTACAGAGCTGGGCACCCCTCTGTTCTTCAGACAGCTCTGCTCCTCAGGTTCTCTGAGCTCTGACAAACATTAGATTTCCCTCTCTGTTTTACAGACATTTAGTCTGATGCACAAGAGGAGCTGACTCCAGGGCACCAGTTCCTGCTTGTATCTATTTTTCACATTTGAAACTGCTTCACTCTAGAATAAAACCTAAGCTATCCAAGGATTGGTATGAAATGCAGTTTGTCAAGTAAGGTGTATATGTTCCTTTCCTCAGTGGTTAACTGAGAATCAGTTCTTAAAGGTTAGGTCAGGAAAAGAGAGGTTGGACGCTGCAACCAACAGTGCAAGAGGGCCTGAGCTGCCACTGCCAATGAATGTTTACTCACAGTCAGGTCAGAGCTAATTAATAAAAAGTCTCTAACAGGTGGCAGTGGCTGCAGCCAGCAGTGGTAAATCACAGTTTGCATTATTCCAGTAAAAGCCAGTGCATTACTTGCCTTCCCCTCTCCTTCTGGAACAGGTATCCAGGGGAGGGAGGTGGGGCCACTGCAATCCCCGGGGCTGCCGGCAGCTCCAGTAACTCCCCTGTCACCCTGGGGTGCCGCTCCGGTAACTCCCCTGTCACCCCGGGGTGCCGCTCCGGTAACTCCCCTGTCACCCTGGGGTGCCGCTCCGGTATCTCCCCTGTCACCCTGGGGTGCCGCTCCGGTAACTCCCCTGTCACCTTGGGGTGCCGCTCCGGTATCTCCCCTGTCACCCTGGCGGACGGGACGCGCTCTACGGCGCTGGCAGCAGCGCGGAGCGGGGACTCTGTTTTAATGAGGAAGATCTGCATGTCGGGAGCTTTTTTTCATGTGTCAGGATGCATGGACAAATCAGCAGCACATCACGCTGGCCAAAAATGAAATGCTGACAAATGTAGATATTTCAAATTTAATTGACACCTAAATGTACTTGAGATAGAAAAAAAATATATAGAAAATGGGAGTGTAGGATATGGGAATTAGTAAGGAGAATTCTGTAATAATTTTAAAGGATATTCTGGTTATAAGTAAATTAATTTTGTATATTTTATTACAGTATTGCTTTTTCCTGAATAGTGAGATTATGGTACAAAGGGGTATACGGATTTGTCATGATCCTCCTAAAAAGGGCTCAGCAGATTTGAGGAAGAATTTTTTTTTTTACATAGTTTTTTAAAGAACAGCTACACGAGAGCTCTAGGGAATTAAAGAATTTGTCTCTCTTAGCCAGTAAAGTGCAGAGAATGAGGGATTTGGATGCACAGGCTTTTTCTTGCCGCTATGAGAGAGGAGGCTGGGGACTGAGGGCATTCCCTGGCAACCGTGAGTGAACACAGCCCAGAGCTCCCCTGGAACCCCTTCCTGCAGGTGCTGCACGCTCAGGGTCAGAGCTGCCGGCCTGGCCAGGCCACGGGAACCCTTCACTGCCCCCAGGGCTGTGCGGTGGGGCCTGGCAGCCGGGAACAGCCGGGATGTGCCGNCCATCCCATCCCATCCCATCCCAAATCCCAGACAGTGCCCAGCACACAGAGCTCCTCTGCCGAGCCCTCTGGGCCTGTCCCAGCCGGGCTGCTCCCCCTGCCCTTGTAAACACGGTGCTCTAACAAGGGACACGAGCCATGATCTTTGCAGTCACTGCTCCCCATCCTTTAACTGAAGGCTGATTAGAAACTGAGCACAGACATCCCCAAAACAATGTGGTTCTTTTACACACATAAAAAGAATTAACTCATGTAATTAAAGACATAATTTCCTAACCTTCAATGCTACCAAGTAAAACAAGGGAAAATATATTTTATGGTGTTTTCACTGATTCTAGTGTTATCCAAAAGAAAGAAAATAGTATGAGTTTTTTAAAGAGACAACACCTCTCTTGTTTCCATTTCAGAACACTTATACAAAGATTACTTCTTACTGGGACAGAAAAAAGGAAGTTTGTGGGAAACATAATGAAAATTCTGTATTTTGTGTATATACAGCTGAGCTGTATAAAGACTCACTAAACTAGCAGCAACAAACTAGACCCAAATAAAATAATTAAAATACAATATATTTTCAGCATTGGTACAATGTTTACCGTTTGTGTTTATGTTTTTCTGTGGTCTGATAGTGGCAGGAATTGAAGGTACAAGTTAGCAGAGAGCAACACTGGGATGTCAGCAGCTTTTGAACCCAAACATGCAGAATCCTCCATAGGAACACACAAATGTTAAATTGATTCAATTATCCTCCACCTAAATGCAGTGAGTCATCAGATTAAATAATAAGCAAATGCTTTTAGTTTAAAAATCCCCACAACCTCTGTGCAGGAGCCCTTTGCAAGAGCTGCATCTGCTCCACAAGAGGGCAACCAAATTCCACTGTACAAGGGACAAATATTCCTGTGCAAGGGAGAAATCACTGTTCAGTTTAGGCCAAAGCCAGAGTATGCCCCTACCCTGGCATGGCTGTAAAGAGATATCCATGCCCTGATGCCCCTCCAGTATGTCTGGGCTGTGCTGGCAAGTCCAGAACACCCATTCCCTGCTCAGGGTCACCCTGAGGGCCCATTGCTAACTCCACTCTGGCACTGTCAGGAATCTCCAACACACACCCCTCGTCATCTTTGCAAAAATCCCTGGATAAGTGACATTAGTGAAAGTGCCTGAAAAAGCCTCCCTGAGGGAACAGAACATGCCTGTACTGGTATGCACGAGAGAGACACTGGAAACCAACACCTTTTGTCCAGGAGCAATGGGCTGTGGCAGCACAGATGATTTGGAACACTTCCCCTTCAGCTAAAGGGAGATAAATTTGCTGGTACTGTGCAAAGTGAAGCCCTACAAGCCCTCACCACGGAGCTCACACAGACACCACGGTCCTGTTAATGCACTCTGGAGTCAGACACAGCCCCTTCTGCCATCTCTGTCAAATAAACAGTTCTGCACCCTCCACCTACAGCCTGGCAAGAACACTGCATCTGCAGGGCTGGAACTGACAATTTCCTCCAAAGAAAAGTGCAAAACAAAACAACAAAGGAATGAACAAACCTCCAAAACCTGAAAACTTCCACTGAAGAGGCTGATCAGTGTGTAACTTGGCAAACCACAATTTTTCTATAAGCAAACTTTGGTTACTTGCTTTTTCACACTTCCACTACAATGCTCCAGAATTTTTTTTAAAATAAATTTTTTTCTTAGTTTTTAACTAACTTTGATCTGTAGTATTTTTGAATGTCTCCTTTGGTGAGTCCCAGTTCTGAACACATGTTTGATGCAAGCAGAGAGAAGCAGAGCAGCACAGTACTTACTGTTCTGGGCTGGGAACCGAGGTCCTCCTGCCCTCCACACCAATGTTGCTCTTGGGCCTCTTAACCACATGAGGTCTTGGGGGGCGAACCTGTGACATGCACAGAGACATCTCATCAAACACTGCCCCTGATCCAACAGCAGACACAGAAAACACACAGAGAACCACCAGTATCCTACAGGGATCTTCCACTGAGCCTCGCTTTGTCTTTTGTGCCATAACAATGTTACACATGAATGTGGATACACCAGTGAATCTAAAGGATGAACATAAATCACATGGCCCCAGGACTTGCAAATGAAATATATATGCTTGTCACTAACTGTTTGCTATTTGTCCTGTTTGGTAGGGGCTGAATTTCAGAGAAAAGATTCCCTAGGAGTGAGCTTCCCCCTGAGCAGTCAGTGGTGAGAGAAAAGCTGGGAATGTCGGTGTGCCCTGGGCATGGCACTGGCAGTGGGGCTCAGCTCTGCCACCATGACCCTTCTGGCCACCTGCTCCCAGGAACCCAACCTCTCAGGTGAGGACTTCTGTGCAAGAGTGTGCTGGAAAATGTGTACTTAGGATGAATGTTTTAACATGAAAAACCCAGCTCATTCTTCATTAAATATTTGCTTCCTTTCAGCAGCTGAACACAAACCCTCGCCAGCCATATTGTCACTGTAACTCCTAGTATTAAGTCAGACTTCTGTTGTCTGTAAGTAAAATCCAAAGCTTTTCTGTGGAAGATGATGCTGCTGCCAATCCAGTCTCACATACATATCCATCACCTTCTAATGTATGGAAATTCAGCTTGATTTTCGACCAGGATCTCCACAAGCAAAGAAATAAGCACCTGTGCTCCAAGTCTGTGTATGTGCCAGCCTACACTGCTAAGGAATCCTGTGCTGAACTTATCCCTGCAAGTCAAATGAGGGAATTTGCAGCATCAGGGCAGACTGTACACACCAGCTTCACGTGGTCTGTTAAGAGAGTACAACTCTACCCAAAAAAGAGTCTGATCTGTTGGCTCAGCTCAATGCTAATCTCAACAGAAATGCCCAAACACCCAAATAAAGTTGGGAATACAATTCAGCTCCTGACTTCCCAGAGCTTGTGCTCCCTTAAGAGGCACAAGAGAAAGGAGCTGTTCATGGCCTACAGCCTGAGTACTCTGGAGTGACTACATAAGTTTTAACAATATATAATTTGTTGGGGGAGGGGAGCTTTCCAGATTTGTTTTGGTTTTTAAATTTTTCTTCCCAGATACATAAAGCTCAAGTTTTCCTGCCAGGAGAAAGCCACCAAATTGTGTGTAGTGCTTCTGCCCTACACACCAGTATGCAGAAGATAGCAGCAGCATTATTGCATTGAATTTTCATTTCAAAGGAAATGGTGCACAGCAGATATGATGAAGAAATCCAGAGTTGTATTGCCACTATTTCTTAGGAAAAAGGGCTTATGAAAAGGTCAGATGTTGAGGTCTTGGAGATCAGTCCCCACACAAGGCTGCTCCTCTCTACAATAAAGACAGCTTAAGAATGTGAATTTATGGCAGGAATGGAAGGATTAAGTTTGTGGCAACTTCAACTGAACTTGCAACGTGGTGAAACATGGGGAAAAGAACAACAGAGCTAATTAGAGGAGCTGAGCTGTCAGAGCGCAGCAGAATGGCTCGGTGCCAACAAACAAAAGGAATGGGCTGGCAATCAGCAGGATCGATGAAGAATACTGCTTCATTAGGGCTGATAAAACAGGGAGAGACCGCAGAGAGGAGTGCGGGAGAGGGGGGCGACAGGCAGGAGGAACGGGGAGAGGAGAGCGCCAAGGAGAGAGGGAAAGAGAGGAAGAAAGCAAAGCTTCCTAATTAAATGGGAGCTGGGAGATGATGTGTAAAGCTGGCCTGTCAGCATGCTGGGAACACTTTCACCTCTCGGGTGGGTGTGCTGCCGAGGAGGGAGAGAGGTGAGAGTTTGGGGTGGCTCCAGGGGCCCCCAGCCCAGTGGGTGCAAGGTGACAAAGCTGAGCTGGTTTTAGAGCATTGTTCCCGGGGAACTGCAGGGGAAAGGCAGGAATCAAGCCAATTCCTTGCTGGATTTTGAGTCTCACATAGCCACAGAAGCAAGGTTAAATGCTTATCAAATGCAAAATATCAAAGAAATCCAATTGTGTGAGCACACAGCCAAAAGAAAAAAAGTAAACTTCTAGGATAGAAGGGTTGAATGTGCTTATTACTGTCCCCATCAACTTAATGCATAATTATTATATTTTAACTTTTTCTAATTGAACAAAGTTTCCAAACAACCACTATTAATCCAAACAGACCTCCATTAATTAGAAGCAACAACCCTCTCTCTTTCATAATACCACCACCACTTATTTCCAAAGCAGCAGAATGCAAAGAACATCTCTGTTCTGCTTCCTTAACCTTTCTTTGGTCTGTGTTTTTGGCTTTATTATCAGCAATTACTCATACTGCAAGCACTAGTGCCCATGTATTCCTCCTTGCAGCACAAAGTACTTCTCAGGAATTCTGGTATTATGTGGCCCTGGCTGGAAGAGCAGAGGGACCTGGGCTCCCCTTCAGTGCTTGTGTACAAGGCCAGGATCAATCACTTGCTGATACCCACCTCTGTAGGAGCTGCCAAGCCTGAGAAGGAAAAAGCAGCCTGCAAAAAGTGTTATTTACACATACAGAAATGTGTTGCAACTACTAAAAGCCAAATAACAGTTCTGAACAACAACAAATTTATGTATATTTGATACAAGCATATTTTTGGGATTGATTATAATAATTTACATTTATCTTGAATTTCCCCTTGATGAATGAAGCCTTTCTGTTCCACTTACTGACACAGCCAGAAGAATGCAACAGGAGCTTTCATTATTACATTTCCAACCTTTTATCAATCACATTGGGAGCAAAGACAGTTGAACCAACCATGTTACAGTGACGACTATTAATACCCTACAGCTGGGAGATTAAAGAGTCTTAACAAGACCTCCACATAATAAATGACTCCATTTGAACAATGCAGTTCAGCAACTTTAGTATAGAGGAATCACAACATGCCCCCTTCCACCTGCCAAATGTGGAGCACGAGGGCATGGGAGCACTACAGGAACCCCACAGTACATGGGAAGTGTGATCCCAGTGAAACACGTCTGGGAGGGTCTCCCATGCCCATTGTATTTAGGAGAACACACATAATCATAGTCAACACTACTTTTTAAACACAGAAAACAGAAATCTTCAGTGGAAAAAATTCATTTAAATGACTCTATTAAGCTAAACACCCAGAGTTAAAAAGAGGGAGAAGAAACACATGCCACTTGAAATGTCACACAGGAACATGCACCAGAGATCAAAAGTTAAAACACACACAAGTTGCACTTGTTAACCAGTTACCTGCTCATCCAAAACACATTTTAACAAGTTTTAGCAAGCTCAGATTTGAAAACTTGCATCTCTCTCTTTCTTATGCATGTACGTGTATGGATAAGGAAGCAAGAAGTAAGATGATTTGGGGGGAAACTATATTCATAAAGCTGAATATAATCCTGAATACACATAAATATCCCCCAATGCTGTGCCAACACCCCTCCTAAACTGATACTTCTTGCCTGTTCCTTAAAAAAAAATAAACATCTGGTGCAGACCCAGCAGGGTGTCCAGTTTTAATGCCATTCTGCATAGTCCATAGGTAAGAACTGTCCTACAGTGAGTGTTTTTGGGGAACAACTGCTGAGATAAGGTATCCCTACCTAACATGTACAGGCACTGCACTGTCAATAATTTCTGTGCAGTTCTTCCATGGAAGTGTCCCTTCCTCTGGCCAACCTGCTGGGCCTTCTTTTACACCCTGGAATTACCCAGTGTACGTAATCCATAACATGGTACCAATGTTCTAGCACCAAAGATTGACTCGCTTCCTTCAAGTCTGTTCACACATGGAGAAGAATTAGGCATCCAAATTAATTAAAAGCATAACTTGCAGAGAATAAATATTACCTCCTCAGACTTCTGCTTCCTTTCAGATTTGAGTTCAGTGCAAGTCTTCAAAAGCTCACTGGCTAAAAACTTCTGCCAGCCAGTCTAGCAGGGCTTTGTGTGTAAGAAACCACCGCAAAAGTCAAACCAAACGTGGCCAGAGCAGCCCCAGTTACCTGCAGAGCTGCCCGAGAGCTGCAGGGCTCGCCAGAGAAAAGCAGAACAACCGCGGGTCCCAGGGCTGTGCCGCAGCAGAGAGAAGGCAGTTTAGGAGCATAATTCATACATGGCTTCTGTGCAGACTTTGACAATCCAAACTACCAGGGTTTAGTAGTGCTACAAAGAGCGTAACTCAGGCAGTGTTAAGCTGTGGCAGTGAAACAATCCCCAGCTACTCACGGGCCTGGAGGAGCGCTGGATCTTTGGGGGCGGTGGCCGCGGCGGGCGGAGTCTGTGCTGCTGCAGCAAAGTGGAGACTAAATTAAAGTCACCTTCATGGAAACACCTCTGATGTCCTGGCAAAGGCAGCATGAGCATGTGACAGCACGTGGTTTACCTTCATACTCACCTGACAAAACGCCCTTTGTCTTACTTTGTTTTTCCAAAGCAGTGCCAAAGGCCATGGCCTACGATGTGCCCCGGCAGCACAGGTACCACGGCGGGCTGAACTCAGCTCCTGTCACACCAAGGGCACCAGGGACTGCCCTCCACACCAGACAGCCAAAATGGACTGACACAACAAAGATGTTCAGCGTGGATTCTTGGACCTCGAGGTCCAAGTGTTCTAGATTACATTTATGCAAATGGAGACCAAGATACTCAAAAACACTTCCACTAAAATCTCGAGTGATTTTAGTGCTTATGAAAACTTATAGAGAAGGCCTCAAACCAGACATGTAAGAGCATGGAAGAAACCCCGATTCAGTTAAACTTTTTATGCACTTAAAGGTGTGCTTATGTTCAGATCCTGTCCTGGATTTTACTCCTAAGTGACCAACAATTACAAGTCAGACCTTAAAGCATCATGATGGCCTAGAACTCAAAACTACTTGTGCAAGTATCATTTTAGTTCTGTGCAAGTGAAAATGATCATACTACAAATATTATATATTTATATTACAATAAACTACTCCTTTGCAGGAGCCAATACTTTCATCCTGTCACTAGATTATTTTTTTCAGCTGAGATTTAAATATCACATATTATTAAGCTTTCATCTCTGATCAAAAAATAGCTCGATGTGTTTCCACAATAAAGACACATACAAATAAAGACATATACAAATGTGTAGAAACGTTTTTGTCTCTTGGACTTCTAACCAGGCATCATGTTAACTCTCAGAACTGTGACCTCAGTGCTTGTAACAACACAGGCAAACCCAACACTCCAGTTTCAATTTCTGTTATCACTGCAGTGCTCCCAGCAATGGAGTTTGTTGGGAGGTTCCTATGTGCTGCACCACACAGGGCACTGCTGAGCCCAGGAGATCTCAGAGCAGGGCAAGACAGAACTGCCCAGGGCCAGCAGTGCTCTCTGCACTGAGCAGGGACAGGCCTGGCCTAAAGCAGGGCTTTAACATACACAGGAGCAGGCCAGGGGTGGAGGGCAGGCACCTGAAGGGAACAGGGCTTTCCCAGAGCTGCACTCCAGTGCTGCTGCTCCTGCCTGTCACCACAGCGGGATAACCACGAATGTTCAAACGCTCTGTGTTTGCTGGAAGAGCCACTGATTTGAAGTTAATTTGTTAATGCAGCAAAACACATTGTTTCTAAAAGGTCAGCAGGTGAAGCTGTGTTGGAATATCAACTTAATTACCTGGGCTGTAGGGAGGAATGGGCACCAACCAGCACATGGCTGCAGTGCTAAAAGCTGCTAAATTGCTATTCCAGGTATGGTCCTAAATATATGTACCATAGCTTTTTCTGTGAAGGGGAGAAATGTCTAAATTAGCACTTTCTCACCAATAGCTGTTTACCAGCATACCTTTTTCCTCTGGATATTTGCTTAATTGTCTTGTTCTAAATACTTCTGAAGCAACAAGACAAAATTTGCAGAAAGCCATTTTTATGACTGCAGATCTGGCACTGCTTTGCTCATTATCAGACAAGTGACTTTAAGCTATGAGGTGCTGGAGCAAGAAAAATCTTACATTCACTTTTATGCTATCAAAATACTACTTAAAAATGATAGATCCCACATCTCATGAAGCAGCTATTATATACCCAAGGAACTTTCACAATACAGCTATTTAGAGTTTTATAACAGAGAAAACATTACAAAAGGATAATTTTTGGTCTGCGAGGTAACAGCTTGTGAGCAGAATATTATCTCAAACTAATTGTGGATGTCTTTTGAGATTTTTTTAACGTAGTATTCAAAACAGAGCCTTGTGAGTAAATTAGAAGTGCTAGTTCATGTGCAGCAACAAGTGCAACCAGAAGGAAATGCTTAAAGGAAACACAACCAGATGAGAACTGGTTTGTCAATATGTAGAGAAAGAAGTGTTTCTCTTTCTCCATAGCAGTGAGGGTGTTTTCAATGATTTCCAAAGCAAAGCTCTTCTAGATGAATATCTTATTTCCTTCTGAAATTTAGGACTGCTTTGAAAATACTTTGAAGTCGCTCAGCCATGGGAGAGATGCCTTGTGCTGGATGAAGCCAGGCTCACACACACAGGCTGCAGGAGACCTGAAGTGCTGACTTTGGGAGAACATGCTGCACCTCAACTGAACACTCAATCCAAAAAAAAGGGAGAAAATAACAGCACTGAAAAATGTCTGGTACCTAAAAAGATTCAGTAGAGAAAGCAGACAGAATCTACGAGGCAGCTGTTTTATTATCCACCCAGATCCCTGCACAGCACACTCTGCTTTTTACATGCTCCCATATGCACAGCTCACAAACTGGGATGACAGGAACAGTGTATGCTTTACAGTATATATTTTTAATTTACACTCTGAAATACTTCAATGGAAATCTGCTGGGTCCTGTGATAAAAATAATCTCCATGTTTTAAGGGATGCCGCATTCTTCATGCCACATCTGTAGATTGGGAAGGTAGAACAAATCTGGCAAAAATGCAGCCATGCCTAAAGCCAAAATCCCAAAACCATGAGAACACCACTGTGGATTATTATTGTTGGTAACTGATGCTATTCTAAAAACACATGCCTTAAACAATAAACTCCTGGGCTGTAGAACTGAATGGTATTTTATTTCTTTTGTCTGCAATTACAAAAAAAGAGGAAGAATTTTGAGAATTACATGGATCTATTATTCTGTGTGTGTTCAGGAGCCTTAGACAGGCCATGCCCAAAGTAGCAAGTGCTGTTCTGGGATGTAGATAGGAGGAATATGATGGTATCTGTGCTTCAAGACCTGTCAAGGCTTCTGATGACTCCCCAGCTCCAGTAACAGCAGAGTCCCTGTCCCATGCAAACCAGCTGTAAAACCCACAGAAGGTGGTCTCAGGGCTCACAGAGCCCAGATGCTGCAGCCCACAGACTGAAAGCTACTGCACAATGAGCTGTGTGCAGTGGATACCTCTTCCCACAGCAAACAGGTGCCTACAGAACACAAAATATTTAATTCCATTTAGAGTCACTCTGGTTCAAGGAAGCCTCACACATGGTGGTTCTGTTTTGTTCCCATGTAGTGAGGCCCTGGTTAACAAAGAATCATGCTGCAGACAGCAACTACACAAGGCAGGAGCAGGCCAGGGTTCTGCTGATCCCTTTTTCACCTACTCTGCTCTGGTCCTGCAGAGCTTTGCCAGCCCTGATCCTCACTGGGCCTTCCTTGGCAATTTGCTCCAGCACTCACCACTGTTTGGGCAGGGGATTCATTTATCACTATCCACTACTTTAAACACACACCAGCTTTTTGTTCTGAGAAGGTGTCAAAAAAACCAAATAAATTTCTACACAAAGAATGGACTTTGAGCCCATTTCTTTGAAATACTCACTGTGACACAGAAACGTTCTTCTTGTCCCCTCAGGCAACCACTGCTGACTTTGTATAATTTCTTGTTATTTCTTTGATATTTTGGTACCATCACAAGATATTTTTGCACTTAACTTTTTGCACCAGATTTTTTTCTGGAGCCTGCAGTAACAGCAGAACCCTGCACTGACAATATCCACTCCTCAATGCCTGACGAGTAACTCTGTCAACACCCAGATGTTCCTGCTACTACAGTAAGCCAGGAAGGAACATCCTATGGACTCTGCACCGCACCAGGGGCCTTGCCCCGAAGCAGCACAACCTTCATTTGCCCAAAAGGAGAATAAAACCCCAGCTCTCTGTGGTGTTGCTGCATAATGACAGGGCCGTGAAGGAAAACTCCCTTAACTCATCGAAGCAGGCCCTTTCTGGATTACAGCAAATCAGCAAGGAGGGCTTTTGTACAGCTATTCACAGAGGTAAAACAGGCAAGAAGTTGAAAGAGAATCTTCCTGAGATGATAATTTTTCCAGAGGATTTCTTCCAAAATGAGGTTCATTTTGATACAGTTTCTTTTCATTCTGTCTATTCCTCAACATACATGGATCTCTAGACATGTTGCAAAAAATCCCAGACCCCAGGAATATATTTATTCCCATGTGTTAAAGCCTATCCATCTACTACCTCAGCAGAGTTTAAAATCACAGCTAATAGGTTAACAACTGCTTTTCTTCTGCTTCAGATGAAGAATATCAGAAAGCTGGGGGAATATTCAGCTTCCCAATTTGTACTGACTGCTCAGTGCTACTTGCAATGTCTGTTTGACAGGACTGACATTTTGTACCACTGTGAGATGGGAGAACGTGTGACATTTTTATTCATGGTGGCGTACGCCCTTGTAATGATCAGCCCTGGTCGATGTGCTTACTGCAGCAGCCCCGAGCCCTCGGAGAACAAACACGAGCCCGAGGTGCCAGCAGTTTGGCTGCCTTATTAAACACCACCAGGATTCTAACGAAGAGCAACTGCTGGAAAATCTCACTGTCAAATCCTCAAGGACATTGTCAACATGGAACTAACTACCTATATTTTTCACTTAAAATACTAGAAAATCCAGCAATGCAATATCAAATTTAAAGAAAAAAGCCACAGCGGTTTGTGTGTGGTTTTTTTTTTCCACTGGTCATTTTGCCAGCTTTACACTGGCTTTCTGTGGTCCTGATGCTGGAATTCAAATCAAAGAGATCATGTAACCTACATGATTTTAAATGCTGGAAAATGGACATATCCCTTATTATCTCTTAACAGCTATTTCTCTCTAGCAAGTGGAATACTTGCACAGAAAAAACAGAAAAAGGAAAAAGACATGGTCTCTCATTTAAGGAGTTCTATAAACAGCAATGACTCTCTGCTTTGCTCACCTTCATCATTCACCAAGCCAGGCTGCATAACTGGGGGGACACTCTCCCCCACACACCCACAGAAGAACACAGACCCTCTATCTGCAGCCTGGCACTCACAACTGTTTTATGTGGTATTCATCAGCCCAGCTCTGAAGGGCAAATCTGAAAATGCCTGGCCAAACAGTCACAGTGGGGTCAGCATTTAGAAGAATTATATGTTTCACATACCCTTTCCCTTTAATCTCCTGGTTTAATCCAGTGGCCCAGAGGTCAATTCAGACGGTTCTGGCCTAACTGCACATATCAACTTCATAAGTAATACATAAGAAGCCTCTGGATGCTGATCTACATTGATAGAGAAGCAAGTCATCCATAAGACACTGTGAGCTCTCCTCAAGTTGTCAATCTAGGTGATTTGGGTAGCCTTGCATGTACTGATGTATTTATTTTTTATGTATGTATTATTTATAAAGCACAACTCCCCTTCCACATGCCAGCAGTGATGGACCAAGATCCTCCCTACGAGATATTTATGGGTTCCTCAGCAGAACAGGACTAACAAGGAGACTCTGCAGACACGTTACAGCTGCTGTCACTTGTCACAAGCCCTGGGAGGTCGGCTCTGCCAGCGTTCCCTTCGCACATCCAGAACTGCAGCACCTGACACCATGTACTCAGGGCAGCACAGTGATTCCCAACATCCCTGTGTAAGGAGCGCTTCAAATACTGAGACAGCTGGGAAACGCTGAAAGCCATGGTCTGCAACGTGCTTTTTCATGGCTGAACACACGTGCTGGATGCAGTCTGGGGCCACAGCCTGACTGCAAAGCATGAATTCCTGCATGGCACGGCACCAGGCCCCCTGCTGCAGTGGCTGCAGAGAACCCAGCTGTGCCTGCTCCTTGGGCAGCCCTGGGGGGCAGGTGCAGGAGGGACAGAGACCCTGGGCATGCTCTGCAGGTGCTGCTCACGCTTGTCTCAGATTGGCACACATGGCCAGTGCAGGCATTCCCTAACTCCCACCACATGGACTGCCATCTCTGCTAGTCCTGCACGCCACAAAGCACAATTTCAATCCAATGCATCATTGTCTTGCCCACTGATGTTGGTTTTACTACTCTGACTAAGAACACTGTCCCCTGAGAGCCTGATGGGACATGAGTGGTCTCAAGCAGACATTAGATGGACAAGTGCTTCTGGGCCAAGACATCTGTCTTTCTTGTGAGGTGACTTTTACTGAGTAACACTGACTTCCTTCCTGAAAGGAGCAGGCAAAGAAAGGAGTGAGAACAAATGAGGGTAGAAGATGATTTCTGAAGACAAAATCATTTTAAAGAACTTATACTTTTGCTAAATCCATAAACAACCAAATGGAGAGAGGGAGGAAACCCCATGTGGCTCCAGAGAAAGGAGATGGGAGCCCACACTGCTCATCTGTGGGGAAGGGTGGAAGGAAGGCCCCTTTTCTTAATGAAGGTCCTGCTATTGTCCGAGCAGCTCAGATGGCCAGAGGAGGAGCTGGCTCTGCAACCAGAGCATACAGTTACATGAATATTAGCAAATGAACTTGTTTTCCCCTTTCCCCTTTGGTTTCTACCTCAGTGCCACACAATGCCTGCTGTGATCCAGGGGAATCTGCTATTGTTCTGATGCACCTGGGTGTGAAGGGAGTCACAGGGTCTGGCAAAGGAGCCTTCCTCCCTTCCCTACTTCATCCCTTTTACCCTGGAGATAATCCCTCCTCTGCTGCCTCTGGCCTCAGCGATCCAGTTCTGCATTCCTGGAATGTAGCTGGCTGGTGTTCTCCCCATCTTTCCCCTGACCTCTTAATGCCCTTTAATCTCCTGGAAGAAGAGCACTGCCCTACAAAGCAGAGTTGTTTGTTCTGTGTGTCCAAGTGCAGACTGTGACTAGGAAAAATGAACATGTTCATTTACAGCAAAAGGGTTCAAAACAGCAAATAAGATGGCAATTTCCATGCTGTGGCCTGCAAGAGTTTAACAGCAGTCAGAATGAGCCAGGGAGAGAATCCAGAGAAGCCTTTCCAAAGTCAGACAAGCTGCTTCAGTACATTAGTGCATTTTCCATTGGTTTCATAGCTATTTACATTAGTCCCCAGAGCACTGATTCTCTGTAGTTTGCATCAAGAGTGGAACATGACTGAATCTCTCTACTAAAGATATATGTGGAATACCCTTTTGTATTTTCTTAAGCTTTACACCTTTTGGTGCATAAATAGAATTAAACATCCTATTTGCTGGTAAATAAGAACAAGCCATAGAAAACATAAACCCAGCTTAACTGACAAAAGACATTCTAATTACAACAGACACAATTAGAGAGCTGTACAGAACTGCCAGGATCACTTGCTTCTAATGAAATGATTCCCTTTCCCAACAAGTGATGTTTCTGGCAGCTTATCATTTGCTGGTTTAATTGGACTAAATCAGGGGTGCTACTGACTGTGGGAAAGCTCCTGAGGAGGAATGTTCCTAAGTGGAAGTTTGATTTTGAAGCCATTGGGCTCATCTTGTGTGCTCACACCACCCCTCCCAGACTGGTGGGAAGACTGGGCACAGGTACCAATCTTGTATGAATTCTGTGGGTCCTGCCAAAGTAGCCCCAACAGCTGCTTGCTTGGACAAGGAACTGTTCAAAACAGTCACCATGACACTGTGCAGTGTTTATTCTCCAAACAGCTCAAAGACAACACAGACATGTGTTCTACCTAAAAAGTACAAGTGTGGGCATGGAAACAAGAGCCCAAACCCCCAAGTCACAAATCACCTGAATTAGTGTCCCACTCTGCCCTGGTTGGGGCTTACTGGGCTCCCAGTACCTGCCCTGCCTGGCACACTGGGAAGGATCCCAAGGACAGCTCTGGCAGCTGAATATGCAGCATGTGTTCGATGCTTTAAAGACATTTTGGGCAGCTTTTAAGACAAAAACCAGAAGAAAGCAAGTAACAGGGCATTCATAGAATCATTAAGGTTGAAAAAGACTGGTAAGATCAAGTCTGACCATCAGCCCAGCACCAGGAGAGATGTTCTCTGTAGCACTGGATCTCCCATAATAATTAACCTTCCTCTTCCCCCAAACATAGAGCACTACTCAGTACTACAAACCTTCCATTTGAATGTTGGCCTTGGCTTGAAAACTGTTCCCTCTTCTCCCCACCCATTAAACCCTGAGCTGCTTGTCCTTCTGCTGCTTTCTGAGGTCAGTTGTGTTGTCCCAGAGCCCGTGGTGATAGTTCCTGTATTTGGTTGATGCAGGGATCAATAAGAAAGGTACACCCTGGGTAGAGCATGCAAAGTCCCACCCAGGAAAAGCGGTGGTCCCATCCTCCCACGGTGGTGTCTTACTAAGAACACTCTGTTTAGATCTTTACTACACTGCCCCAGGCTATCTGGCTAAGATCCCTCTTTTCTCCATCAAGGGGAGCTTTCCCACAATGTCTTAGTATTACAGAAAGCATCACTGAAACAATTCCACAATAAACAAGGGTCTCCAACGATGCCTGATCACCACTCACCAAGATGAGCCAGGACATACAGAATCTCCCCCAGTCAGCTAATTAGGGCCAAATTTTGGTGAGCCATCAGCTGAGGGGCTGTGCTTTCACAGGCATTCTAGATATTTTACTGATTGATAATTTTTGTAGCCTAACAACTGCAGATACACAACTGTGTTTGGAAAAGCCAGCAACTCCCTCACTCTAGGGTGAGAGATAATGAGTTAAAATTAAAGGTTGTTGCTGGCTCGCTAGCCCACCCCCCTTTAGCTAATCTGTCATGTAATGAAGAGAAGCACCCAGCACAGGACAGCTCGCTGCCGGCTCACTTACAGCGAGCTGATTAAGAATGTTCAACCAACAGCAGCCTGCAGACCTTTCCGAGGAAAATAAATAGACTGTATGCAAATGTGTTTGTCACTTTGACAGCACGTCTCAATTAAAGGCCCGCGCGGCGGCGGAGCGCTGCTGCAGCGCTGGGCCGGGCTCCCTGCACCGCCCGCCCCGCGCCGGGCCCTGACCCCGGCGCATGCATGCATTTTAAACCTCGCTGCCAGCCGCACAATGCTGCGCTCCGAGAGAGCCCCTGACAATGAGAAAAAAGCCTCTTTCATCCTCTTCAGTTTAGAAGAGCTGTGAATGCACAAACAGCCTTTATTTCAGAGTTCTTGTGCCTTTTTAATTGTTCCCACCTTCTGTATTCTAGACTGAGTTAAAAGTGACATTAAAATCTGTGCCTTTAATCACGAGTTAGAAGCCATCTCCCATTTATACAGTAAATGTTGCTGCTTTTTTCCTCCCCAAAGCCTTAATCTATATTTCATAAACCTGAACATCTTTTCCTTTTGAATGAACGTACGATTTCAGTTGTGTTTTGGCACTGGGCTATCAGGAAAAGCAGACCTGTGCCAGGACGAAGGCTGTGAGTCAGACAGCCCTACAACTGCTAAGTCAGATCGGTTTTTGGAAACCAACATTTGCAATGTGATGACAGCAATAAGCATTTAGCCAGCGATCCTCTCCCCACGGCCGGGGGTCAGGAAGGCTGATGTGTGTTTCTTTCAGCACAGAAAAGTGATCATTAAAAAATTTGAAAGTGACTGTTAAAAAACCTCATGAATTTAAATTTCCACTTACCACTCAAATATATATTTCATTAATCAACCATCATGTTTGAACCATCCATCATTCACAAAAATCTAAAGGAAAAACTGAAAATAACTTGTAATATTATCTGATTTCTGACTGTAACATGTCCCTGCTGGAGCTAGATGGCTGCATTCCTCCAGTAGCCCCAATTCCTCTCAACTGTAGCGGCACAGAAAGTAACAGAAAAATAAATCTCTACTGAAAACACTTAATTGGAAGAGAATAATTTTTAAAAAGTCTCCAAGAACTTACTTTCAGCACACTGGTGAAAGTACTGAAAAAATCAATCTAACTCTGGAATGATGCAGACAACATTGCTCTGAGCACTGATCAGACCTCGGGCAGCCCCATCCAATACCTGAACAGGCAGTGCAGCCACACCAACTGCTTCCTATTCACAAACACTTCTCTGAAACTGGTTTGCATCACAGTTTATCATGTTTTACTATTGCTTTAAAACTACACTTTGCTTCCTTAGAAGAAATCAGATATTCCCTCCTGTTTTCTGGTCAGAACAGTGTAAAGAATAGATACAGCAAAAGAAAAGAGAACTGTGAACACAAATCATGTCATTTTTTGCGTCAGTCTATACTTAATAGGGGAACACTGGCAAACTGATATTAAACACTGGATGTTTTTCATGAAAATCTCAGCAACTACAACATTTTCTAAATAGCTAGCTCTTCAAACCTCACCCCCCAAACTCTCTGTTTTGCAGACATATCAAAAGAAACATTACACGAGTAACGAACGTGCACAGCTCAGCTGTCAATACTGAATACAGAGCACACTAACAAGCTATTAATTGATTTTTCCATCTTAGTTCATCGCATTTAATTTTCAGAGAATGTTCAAATGCTTTAATAGTTGGACATTCCATATTGACACTAATGATCTGGCTAGATAACAGGGGATGTTTTAAATTCTACACCCTCAGTCCTAAGGGCTGTAGCACCTTGCATGCTAAAACAGCTGCAAAATAGTTTATAAAATTGCTACTATATTTATGCTTCCCCCCTATTCACTTAATCGTTTATTTTCCTGAAAATCATTGTCTGAACAAAAGAAATCAGCAAACCCCAGAAAAAATCAGATTTTTGAATCCCCTTTAAACAGTTACAACAGAAATAAAACTGAAATAGCATAGTTCAGTGACTAAAGCTAATGAAGCATTTGGCATATTTGTTATCATGACTTTTCTCTGAACTATTCTTTCCGAGTCACATGATTGAGAACAACTTACACTACGACCTACCTGACCAAAATGCACTGTGATTGGTCTTCTGTCCTCTCTTAATTTTGGGTCCTTCTTCTCAACCAGTGGCGACGGTGCTGTCCTTGGCAGGGGCTCCTCCGGCGCTGCCGAGCACCCGTTCTCAGCAATGTCCTGTGTGGTAGGAAATGGTGAATAACATGGCCAGGAACACTCCTGAGTGAGGGAAAGGTGCACAAAGGAGACACTACAGGATAATGCTGACTAACAATTCGGATGTTAGGGGAAAAAAACACCAAAGCACAGAAAAGAAAACATGGTTAGAATAAAACATTTCACCCATCAGAGCTTGCACACAACCCCTCTCTCCTCCCAGTACCAGTGGTGCAAACAGGACATTCAATAAAATGACTTGAACACGCAAAAGCCAGGAAGTGCATGAAGAGAAAAAAACCCATAGCTCAGATTTTCTGTTTTAGAAATGAATTCAACAGAAGTGCAGGGACAGGGCATTCTGCTTATTGTAAACCTAAATAAACACAGTAATTCCATTAACTTACTACACAGAATTATCCATAGCAGAACAATTACTGGTGGAAATGGCAAGGAGAGATGGAACTCAGAGCTTAGTTAGCTTTGCATTTCATCTTGGAGTCTGTGTACACTGCATATGCCTCCAGGAGAGGGTACAACACCAGGGGCTGCCTGGCAGAACACTTTTTGTTTGCTTTGACATTAGTTCTCATCTCCAGAAGTGAAGTGACCCACCAGCCCAGGTTAGAGGACTTGGCAAGTGCAGGGTGTGTAACACAGGTTTTGAAAAAGACAAAGGCCTGCAGGCACCAGGAATCAGAGAAGGAGCAAAGAGTTTGAAAGTGAGTTGAGAAACGGTCTGTAACGCAGTGGGCCCCAAACCTTACATCTCTGCAACAATGCCAAGGAAATAATGCTGGGTAAATATGGAGAGAAGGCTGCACAGGCTGGAGCTCTGCAAGGCTGACCTGAGGGTGGCTGCTGCCACCGGCAGGGCTTTGATTCCCTGACCTCTGACACGCCCTCCAGCCCCCGGCTCGCTCAGGTACAATAATGAGCCGTGTAAGCTGATGGCCAATTAGAAATGGTTCCTTTGGACACACACTGACCTAATGTGTTTAGGTCAAATGAAACAAAAAGCTGGATGGACTTTCTAAGGGGCTTTGTCTGCTCCACAGAGAAGCTGAGACCCCTCTTTAGATCCAGCTGGTAGAGCACTGGTTCCCCAATAGGGCATAAGGATCATGGGGAATTAGCAACTTGTTAAGGTCAAACTAGAGAGAAAAACTTTTTCTTTCCCCCGCCCTTCAGCTGCACAATGCCACCTTGTCTTGAAAAGGTACAACAAAGTCCTCCGAATTAGTAACAAAGAGCCCCAAAGCAAGGCACTGACAAGAAACCTGAGTGTCTGTCAAACTCCTACTCCAGCTCCAGACAGCACCGAGCTCCCAAGGGACCTCCTCAGTCTGGGACTCACACAGCCTATGGTAACACCATTCCAATAAACAAACCCTATTTACATGTTTCTGTGGGGTGGAGCCACACTGAAGGTGCCCACCTGAGCAGGGGCTGCTCCCCCACCACGGCAGCACACAGCTGGAGCAATGGAGAGCCAAGCGCCTTCCCAGGCAAATCCCCAAAACCAGAAAAAGGACACAAGAGTTTGGACATGAGGGGAATGGGAGGAGATAAAAGATAGAGATTAAGCCATTAAGCAAAATCCCCTCGGATATGTAATGATCACTGCAAATCCTTGAGCTTTTATTACTATAGATTGCCCCTACTTCTCTGATGATATAATTGCATATAAAAGATAACATGTTCCTAAAGCCTACTTCCACTGTGTTGGTGCACAGTCTTCCAATGAAACCACAATATAATTTTTAAAAACTGCTTAATAAAATATGAGAATTAAATTATTTGATTCCTCTCTATTTTTTCAACATCCCCAAAAGGCAAACATATCATCAATACAGCTTCACTCATCAAAGCAAAATCTGCTTCACAAAAGTTTGTTTTCTAGCTTCAATGAAAGCACACTGGAGTTAAAAAACCTGTGAAATCTGACCTTAAATTTTGTCATGGACTGCAAACACTGGCTAGAGAGGAGCAAAACACATCCTGAATGTCTTGGTTACGCAGGTTGTGTTATAAAGCTCTAAATGAGTTGTTTCTAGAATACCAGGCATTAACTAGAGCCACACAGGACTCTAGTAACTAAAATAATGTTGAATATATTAATGCCAAGTGCCCAACCATTTATATAAATTGTCTTAGCCAGAGCTTTCAGTAAGTTCCATTCTCCTGACTGAAAGTTGAGGACGGTACCATTCATATTCCTCCCTCTTCCTAATTCTATGCAGTTCAGCTTCAAATGAGCCACTAACGGAGGGACTTGACCACCACGGTCTGTCTGTGAGATGGAAAAAGGCAGCCTTTGCAAAAAAGAAAAAAAAAGGGAAATGAAAAAGAAAAAAGAAAAAAAAAGAGAAAAAAAGAGAACTGTATCAGATATAAAATAAAGCTACCAGGCTGTATCTATTAACAATTATTTGCTCTCACTCATAAGAATCCTCTGAAAACTATTTCTGTTGCTTTGAAATACTGCACCACAAATGAACAAGGGATGGAAATGGAGCACCATTCAATCTCCACTATCATATTAAAGAAGGACCTTACACACACCACAGTGACCTCTCAACAGGTCAATCCTGCATTTCTCATTTGCAATTCAAACCCAAGACTGGAGCAGACCAAGGGCAAAATGGGCTCTTGATTATATTTAAGAGGTCACCATTGCTATGCAGAGTTGGAGGAAGCAGAACCTCCAGCTTTATTGCATTTTTAAATTATATCTCGTACAGAAGCTGCTCAGATTTGGCAGCAAAAACTGGAAAAGGGATGTTTATATTTGACTTTTCCTTACCAGGGGCCTGCATACTTTCTATATTAATAATGGAAAATAGTATGTTAAAATGCAGTGGATAGTAAGTTCAGTTTAAAAATAACCTTAGGTTACTCTTAGAAGATGAAAGACTAGCATCCCAAATTTGGCAAAAAGTAAGTACTTAATGATACCAGAATGTCAGACAGTTAACACTCACACATGCTAGTGAGGAAACAGGATAAATACAATGCTCTCACATAAAAACTGGGGAGGATGCATTAATAGATCTGTGCATAACAGACCCATAATGGAGCAGCACAGACATTTAGATTAAAAATGAGGGTGACCAAAGCAATGTTTGCTATTTTTATCACTTTTAACAGAGGAATCCCTAATTTTAGTTACCTTCCTACCTGCCTTCACATGGAGAAGAGGATGGGATAGAAAAGGACAATAATAAAGGAAGGAGAGATGGAGCAGTGTGTTTCAACTACTCACAGCTATCTTTTAAGCTCCTGTGAAAGCCTATGTTGAACAATTATGTTTAAGCATCTCACTTACAGATACACCACATAAGGAAGGTGAAACAAAATTGGGCCATTTAGTTGTAAATGTTATATGTGTTTTTTAAAGAGAGCTTGCTGCTTGACAGACCAGGAAGACAACAATAATAATAAAACAAAGCAATGACTGAATGGGGCTTTTCCCAGCCTCGTATACAAATGTCACACAACAGCACACAATTCTATTAGCATTTAAAATGCAGGAAAAAAGCTGGTCATGTTACACAGCTCCAACTGCTTTAGAAACACACATGAGAAAGCCAAGGATTTTATTATTTAGGAATGTTATGTCCAGAAGTGACACACATGGAATGACATAAAGAAATTCATGTACAAGAAAACTGCTTTATGTTGCTATTGTTTTCAAATTATACCTACAGTGGTTATATATGATGTAGAGTAATAAAATAAAATAAAATAAAAGCATCTGAAGCAAATTTCTTTTTCCTGAGATTCTGCAGCAATGTCTGGAGTGTTCAGAGAGAGCCCAGCAGTTGGAATGTACACAGGGAAATCCTCGCTTCGCAGCCTGGCTGCACAGAAACCCTTTGGAGGAACAGGCTGGTGACAGGCTCAGGGGCATTTCTGTCTGCCCATGAACATTTGCAGCCCTAACTTAAGAGGATGGTCTAGAAATTTAGAGAAGAAATTTACACAGAGAGCACAGATTATAAAAACGCCACCCAAACTCCTGTGAAACAAACTGAAGACAAATTCCTGAATAAGAATTTCAGTTCTCTGAGCAGGTCAGCTGCCTGGCTTCTCCATTACTCTGAGAGCTCTGATGCACAGAATAAAGGGGATTGGATAACACATCCCTTGAACACACTGGAGCAGTTGGGGATTGTGCTGTTTACAAACACACACAGAGGTTTGGGAAACAACAAACAGTTTGAGTATTTTTTCCTGCAATAATCCCAGTTGGCAATGGACACCAACTCTAATAAATTCCTTCCTGTCTGAACTTTGCAGCAGACATTCAGGAAATGCAGAGATCCCCTTCCCAATGGCAGACACACATGATGCTATTTTTCCTGACTGATTACTGCAAAAATAACAACAATTTGCCATTCATAAAAAGTTCACTGCCAGAACTGTAGGGAAGTGCTCCCAGTCCTCATACGGTCCCCTCACACAGTGCCCCAGCATGAAGGAGAGGAGCAGGACCACTCCATGCAGAACACTCAATTTTCTGGCTTTTGTGGGTTTAAGTCAGAGCTTTCATGTATTTGAAGACAATTTTTTTCTGTCTGTGAATATTTATAAGTGTGAAAAATCCAGGACAGCTGGTAATGCATTTTGAAGTGTGCTAACAGTACTGTATCAAACAGCTTCCTATTGATCACATCATGCTTTCAGTGGCTAAGGATTTCAGACGTGGTGCTTATACATTTTGAATAAGAACTTCAAGTACCTTTTGCTTCAAGCGGTTTTTCACTTCTTTTATTCCCATTTTTGCATGATCTTTTGCCTGCATGAAAAATAATTTAAGTCAAAATTCCCTTCTATTTTCAGCAGTGACTAAGTTTGTTTTCAGTTAATAAAAACAGCAATAAAAATTTAACAGGATACTGAAAACATATTAAAACAAACAGAAAGCTAAAAAGACCCCAAATAAACAAAAAACACTACCCCATCTTTGTTGCAAAATTTTTTTTTCCCCTGTTTTGAAGCCACAGACATCTTTCATCTTTTTGCATTCCACAGCCTTAGTGTTCCCCAGTAAGTATTTATCTTTGCTATAAACTTCTATTCTTCCACAACAGCAGTGAGCCTGCGAACTCTCCTCGCAGTGCTCCGGTGCCAGCTCTATTTAGTAGAGCCAATCTCATCCTACTCCTCTCTCTCAGGCTGGAGGAAGGCAGGAAAAAACCAAAGTTTGAATGGTTATCTCAATGCTTTTTGTAGCATTATTTCCCAGAACTGAGCATATAAGAAATCCTCACTTGCTTCTGTGCTATTTGATCTGGCAGAGTGGAGCTGGCAGCCACACACGATAGCACAGCAACGTACCAGCTGTTTGTTAACAGCACTGAAAACACTTCCATTTAAAGAATAACTCAGTAAGTTGGGCTCTAAATAAGCAGGTATAAGAAATCTCTAGGGAAAATTAATTGACATTTAGAAAAGATGGAAACAATTTGGAAAATGAGAGGATTCCCTTCCTTCCATGAAGCTGCAAGCAGGGAAAGCTGAGGTAACAATGATTTCCAACAGAGCAATGATGAGATGGTAGAGCTGCCTAGCAGAGAACACAGGCACTATTTCCCAGAAAGAGTTCTGTGTAATAAATGGAATTTATCATATGTACTTTCAAAAGAAATCACAAGTTACCATTGTACTTTGCATTTCAATTGAGTTTATATTTCAAAATTACTTTTTCATTTAAAATTGAAATTTGAATGAATGTGTATTTTGAGTAATTTTGTGAGTCCAATAAAAATGGATGTAAGTCTTGAGTGTCATTTGAAAGGTTAAAACAGAATTGTAATTAGACTCTTATCTCAGTAGTAAGCCAGTTCTCAATACTTACAAACTTATAGACAGTCTTCATGGCAGGATTAGCCTTGGTCTTTACTGTGTTTAAAATGGCTCCACTTCCTTTCTGTAATTATAGTAACAAGGGAAGAAATGTTATCAAAGCTCTTTAAGCAAACAGCAATCTAAAATCCACCATTCTTAACTTAAAATAACAGAGCATTAACTATCCTTATTAGCAGAGCCAGTATGAAAAGGTCAGATTTAAAGAAACAGACCCAAGGAAACCCACACTGAATATCGCTCTGGTTTGCCCAGTTCTGTTTAATACAGCACTTGGACAAGGGACAATACAGGTGCCTCTAAGAACCCTTGTCTAACACATTTCACAAACTGTGTCCTGTGCACCCACTCACCTCAGGGGTGTTCTGTACACTCCTCTAAAATCCTAACCAAGTTTAAGACACAAGTATTCTGAGCAATGCTCAATGCCTGAGCCAGAGACTCCACCTCAGGACAGGCTGTACATTCAAGCTGAAGGGGGGATCTGTTTTTACTTTGCTCTTTTCCTTCTCCTCATCCCACAGTCCTGATTATCACATACATGGTGTCTTTCTAAGATACAAGTAGTTGATAAAGGGATAAACTGAGGGAAAATGAAATCTAACTCCAGTCACAAACATTAATTCTTGAACAGCTGAATTTCATGTGATGAATATAATCAAAGTGATGAGCCAGTGATACATCAACTGCAATGATCTGTTCATCTGGTTGGTGTTTTACACCCCTGCCACCCCCACAGACTACTGCTGCACAGCACCTTACTGAGAAACACAGGAGAAGGGCAAAATCTAAGGAATTAAGCCCTGGCTAATATTGTATTTCCTACTTTCAGTGCAAAATAACATTTCCAGAGATCAAATTTGAATTCATGCAATCAGATGTAAACAGCTTTAAGATTACTGTCTCTGTCACTACATGAAAACCTTGAATGGGCCAACCCCAGTTCAGGATGTCTGGCAGGATCTCGTGTGCTTACCCTCACTGTGGACAGCCACTGGTGGTAAAGTTTGTCGCTACCTACAGAGAACCAAACACACAAACAAACAAATTGTAACCCTCTGCTGAATAGAAAACAAGCTCAAAATGTGAAGTGTTGGCACTTAGTGGTTCTGGAGCATGGACAGAACAGGACAGCCAGCCTTTTCTTTCAGGAGAAAACATAACATTGACAAGAGATTTACACTTTCCTGTTTTCTCCGTGTTGTCTCAGCCATTTGAAAACACAGATATTTTTAAGCTCACTAAAAGAAATCTGAGGTGGTTCTGGGTAAAGCCAAGATTTTTCCTCCAATGCAAGAACTCTTTTAGCTGTACTTTATTAAAGTGGTAAAGCTGAGGTTTTTTAAGACTGAACAAGCTTTACTCAGACTACAATACATTATTCAAAGCTCTTGACAGAGGAAAGAACAAAAATATAAGACATTTCAGGCTGCTGCAATCACCAATCACTGCCACAACCACAATCACAGTTATTTACCCAGCGGCAATGACCAATTACATCGCGATAACCCACAAACGGGAAGCCAACAAAAGTGTCTGAAATTACCTTAAAGTATTTCTTACCTGCATATTCTCCCATATTTATCTCCTCTTCAAACACATCACTGAAGCCCTCCCCAGAGTTCAGCAGATCCAGACGCCCATCAATGAACTGCATCAGCATTAAGACAGAAACACATCAACCATCCCATTCTTCATCTTTTCAGAAAGACTTTATCCTTCATTAGCTGGAATAACCTCAATGTTTGCATTGGGTAGGGACTCAAAATAGAATGAAAATACCACCCAAACTGGCACATGTTGTCCACTGCCCTAAGGTGTGTAGCTTTGCTAAAAACCAGCATTCATGTTTGGCTACACATACATGTTTTCAGCTGTCCTAAAGCAGTAGTTCTATGTTCAACAGTAATATGCTTCCTGGACAAAGCTCACAGGGGATATCTTGAGTCTAGGTATGCTCAGACAAGAAAAACCCTTGAGCTCAGAGACCATCAGTGGGAAAATCTCTCAATATACAGAAAGCCTCAGCACGTGAGTCTGAGAGAAGCCAGCAAGCAGGAATTGAGGTGCTGCACTACAGGATCAAGGGATACAGAAACAGGCTCCCAGACCCCACCTAATTGTTCCAGAATCTGCTTCCCCATGGATCACTGGAGGCAGTACCTGCTTGAAGAGCTGGAGCTGGATGGCATTCTGCAGGAACTGCCTCATCACAGACGAACGGTGGGACACGAACGCTTCCTCACAGAAAGTGATGGGTTCACCCTGGAGAGTTCAGAGCATTAAACACTCAAACAGCCTTGAGTGCCTGTGAATCCACTGCCTGCACCTGACCTTCTTCCCTTCCAAAGTAAACAGGTAAGGAACATAGGCCTTACCTAGCATTGAGTAAACTGTACTTTATTTGAAGGTCCCAACCACAGGATGGAAAAACAGGCTGGAAAATTGCAGATCATCAAAATAAAGCAGAGTGGCTTTACACACATTTTGCTAAAGCTGAAGAACTTTCATCACTCAAAAAGCTAATATTACTTACTCTCCCCAAAATATGACACACAGTCATGTGAATTCTGTATACTCTGCTTATTTGCCCCAGCAGAGTCAGCACAAACGGGTCAGGAATGTCCATTCTGTTCTTTCCACATCTCTGAAAAACTCACATTGGAGGAGTGGAATTTCCTTTTTTCACAATTTTGTTGGCAAAAGATAGAAATTGTTTTGCAGCTTTACTTTTATCCGATTTTAATGAGTTATGGTAATGCTGAAGTCTGCTGTGTATCTGCCATAAGGGCACCAATTTCTTCCACACTTCTACAAATACACAACATAGCAAGCAAATATATTTATTGAATTAAAAACAAGTAACAAAGAAGGACTAAATTATACTGATGTATAATTATTATGGATGCTCATACTAAAATATATTTGGACTCTTCATCTGTTGAGTATTCAAAATTAACATTAGATAGCAAAAAGTCTTAAAGCATCCCCTTTAAAAGGATGATATCATTCTGTTTCTGAAAGCTTTAAATTAGTAGACTCATATTTACCACTGGTTGTGTAAAATCAAGACAACAGGGCTGCTAAAATGACTCAGGAAAGGATCAATTGCAAGTGTCCATTTAAGCACAGGATGGGTCTTCCTGACAGAGGGAAGAAGTCACTTTCTTAGGAGACTTTCTATCACCCCTTCCTTGAACCAGTGAATTTCCATGGATTTGGAAAAAAAAGCAGGTTTCTTATGTGATAGTTTCAGGGCAATTTATTTTAAAAATAATAACCTGGTTTTGATTTACTCTTTTTACAGGGAAAACCAAAATCACTACATGCTTTCCAGGCAAGAAGTGTGAGTGTGAAAAAACCACTTTTTTCTTCTTTGCTGTGGTGTTGCTCTCATCAGAATAAAGCATTATAAGACACTTCCTTATTAAATAAACAAAGAGAAAATGCTTGGAAAAACAGGTCTGGCTGGATGTGCGTGTATGCAAGACACTGGTGCCAGTCTCCAGGACACACATGACGAAGGCTCTGGCTCCAAAGCCAAGGTGTGCACTGTCTGAAAGATTTTACTGCATTTAAATTACTAACAGCTGTCATCTACTTGACCAGAGTGAAAAAGGCTTTCCCATTAACTTCAGATACTGGAACGTAACAAAGGATCCCTGAAAAATATTTTATCCATGTCAGAGGAATCTGAGTGAAAAGAGCTGGGAGGAATGGGTAAGGAGAAATGCAGATTAGCTCAATAGCACAGACGTTCACCCAAGGAAGGTTCAGCTTTTGTTTAATCCTCACTTAAAAAATCCTTCAAAGGAAACAAGCAGCCCTTCCTATCACCTACAAGAATGTGAAATCTCCCCCAGGGCCAGAGCAGAGTGGACACCGTGGGCTGAGCTGAGCCCTGCGGAGGGGAGTTGGCTCTGCCCTGCTGCACCTCCAGCAGCTCCTCCTGCGCCCCAGCCACACACACCCTGCAGCTGGGGCACCAGCAGTGCTAGCACACTTCCTTCCCAAAGTACTAATGATTGAGTTTGTTCATTAGCTTGATTAGACCTTTTGACTTCTTAAGAGACAATTCAGGCTCCACGGCTGCTGGATAACAGAAAAAAACTTTAATCATCGAGGTCAAGCGTGAGCTTTGCGGCTCAGAATGCATTAGTGCCTTCCACCCTTGCTGACCTCCCCGAGGTGCATACACTGTTCCACCCCCAGCCACAGCTCTGGGACAAAAAGACAAGCTAGACAATAAGACCATTTCCCTGACAGATCTGGTTAACTGTAAATTATAAAGCTAATCAGCTCTGCTTTTACTGACAAATGACATTATACACGAGGGGACACCCGTAGAACTGCAGATACGGTGTGAAATGAATGGTCTTGTTTGCATGCGAAACAAGTAATAAAATAACTTGTCCTGAAAAACCCATCAACTCCTAAACTTGCTGGTTTCAACAATTAAAACTTAGGCCTTGATTCATCAACACCTTAAATATCCATTAATCCCCTTTCCAACTGTAAGTGCCTAACAGAGGCTAAAATATTGCACTGCAAAGGCTCTAAATGTGTGCACAACATGGCTCAATGAGGAATCTGACTTGATCTGTAATGTTACAGATAATTCACATCTATTTCAAGATTGGATCACAGAATTATTTATATTATAAAAATGTACACATTTAATCTGCAATCTTAACACAAGATGAAAAAACTTTAAAATATAAGATGAAGATTTAAGATTCCTAGATGCACTGAAAAAATAGGTGCCTTTTCTTTATGTCTTTGCAAATCTCCCTTTATATGACTATTTTATATTCATCTGGCATAATGAAGTTCATCAGGGCAGTGCTGCATCTCATGACCCCTGAAAAAGCTGAGAAGTTTCAGCCCACATCTTATCTGCTGCCAGACCTATTTTTAAATTGGAATTCTGTTACTTTCTAAAATAATGCTTAAAACTACTTGAGGCAGCAACTGGAAAACAAAAGGAGTCTAGGACCTATTTCAGACTGTTCTAGAGTTTCAGGAAACCTGCTGTTTTATTTTAAGAAGCCATAATACAAATTAAAAGATAAAGCCCAATTTTGTTTAGTTACACTGTAAAAAAATTCACCATGGTCCCTCATATTTTAAGGAAATCACTTTTCCTCAGCTCACTGGTTATGGCAGAAACTTTCAGAGAGAGTATAAAGGACTAAAATGTGTGGGACAGAAGACAGCTCAGATGAGAGAAGGTCATGGAGGAAGAGGCAAACACAAAGTATGTTTCTGGAAAGACACAGGAGCTCAGAGAAGCCATGGAAATCCAACTACTTCCACTGCTGCAGGAGTGTGCCCCTGGCTAACCGTGCTTTGAAGGCAGCACGTGAGTGCTGGACAGAACAGCAAGGTCATAAAGACATGGGTCAAAGGCAGGGGTCAAACTAGGTCAACAGTGGGAATCCCTCACACAAGCAAAGATTTCACAAAACTTGATTCTAAGAAGGGGGGGAAAAAATCCAGCAAAAAGATCACCAACCCCAAGAAGGCAAAGCTGAAGACTGCTCAGACAGCTCTCAAAGCTGTGCCATGGAAGGCAGGAGTGCAGCGTGGGGCAGGTGATGAATTCTGTGCCGTGGGTGCTGCGGCACAGCCTCACTCCCAAACAGCAGCCCGGGAGCTGCTCTGCACACCCTGACACACAGGGGCTAAAAGGGCGCACAGCGAGATGCACGTGTGACAGTGAGCAACCTGCAAGTCCAGTGCCACTGCAGCACCCCCCAGTACACAGCAAACCAAGGGCGTGCAAGCCAGTCATGTATCACCCGTTTCTTATCACCTGATGTTGCCAATAACCATCCTGTACTGACAATGGTTATGCTGCAAATAGCAGAGTAAAGCCAGCAGGGATATTCTAGGACTCATCAGCCTTAATTCCATCCAGAATGATAAAGCGAGACAGGAGAATGATCTGGATATATATGTGTCTATGTCAAGTACAGCAGCAACCAAAGGCAAGGCACTGCTCTGCAGACCTTTCCGGAACTGTGATTGCCATGTCAGGGAAAGATTAGCTCATCACAGCTAAAGAAGGATCATCAGCCAGCCAGCGGGATTCCATAAACGAAACCTGAAATTGGTGATAGACACCTGATAGGACATTCAGCTTGCAATTGCTCTGACAAATAACCTCCCATAACCAGTCCATACATTCAAGCACAAGAGAGCTCTTTGCATCCACCTCAGTCATAATGGGATCCAGAAAGCAGAGATCAAACTCTCTGCATTAAGTGAACGATACCAGAGCTTTATTAGCATCTCAAGATGCAGCTCAGGAACAAAGAAACCACATGTTCAGAGATTTGACCACACGCCTTCTAAAGAAAACTACATTCAGGCTCTGTTCAAAAAGAGACTACCAGTTCTGATAAATGATTATTGCCAAGTGCAATCTTGCAAGGCATTTTAAAGCCATGTATTACAAATGCAGACTGCACTGCGCAAACACGCAGTGTCTCACGCAAGAGCTCAGCTCCATCACCAGCCCAATTTCAAACATTTTTTCCAGTTCCTCACTACAGGATACAGCCCCTGGTAGAGACACAGCAAGAAGGCACAAAACCAACTTCAAATAAAAGATGAAACTGTCAAAAAATGTGTAACCAGAGAAAACTTCCATGACAGAGCAATGGTTTTGCTTCTTCTTTGAAACTCTGTTTCATCAGGATACCTGACACTTTCATGTTAGACCAAGTAAAACGACACACACTCATACAACTACTGAAAGTATATCACTGTAATGGAGCCAGCCAGCTTTCCAAGTGTTTATATGGATAATTCCAGCCACTGCCTGCCCTGATTTCATCACCTACAGCAGCCAGGTATTTCCTATCCCTAAGCAACTGCTACAGCTTCCTAGCTGGAACTCAAGCAACAAGCCTGGCACATGAAGTGCAAAGAAGCCAGCAAGAAAGCATTTAGGACTGGGAGGAAAAAGAAAGGGGAAAAAAAAAAATCACCATTTCACAGATCAAGAATAGAGGCATGAAAATAATAAGTAACTTGTACACGGTCACAAAAGTCTCTGGCAGAGCCAGGGAAAAGAACCGAAATTTCTTTAATCCCTGCTCAGTCCCTTAAATACAAGGCTATTCTTCCTCTTCCTACTTGATATTGTGTCAATGCAGGAGTGTAGGTGTTGAAAGACTAACAAAAGGAAAGTAATAGTATGGTATTATGAGCTGAGAAACCTAATCTTTATCAGATACAGCAAATCTCTATGATGCTGCCTGCACTGGGAACTCTCTCTTTGTCCTGAATATGCTTTAAATTACTGGTATAATGTGTACTGGATATTGTTCCACTCTTATATTTATTCCACAAAAACCCCTGTGGCCTGCATGCGATTTTATCATTAGCTGGCAAGGTAATTTCAGGGCCTGGTTCTGCAATCATTCCATGAGCAATGCTCCCATTGAAGCTGGGACGTTCGGCATGCAAAGCAGCTGCCAATTCAGGGTCCCTGCAATGAAAAGGCCTTTTTCTATTTTAACTATTGTGGAATATTAGTGACAATACAGAAGAGGAGAAAAATTGCAGTGCAATTCTTTAAATGAGTTATTTTATACTATGACAAAATATAAAAGTGTGCTTGGAAAAACAATCTACACAAAGTATTGCCTACCAGATAAACCACGAGCTATTTTTGCTTCATCCATTAAAACTCAATAGAACACAAAGTATTTTGTTAAAATAGGGAAAAAAAATCTCAGCAGAAGTAACAAATCATTGGCTGAGATTTGCAAATGACCAACATGCCTCAAGATCACAAATGTTAATATTTTGCTTCCTTTTGACTTCTTAGATACATGTAAAAAGTCCAAACTCATCTAAATCAATGAGGTTTCCAGATAAATATGTTGAAAATATGCTTTTGTGCACAATGTAAATGACTCCTTTGCCTCAAGATCCCCAAAACCATATTCAATAAACAACTATTTTGAAGAGCAAGATATTTTACTGTAAGATTTAGATGACATAGATGCAGAAGGAGAATGAACTGTTTTTAACTTCACTAAAGCAACATGAGAGAAGCCTTAGTCATAAAGAGAGGTCATAAAATCCCACTCTCTTAGCTAAGTAACAAACTCCCTGACTCTATAAATAAAATGAATATAATGGAATGAAACTTTAATTTACACTGAGTTAGACACACCCAATCTCTGGCAGATCCACTGACGTGCATGATGTAAGAACATGGCCTGCAGTGCCCCCTCTTTCACAGAGTAACTGGCAAACGAAATGCTACAGCAGAACTCACTGAGAATGGATCTGTCATCGTGTTATACCACTTGGTAACTTGGGGAGGAAGGCTCAGCTACTGCCATGGAAAAACACAGCCAGAAAAGCCTCACCTTAGAGCAGATCCCGTTCCCTGAGAGAGGTTACCAGGGCCCTGGATTAGGAGCACTGGGAAAAGGTTCCATTCCCTCCTGCCCAAGTCACGTACAGGTCTCTGGGGAAACTTAAGTGGTCAATGATGAATACATACAGGCATACACAGGTGTGTGCTCAGTTATTTATCACACAGTTGAGACTGTAACTCCGTAACTTTGCTCACTACACTCTTAGAGATGCCACAGCATCCATGGGGACAGCTGGAACCTGCCACTCCAAAGCCACCTGCATTTGTACTGCTTGTCCCAGAGCATCAGTCTGTTCTGTCTGCCAAGGCAGGCAGGCCAGGGAGAGCTGAGCCATCAGGACACAACACCCAAGATGCCTTTCCTCAGGGATGGAGGAGAGCAAAGGAAAGCATTTCCCTTTTAAAAAAAATGAGAACTTTTCACTCTCCTTTTAGCATTTTCTCACCCATTGTCAGAAAGAGGCGCAGATTTTACCTCATGAGAAGGCAAGACACAGAAAACACCACATCAGTAATCATCAAAGCTGCTGCTCTTCTATCACTTTCATCAGAGCCCCTCGATCACATCTCACAATAGGCTGAGGATCCAGACATATTAGAAACTATTAGTAATTTTTATCGGTTAGGTTTGATTTCATTTTCCCAGGCTCTCCTGTACAACATCTCACAGCTTGCAGTTCTTATTTAAATACTTTAAAAAGTAGAAACAAGAATTAAAAAAAGAAACCTCGCCTCTGAAAGCCTGGGAATGCTGGGTCTTCCAAGCAGTTAGTGCCAGGTCTGTATTCTGCCCCAGTCCCCCAATTCCACCCTGGTACATTCATAAACAGGAAGATGCATCCAGTGTGAGGACAAAAAAGGAAGCAGACTTTTCATTTCTCCGCTCTCCCCGCACGTTTTGCTGTGTCCATGAATCGTCGTGCATTCCTGCCAAGCCATGGCTCACACGCCACGTGTGGAAGCAAGTGGAACCACGTCCGGTTCGGCCACACGGCTCCTCCCAACTCCCATCCTATCGCAACACATTTCTGAGCAAAATTCCCAACTCCTTTGTGAGGGGGAAAACGCCATCTAATTAGAGCCCATGTGCAGGGAAGCATCTGGCTGGGAGCAGCGGTTCGGCGGCTCCCGGAGCTGTCGTGGCGAGCAGGCGGGAGCGCCCGGAGCTGGCCGGCTGGGGCACCGGGCCAAGCATGGCTGCGAGTGCTGACAGGGAGCAGATGGGCAGGGACTGCCGGGCTCTGCTCCCCTCCAGACCCACACGCCCTCAGAGATCAGCTGGAGCTTGTACAAATCCTTCTCATCTGCCCCGCAACCTCCGCCTTCCACCAAGGAAACGGAACTGAACACGCCAACGTTTCCAGCCGAAGAGTCCACACGCAGTGCATCCATCCCATTTATGTAATGATGATGCAAAGCTGCAATAACTGACAAAACGTGATGCAAATATTTTAAAAAACACTCATTTTGATGCTTTATTTTGGCATCCAGTTCTAACGGCACTCTTGGAAAAATGCACAGGAATTTCTGTGATTCACATAGTGCATGGCTCCGTCTTGGCTGGGCAAGTTTGATGCCGTTTTAATTAATAATAAAGTAAAACAAATGTTCCCCTACACATGCAAAAGAATTGTTAATAATAATAAAAGAATTGTTAATAATGTTGTCTCTTATTGTGGTGACCTCATAGCTTGGACCCTATTTTCAGTTAATAATTTTCAGTTATGTGAATACATGTTTTTTGTTCCAAATTCCTTTTTTAACTCAAAGGCTTCTGTTCACATTAGCTCAGGAGCCTGCTAAGAGCATCTTCAAGGGAAACAGAGATGACTGAAATGCACGAAAACTCATCACTTTGGCTGGAAAGCCCATTCATTCACACAGGCACTGCCCATGCCTTGCATGAGGCACATTTTTTCTTGCCTCACACTGCCTCAGAAAGATGCCCAGCTTGTGAGTGCAGCTGCCTGCAGGCTCGGAGAATCCTGCAGCCCAGTATTCATATCCCACAAGGCACAGTACTCCATGGAACTGACCCGGTGGCAATTCTTGCCAGGGCCACAGAGAACCTGCACCACAGCTGCTGGGAACGCTCCCAGCAGGCACTGCCTCCAGGAATGCTGCCTACTGAGGGAAGAGCTCCCAGCCAAGCAGCCCCTGGGCTGTGGACATGGCTCCAACGCTGGCACCCAAACGCAAATGTTAGAGAGCTGCCGGAGCAGCAGAGCTAATAACAGTAAGGTACAACGTTCTCCAATTCCCAAATCTACACCAGC
Organism: Dicaeum eximium; assembly: GCA_013396995.1. Classification (NCBI taxonomy): domain Eukaryota; kingdom Metazoa; phylum Chordata; class Aves; order Passeriformes; family Dicaeidae; genus Dicaeum; species Dicaeum eximium. Next base: position 63,105 of record VWZP01009915.1, on the reverse strand, counting down.
TATTGACCAGGAATTGCTACGGCTCAGAATCACCCGGAACACTTCATTAGCACAGTTACTGCCTGCTCCATTGATCACTACAAGTGTATTTTTCCATGTTTCCATTTTAGCAGTACTAAATTACATTGCTTCAAACACAGAAGTTGCTCATTTAAAGAATGGAACTTGCCTAACGGTGCTCTTAGTGCTGCTATTGCTATATTTGACACACAACAGCAATTTCAGCTCATTTTTCAGGATTAAACAAAATACTCAAAAACTTTAAAAAACATTTTCATCACATACAAACTGCCTCCCGCCCCAGATCACATCCAACTTGATTAAGCATTAAATTTGCAACTGCCTATCTTTCCACCCTCCATAAATACTTGAAAAGGTTTAAACCAGTTCTGCTGGTGCTAAAGAGTTAATGCTTGGTGCTGTGGTCACTGTAAAGAAGCAGTTTCGGGTAAGCAATATTGCTGTCAGACACACAACGCTTTGCAGGTGTGGGCAATAATTAAAGGTTTCAGCACATCTACCTGGGTGAAGTATTTTTACCTCCTATTCTGAGGAGGAAGCCCTCTCTGTGGAGAGCAGAAGAGCTCATTAATGAGGCTAATTAGGTGTAAAGGGGGTAGAGTCTGGCATCAGCTGCAGCTTATAGAAGCTAATCATTAAGCTCTGTAATCTCTACCCCAGAACAGCAGATGATCATGTTCCTAGGTGACTGATGTTGCTAAGAAAATTTCCAGCACCTGAGTACCTGACCAAATACTTTTTGGTGAGACCAAAAATTCCCTTAACCATCTATGTCGCAGACAGCACAGCTGATATCATTTCTTCACTCATCAATTTTCTACCACTGAATATCCAATGAGACTCAGACTTGAGGGATGGGGCCTTTAATGTGATTTATTTCAGAATTTAAAAAAAAAAACAAAACACAAAACCAAAGAAACCCCAACAACAAAAAATCAATGTCACCAACTCCTTCTGGAAAGGAAGGGCACAAAATAAGGGCTGATAGAGCAACACATAAGAATAACAGATAGGAGCAGTAATGCTTGAAAAAGAGTGAGCACAAATATCTCCTGAAGGTTTGTGAGCTCTCTGTGTAATTTCTTTGCATAGAGTACTGAGGGTAGTTACATTACCACAGGGATGAAAGTCTTGTTAATAAATATGTAAAATAAGGATTTCATTGTAGTCACCTAATTTGAAATGAGAAAAAGGACATAATTTCCATGGAGAGAGAATACATGTAAGCAGAGCTCAATCTGGATCTTGTTTCATAAAATAAATTGCAAAAATAGCAAACTATTGCAGCACCTCAACATGAATTTTTGAGTTCATCAGGCAGAACAGACCCTTTACTGGCAACCTGCTACTGTACCTTTTTTTTCTCTAACTAAGCAGCAGATTTGAATCAAAAATTTTTAAGATTCAATTCCATTTCAACAAGAAAAAGAATATTTGTTATGTCCATGTTACCTATGGACTTGGAGATGCACAGACTAAATAACATAAGTTGCTCAGAAGTGCCACTGGCTCTTGTTATCATCAGGATACAGATAAGCCACACTGATAATCTAAGATTTCTCTGCGCATCAACAGAAAAAGTATCTGCAACGATAACTAGCACCTTGTCGTACAATACAGATGTCAGATGAATGAATTGGATGATAAAATTGCTTTGCAGCCAGCATCCCATTGTATCTAATAATTCTGCAGATATACTGTAAAGACCAAACCCCATTAGGCAATAGAGGTTTTTGCAAATGCCCTGAGCGAAGCCCCTTGCCCAGCAGTGAACACCCTGTGATTCAGCTTCCCCTACTCTAGAACAACACACAAGAGTTTTTGGACAGGTCCAGAAGTGCTCGGTGAAGGGGGTGTTTACATATCAAACAAATCTCAACCCAGGCTTCTCACAAGTATCTCTCCAAATACCCCTAAACCAATACAAGCTTCCTCAGTATCACTTGATCAGGTGCTCAGCAGGATTATTGCCTATCCTACACAGAACACTCCTTGTTTCTTCTGAACCTTTGCTGTTATAAACCCCACTTGACTGCCTGTGGCTTCTTATACTGGAAGAAACAATGAGGAGTCTCTCCTGATCTTCCTCCTTCAAACTGTCAACGAGAGCTTTCCCTATAAATAATGCTACAAAATTACCTGACATTCACAGCATCCCTGGTATTCATATAAGCAGACTGGACATTCTATGGGGAAAACGTGCAGTCATGTCTGTAAGCAGTAAGTGTGGTCAGCAGATGGGTAAGTAGATACAAGTGTCTGAATTAACCAGAGGGAAGGGCAAACCAGAACTACATTGCACTTTCATCAACAGTAACAACCTTTGTTTCCCTGAAGTCTAACTCCCCACCATGATGAGATATGTGACAAAAGCTGGTCTGCAGAGACAGCAAACTGTCCAGAGGAGTGATTCCAAGATGTGGCACTATTTCTGTGCTGTTTTGCTGTTCCTGAGACATGCTCCATTGTTCCTTAGCCATGCACACCCTTCATTTCAGTAATTAGCTGTCAGCACGGCCCGACAGCAACTTGGTATTGTCTGCTCAAATTGTATTAATGAAACGCAATCCACTAAATGTCCTGGATGCACATCTGTAATTGTGTTACATGGAGAGGCTGGGGATGGGGGCAAACTGCAGCTTCTAAACAGGGCACTGTGATCAAGCACATTAATCTGTTATTTCTTAGAGATTTGACAACCAATTAATACTACAGGGCTTCCTATACAGCAATAAGAACCAGTGATCCAACATCCAACAGTATATGCTGTGCCCACCATTTGTGAACACAGCATCCTTAAAGGCAGAGACACAAGAACTACAGGTTGCAGCACTGCAAAAGCCCTTTTGGTATTTAAAGATTCAGCATCTATATGTTGAAACCTAAATGTAGAACACTCAGTGTATACACCACACTAACGGAAATCAAATAAATCCCAAGATCCTTATCCAATATGTAAGTTTTTGATGTTCTTGAAGAATACAAAATTCAGTTGATGAGCCCTTGTAAATGATCCTTGTCAGTCAAGACACTGCACCATTTTCTGTTTCATGTTCTCCATCACCAAAGACTTTTCCAAAGAACCAGGCTCGGACAAGATAAAAAAGAAGAAACAAGAAAAACACATAATAAAGATATCCCGTGGGTATAATAATCTTTGGAAAACTTTCATGTCAGTTCTGACTGCAAAATTGCTATTAAGATTTAATTAAAATTGAGCCCAATAAGCTATGACAAGATAATGGCTGGGAAACGTGGCTTTAGGGCAGAGTGAGGATATCTGGAACTCCGGCTGGATGTGATGCTTTATTTTTGGTTACATTTGGCAACTACTGAGATTTCTGAAACACAATGTAATTATAATGATCTACAGGAATTCACAGAACAGCACTGCATTTCAGTTACCTCAGGATCTGTAACATATGTCAAATAAATCAGAGATTTTTAGGACCCCAGTACCACCTAACCCTTAATTTCATTCATGTTCACACCCACACCAAAGAACATTCTTTTTCAACTAAAAAGCCCCTGCAAGCCCCTCCTAAACAATTTAATATTTTGTTACTTACCCATAAATAAAACTATCAATTTCCTCTCAGAGGCAGGACCTCTTTGCATATCATTTATCTCCACAGTGGAAGGTAACAATCACACAGACCTGAAGCAGAAATCATCAAGAGCTTTGGGAATGACCCTGACTCAGGGAAATCAATCCTCCTTTACTGGAGACAGCTTCACTGCTCACCCTGAAAACTCACTGTAAGAGAGCTGCACTGCAATTCACTGAACATGTAAAGCAGGGCACATGTTTGAGTGACATGTGGAAGAGAACACACACTCCAACCTTAGCTTAAAATCCCCAAATGAGGGGGCACATATGGATGTTCCTAAATCAAGCAGTCCTGCCTATGCAGTGGAGGCCACTGCTGCAGAACGAAACATATTTAGAATTTGATAAATGCATTTGGGGAAAATATTGACATACTTGTTACAACTAAAAATGTTCCTTTCAGCATCAACTCCGTTGGTTAGTCTCAGTTTCGGTAACAAATAATTGACAAGCCCCCTCCCTTTGTGTAAATGCTGCTTAGGTGCTGTTAATTCCAGGTACTCCTGTGAGCCAGTATGAACAGCAGAGTCATGCAGCACCATCCCTGGCCTTCAGCACAGCCTGGACCTCCTCTGGTTTTACTGCCAGGCACACAGCAAGCATTCAACACTCCTCCAGTTTCAGGCAAGAAATTCAGGTAACCAACAGCATTCCCATTTTTGACTTCTTTCAAGGAAAATATTCTCATGTGTAATAAGAAAGCATCTTTAGATAGAAGTGTTCTTTTTTTTTCATATATTCTTGAGAATATGTAACAAATCATTGGTTGCCAAATGGGCGAAGAGCTTTATCCATACAAGTACAGACAGATCCTAAGGAAAGGCAAACTAATCACACATATAATCCTCACAAATTGCTTTCATTTTCACCATTAATCCTCTGTAAGAAAAAATGTTCTGGACATACAGACTTTAACTACTGCTTGGAGAGCCTCACCTAAATAAATCTTTGATATATTTTTCTTTTCATTGAGCACCAGGAGTAAGTAAAGTACATATATAATCTACAGCTTTTAAAGGGCACTCAAAGCAAACTCTTGGCACCTTCATTTCTACAGTACTTCTAAGAATCCTGTATTAGTTATGAGCTCTGAGTAACACTTGATGCCAAATTAATGTAATACATCAAAAAAATGTAATGTCGATAACAACTTTTAACTCTTTAGGAATCAACAACATATATTTATGATGTATATTTAACAGGCAAACAGTTACATGAGCTCTACTATAAAATTTCTTATTATATAAATCAGTAAACTAAATACTGGATCAGGAATTATTCAAAAGACAGCTACACTTGGACACAAGAGTAACCTTTAAGGAGTTAAAATGTCCTCAACTACAAGTCAAGTTGAAACTTATTTAATTAGGTTCTGTATTTGAAAAAATGAAATAAATTCTTTCATTAACTAAACCAAACTCCCTTAAAGGCAACAATATGTTCCCTCTCTGTCAGGACAGAGCGCAATGAAATCTTTATTTTAATTGGGGTTAGCTAAGGGGCCATTTGGCTTCAGATGCTTTGTTTATCAGCCCTAAGCTTTACAGCTTAGCCAGGACTTGAAATATTTTACTACAGAATGATTTCATTAAATAAAAAAAAAATACATATACACTCTTGCAAGGAGAATTTTATAGAGATAATTTTAAATGTGCATTTTGAAAACGGGAAGTCCAAGTGCTAGGTACCTTGAAAGAACCCCCTGATTTCCTGCAGCCTTGCTGGCTCTGGGTCTCCTGTGCAAACGCCTGCTGCGATGGGTTCTGCAGCCCGGCCCTCAGCAGAGGCAGCTGCACAGCCTGGCCCTCACTGCCCTGAGCAAGCCAACAAAAAACTCCCTCTGGGCAGGATCTTCTGAACTTTCATACACCAGCCTTGGACCTGAAAAGCTTACAGCTGATCACTTCAATTTTAAGACAAAGCAAATGAATTCTTAGTTGGTAGATGATACCTTTTTCCTGTAATAAACTAATTTACAAATGTCAGACATCGCCACTAATACAGTTACTGAAAATCCTACGGAAACAGCTATTGAAGGAAGGGACAGTGAACAGGAACTCTGCAAAATCATAGCTCCCAGTTCACCTCAAAGTGCAGCTAAAATTTTTCAAATAATCCAGAAAAATTTCCTCTGTTATTGTGAGGATCAAGCCGAGGCTGGATTTTGGATTTATTCCTTATTAAAACTCAAAGCATTAGATGTGTACCTAGAACCAAAACCAAATGAAAAAAAGAAGAAATAAAGAAAATTCCAAGTCTAATTTCCACAAATGAAATACATCTAACGATATTTTCATATTCTTTTCTCCTGGATCACTGAAATGTGATGAGTCAGATCCTGTTTTTGTTTCCCTTCAAAATTATAAACCTGATATAGTTTGTAATTGTCTTCTGGAGGCCACTGGTGTTACATTGCTGACAGTTTTATATGTATCACAGAGCCCACCACATACCTTATTTTAAAATATGGCATAAGTTAAAAACTATGCTAACAGTATGTTATTAATTCCAGTTTAAGAATTTGATTATATTTTAAAACGAAAACTTAAGTCTTTGTTTTGTCATCAGAAACAAAAGCATTGCTCTTGACTCTAGAAGAATAAAGCTTATTTCAAACTAAACATTTAGATTTGTGCTTCACCTTTATGTTACCTGAAAGAAAATACAGCAATTCTAAATTAAATGTATTAGTCATATATATTTTTTAATTTCTTCTCTAGACAGCTTTCTGCTCTGTACTGTTTTCTCATGAGAACTATAATAAATGACCTGGTTCTGCAACTTCACAGCAGGTATTTTGATTTGAGAGTAATCACAGTTTTCTCTACAATCTTTATACAATTTACTTCCTGATCATCTTACAAATAAGTAAAAGATTTAAATTGACATCAATATGTATACATTTCTCTAACAGTGCAAACTAATTGTATAACTCTAAATGAGAAAAATGTTTATTAAAAAAAAAAATCTAGTGAATATACCAACTATTGAGTTCAAAGCAAGGACACCACATGTGTCTAAAAAAATATCAAGGAAGTGTCAGAGGTAAATGAGGAGAGACCAGGTGAAATGTGTGTGATGTGTTAATTGTATTCAAAAAAATAATAGAGCAAGACAGAGAAGCTGAACTTCCAATTATCATAATGGTATCTACTTCACAACACATTTTCAAACTTGAAAGAGACATTTTAAACCATAGGAATTCTGAGCAGAATACCTCCAGCTGTGCTCTGCATAAATCTTGCACGCTGTACATACACGGTTTATTTAAATACCAAGTAAAGTTATGACTTACAAAATGCATATTTCAGTCACAATAGAGTATCTGTCATTGCCAGAGCTGCTACTCACTGAATGAAAGTCTCAGAAAACAATGAATTAAAATAGAAAAAGATAAGAAAGGACAGAATTCTTTCATTTGATGTTTTACCAGACTGAAGTAATGTGTGTTTTAAAGAACAACATACTTATCAACCCTCTGCAGAGTTTATATTTTTGTGTTCCCCAAAACAGAATCAGGAAGAAAAAAAGTGGTCCTCAGTGTGAGACTAAGTTTTGCCTATACAGCATTTTGGCCATGACCCAGAATTTGTCTGTCACTAATGCTTTCCATAGCAAAATCAACACTCTATGTGAAGAGAGGTAGCCCAGCTCTCTGATGCCATGCAAGAGCCACAGCAGAAAGGGCCCTTGGTGCCCTCTGTGTATGAATTCCCATTCATACACAATATAGACTGTGAAAGCCCTGAGTGGCATGACTTCTTTATTCTGTTTCTAACCCAATTAAATATTTCAATTTTTATCATCATTTAATCAACTTTATCTGCCATTGAAGGCTACTTTACAAATCCAAATCCCAAAATCTCTTCCACCATCTTCTGTCAACAGAAGTGATACTTTCTCTTCAGTTGTACAGCTGCTCACACTACTGAGAATGTTCACTTCACTCCTTGCTTACCTGTCTGAAAAATCCTTGGGTTGTGGTTTTCCATGGGTTTGTGTGTGTTGATGCTTTTTTTCCCTAATACCAGATACAACAGCTCATTTGAAAACACACAGTCACTGAGTGCCTCACACAGAAGCTGAATTCAAGGGTGATGTTATTTTCTGCTTGGTGTTTGTTTATGTGCCTCGTTGTTCCCCTCCGAGTCCCCTGCGCTTTATTAGTTCAGGAAATATCTCCAAGTTCTCCTGCATGGAGGCATTTGCACAAGGCCGTGCACTCACAATTAGAACTGAAGTATCAGGAGACAACACAGAGAAAACACAGGCAAGAGACAGCCTAAAACAAACAACCAAAGGCACAAAACAGAGAAGAAGCACAAACAAGTGCATCAAATAGCACAAACGTCAGGATCAGGTGTGAGAGGCACAGCTGAGTAGGTGAATATCCAAATCCTCGCTCAGCAAAGCTGACAGAGCACAGAGTGCTGCTCCCTGCACAGCCTGCCCTGTAACAGGGAGATTGAGAGGCTTTGGAACAAAGCTCCTTTTATTTCTGCAGCACCACCACGGAAGACGCAGAGTGACCTGATACAGGCTGACGGCTGAACACAAAACTTCTGTGGGGGCTGCAAAGTTACTCAGACAACACAGCCAAAGATAATTCTCAGATTGCTCAAAGGTTCCACAAACTAAGTGACCACAAAACCCTAAACATCAGCATGAAGCTGGTAAACATTAATAATCTCAAAGCAGACCAGTGCACATCAGCATTCTGGCACTACACGCGAAGGAAATTCACATTTCTGCTCTTACTGCACAGCGAGATGCAGATCACCCCATCCCTTTGGGCAAGGTTCCTACACCCAAAACCACTCCCACTATGGATTTTAGAGGGGGGGTGTGTTTGCTATTTTTGCTTTGATTTGAGTTCTGCTGGAGTTTTACTTTAACATGTATGAGGGACAGGGAAGTTGGCCTGCACCTTTCCAGGCAGAAATACCACAATCAGCAGAGGGTTAACTTTCTCAAATATTACTTTGTATTACCTTCCCCTCAGAATCCTGGGTTCCCCCTCCCCTTAGTGTGGCATACACAATCAGATAACACAGGATCTTATAACCGTTTGGAAATTACAAAACAATTCTATTTACTACATACCAGACTGCTGGAAGAGATTAAAGAAAATGTCTTTTCAGGTTCATTAACATATGTATATCTCAACAGACTTAGATGTAGAATAATAAATGCCATTTTGAAGAACAGTAGCTGCTTGTTAGAAAAAGAACCATTTTTAAGGTTTAAAACAGCAAAAGCAGAAATTTGTCTATAGCAACAGTAAGGCTCAGAGAAGAAACAGCAACAGAATTGAAATGAAAACAAACATGACACAGAAAACAAACAAAACTGTGTTTCCCCACTAAATCTTTTCCAGTCAGTGACTGTGAATTCAGCACTTCCCATAGATGGTAAAACACAGCAATAGTTACAGGTGGCNAACTAAGCAGCAGATTTGAATCAAAAATTTTTAAGATTCAATTCCATTTCAACAAGAAAAAGAATATTTGTTATGTCCATGTTACCTATGGACTTGGAGATGCACAGACTAAATAACATAAGTTGCTCAGAAGTGCCACTGGCTCTTGTTATCATCAGGATACAGATAAGCCACACTGATAATCTAAGATTTCTCTGCGCATCAACAGAAAAAGTATCTGCAACGATAACTAGCACCTTGTCGTACAATACAGATGTCAGATGAATGAATTGGATGATAAAATTGCTTTGCAGCCAGCATCCCATTGTATCTAATAATTCTGCAGATATACTGTAAAGACCAAACCCCATTAGGCAATAGAGGTTTTTGCAAATGCCCTGAGCGAAGCCCCTTGCCCAGCAGTGAACACCCTGTGATTCAGCTTCCCCTACTCTAGAACAACACACAAGAGTTTTTGGACAGGTCCAGAAGTGCTCGGTGAAGGGGGTGTTTACATATCAAACAAATCTCAACCCAGGCTTCTCACAAGTATCTCTCCAAATACCCCTAAACCAATACAAGCTTCCTCAGTATCACTTGATCAGGTGCTCAGCAGGATTATTGCCTATCCTACACAGAACACTCCTTGTTTCTTCTGAACCTTTGCTGTTATAAACCCCACTTGACTGCCTGTGGCTTCTTATACTGGAAGAAACAATGAGGAGTCTCTCCTGATCTTCCTCCTTCAAACTGTCAACGAGAGCTTTCCCTATAAATAATGCTACAAAATTACCTGACATTCACAGCATCCCTGGTATTCATATAAGCAGACTGGACATTCTATGGGGAAAACGTGCAGTCATGTCTGTAAGCAGTAAGTGTGGTCAGCAGATGGGTAAGTAGATACAAGTGTCTGAATTAACCAGAGGGAAGGGCAAACCAGAACTACATTGCACTTTCATCAACAGTAACAACCTTTGTTTCCCTGAAGTCTAACTCCCCACCATGATGAGATATGTGACAAAAGCTGGTCTGCAGAGACAGCAAACTGTCCAGAGGAGTGATTCCAAGATGTGGCACTATTTCTGTGCTGTTTTGCTGTTCCTGAGACATGCTCTATTGTTCCTTAGCCATGCACACCCTTCATTTCAGTAATTAGCTGTCAGCACGGCCCGACAGCAACTTGGTATTGTCTGCTCAAATTGTATTAATGAAACGCAATCCACTAAATGTCCTGGATGCACATCTGTAATTGTGTTACATGGAGAGGCTGGGGATGGGGGCAAACTGCAGCTTCTAAACAGGGCACTGTGATCAAGCACATTAATCTGTTATTTCTTAGGGATTTGACAACCAATTAATACTACAGAGCTTCCTATACAGCAATAAGAACCAGTGATCCAACATCCAACAGTATATGCTGTGCCCACCATTTGTGAACACAGCATCCTTAAAGGCAGAGACACAAGAACTACAGGTTGCAGCACTGCAAAAGCCCTTTTGGTATTTAAAGATTCAGCATCTATATGTTGAAACCTAAATGTAGAACACTCAGTGTATACACCACACTAACGGAAATCAAATAAATCCCAAGATCCTTATCCAATATGTAAGTTTTTGATGTTCTTGAAGAATACAAAATTCAGTTGATGAGCCCTTGTAAATGATCCTTGTCAGTCAAGACACTGCACCATTTTCTGTTTCATGTTCTCCATCACCAAAGACTTTTCCAAAGAACCAGGCTTGGACAAGATAAAAAAGAAGAAACAAGAAAAACACATAATAAAGATATCCCGTGGGTATAATAATCTTTGGAAAACTTTCATGTCAGTTCTGACTGCAAAATTGCTATTAAGATTTAATTAAAATTGAGCCCAATAAGCTATGACAAGATAATGGCTGGGAAACGTGGCTTTAGGGCAGAGTGAGGATATCTGGAACTCCGGCTGGATGTGATGCTTTATTTTTGGTTACATTTGGCAACTACTGAGATTTCTGAAACACAATGTAATTATAATGATCTACAGGAATTCACAGAACAGCACTGCATTTCAGTTACCTCAGGATCTGTAACATATGTCAAATAAATCAGAGATTTTTAGGACCCCAGTACCACCTAACCCTTAATTTCATTCATGTTCACACCCACACCAAAGAACATTCTTTTTCAACTAAAAAGCCCCTGCAAGCCCCTCCTAAACAATTTAATATTTTGTTACTTACCCATAAATAAAACTATCAATTTCCTCTCAGAGGCAGGACCTCTTTGCATATCATTTATCTCCACAGTGGAAGGTAACAATCACACAGACCTGAAGCAGAAATCATCAAGAGCTTTGGGAATGACCCTGACTCAGGGAAATCAATCCTCCTTTACTGGAGACAGCTTCACTGCTCACCCTGAAAACTCACTGTAAGAGAGCTGCACTGCAATTCACTGAACATGTAAAGCAGGGCACATGTTTGAGTGACATGTGGAAGAGAACACACACTCCAACCTTAGCTTAAAATCCCCAAATGAGGGGGCACATATGGATGTTCCTAAATCAAGCAGTCCTGCCTATGCAGTGGAGGCCACTGCTGCAGAACGAAACATATTTAGAATTTGATAAATGCATTTGGGGAAAATATTGACATACTTGTTACAACTAAAAATGTTCCTTTCAGCATCAACTCCGTTGGTTAGTCTCAGTTTCGGTAACAAATAATTGACAAGCCCCCTCCCTTTGTGTAAATGCTGCTTAGGTGCTGTTAATTCCAGGTACTCCTGTGAGCCAGTATGAACAGCAGAGTCATGCAGCACCATCCCTGGCCTTCAGCACAGCCTGGACCTCCTCTGGTTTTACTGCCAGGCACACAGCAAGCATTCAACACTCCTCCAGTTTCAGGCAAGAAATTCAGGTAACCAACAGCATTCCCATTTTTGACTTCTTTCAAGGAAAATATTCTCATGTGTAATAAGAAAGCATCTTTAGATAGAAGTGTTCTTTTTTTTTCATATATTCTTGAGAATATGTAACAAATCATTGGTTGCCAAATGGGGGAAGAGCTTTATCCATACAAGTACAGACAGATCCTAAGGAAAGGCAAACTAATCACACATATAATCCTCACAAATTGCTTTCATTTTCACCATTAATCCTCTGTAAGAAAAAATGTTCTGGACATACAGACTTTAACTACTGCTTGGAGAGCCTCACCTAAATAAATCTTTGATATATTTTTCTTTTCATTGAGCACCAGGAGTAAGTAAAGTACATATATAATCTACAGCTTTTAAAGGGCACTCAAAGCAAACTCTTGGCACCTTCATTTCTACAGTACTTCTAAGAATCCTGTATTAGTTATGAGCTCTGAGTAACACTTGATGCCAAATTAATGTAATACATCAAAAAAATGTAATGTCGATAACAACTTTTAACTCTTTAGGAATCAACAACATATATTTATGATGTATATTTAACAGGCAAACAGTTACATGAGCTCTACTATAAAATTTCTTATTATATAAATCAGTAAACTAAATACTGGATCAGGAATTATTCAAAAGACAGCTACACTTGGACACAAGAGTAACCTTTAAGGAGTTAAAATGTCCTCAACTACAAGTCAAGTTGAAACTTATTTAATTAGGTTCTGTATTTGAAAAAATGAAATAAATTCTTTCATTAACTAAACCAAACTCCCTTAAAGGCAACAATATGTTCCCTCTCTGTCAGGACAGAGCGCAATGAAATCTTTATTTTAATTGGGGTTAGCTAAGGGGCCATTTGGCTTCAGATGCTTTGTTTATCAGCCCTAAGCTTTACAGCTTAGCCAGGACTTGAAATATTTTACTACAGAATGATTTCATTAAATAAAAAAAAAATACATATACACTCTTGCAAGGAGAATTTTATAGAGATAATTTTAAATGTGCATTTTGAAAACGGGAAGTCCAAGTGCTAGGTACCTTGAAAGAACCCCCTGATTTCCTGCAGCCTTGCTGGCTCTGGGTCTCCTGTGCAAACGCCTGCTGCGATGGGTTCTGCAGCCCGGCCCTCAGCAGAGGCAGCTGCACAGCCTGGCCCTCACTGCCCTGAGCAAGCCAACAAAAAACTCCCTCTGGGCAGGATCTTCTGAACTTTCATACACCAGCCTTGGACCTGAAAAGCTTACAGCTGATCACTTCAATTTTAAGACAAAGCAAATGAATTCTTAGTTGGTAGATGATACCTTTTTCCTGTAATAAACTAATTTACAAATGTCAGACATCGCCACTAATACAGTTACTGAAAATCCTACGGAAACAGCTATTGAAGGAAGGGACAGTGAACAGGAACTCTGCAAAATCATAGCTCCCAGTTCACCTCAAAGTGCAGCTAAAATTTTTCAAATAATCCAGAAAAATTTCCTCTGTTATTGTGAGGATCAAGCCGAGGCTGGATTTTGGATTTATTCCTTATTAAAACTCAAAGCATTAGATGTGTACCTAGAACCAAAACCAAATGAAAAAAAGAAGAAATAAAGAAAATTCCAAGTCTAATTTCCACAAATGAAATACATCTAACGATATTTTCATATTCTTTTCTCCTGGATCACTGAAATGTGATGAGTCAGATCCTGTTTTTGTTTCCCTTCAAAATTATAAACCTGATATAGTTTGTAATTGTCTTCTGGAGGCCACTGGTGTTACATTGCTGACAGTTTTATATGTATCACAGAGCCCACCACATACCTTATTTTAAAATATGGCATAAGTTAAAAACTATGCTAACAGTATGTTATTAATTCCAGTTTAAGAATTTGATTATATTTTAAAACGAAAACTTAAGTCTTTGTTTTGTCATCAGAAACAAAAGCATTGCTCTTGACTCTAGAAGAATAAAGCTTATTTCAAACTAAACATTTAGATTTGTGCTTCACCTTTATGTTACCTGAAAGAAAATACAGCAATTCTAAATTAAATGTATTAGTCATATATATTTTTTAATTTCTTCTCTAGACAGCTTTCTGCTCTGTACTGTTTTCTCATGAGAACTATAATAAATGACCTGGTTCTGCAACTTCACAGCAGGTATTTTGATTTGAGAGTAATCACAGTTTTCTCTACAATCTTTATACAATTTACTTCCTGATCATCTTACAAATAAGTAAAAGATTTAAATTGACATCAATATGTATACATTTCTCTAACAGTGCAAACTAATTGTATAACTCTAAATGAGAAAAATGTTTATTAAAAAAAAAAAATCTAGTGAATATACCAACTATTGAGTTCAAAGCAAGGACACCACATGTGTCTAAAAAAATATCAAGGAAGTGTCAGAGGTAAATGAGGAGAGACCAGGTGAAATGTGTGTGATGTGTTAATTGTATTCAAAAAAATAATAGAGCAAGACAGAGAAGCTGAACTTCCAATTATCATAATGGTATCTACTTCACAACACATTTTCAAACTTGAAAGAGACATTTTAAACCATAGGAATTCTAAGCAGAATACCTCCAGCTGTGCTCTGCATAAATCTTGCACGCTGTACATACACGGTTTATTTAAATACCAAGTAAAGTTATGACTTACAAAATGCATATTTCAGTCACAATAGAGTATCTGTCATTGCCAGAGCTGCTACTCACTGAATGAAAGTCTCAGAAAACAATGAATTAAAATAGAAAAAGATAAGAAAGGACAGAATTCTTTCATTTGATGTTTTACCAGACTGAAGTAATGTGTGTTTTAAAGAACAACATACTTATCAACCCTCTGCAGAGTTTATATTTTTGTGTTCCCCAAAACAGAATCAGGAAGAAAAAAAGTGGTCCTCAGTGTGAGACTAAGTTTTGCCTATACAGCATTTTGGCCATGACCCAGAATTTGTCTGTCACTAATGCTTTCCATAGCAAAATCAACACTCTATGTGAAGAGAGGTAGCCCAGCTCTCTGATGCCATGCAAGAGCCACAGCAGAAAGGGCCCTTGGTGCCCTCTGTGTATGAATTCCCATTCATACACAATATAGACTGTGAAAGCCCTGAGTGGCATGACTTCTTTATTCTGTTTCTAACCCAATTAAATATTTCAATTTTTATCATCATTTAATCAACTTTATCTGCCATTGAAGGCTACTTTACAAATCCAAATCCCAAAATCTCTTCCACCATCTTCTGTCAACAGAAGTGATACTTTCTCTTCAGTTGTACAGCTGCTCACACTACTGAGAATGTTCACTTCACTCCTTGCTTACCTGTCTGAAAAATCCTTGGGTTGTGGTTTTCCATGGGTTTGTGTGTGTTGATGCTTTTTTTCCCTAATACCAGATACAACAGCTCATTTGAAAACACACAGTCACTGAGTGCCTCACACAGAAGCTGAATTCAAGGGTGATGTTATTTTCTGCTTGGTGTTTGTTTATGTGCCTCGTTGTTCCCCTCCGAGTCCCCTGCGCTTTATTAGTTCAGGAAATATCTCCAAGTTCTCCTGCATGGAGGCATTTGCACAAGGCCGTGCACTCACAATTAGAACTGAAGTATCAGGAGACAACACAGAGAAAACACAGGCAAGAGACAGCCTAAAACAAACAACCAAAGGCACAAAACAGAGAAGAAGCACAAACAAGTGCATCAAATAGCACAAACGTCAGGATCAGGTGTGAGAGGCACAGCTGAGTAGGTGAATATCCAAATCCTCGCTCAGCAAAGCTGACAGAGCACAGAGTGCTGCTCCCTGCACAGCCTGCCCTGTAACAGGGAGATTGAGAGGCTTTGGAACAAAGCTCCTTTTATTTCTGCAGCACCACCACGGAAGACGCAGAGTGACCTGATACAGGCTGACGGCTGAACACAAAACTTCTGTGGGGGCTGCAAAGTTACTCAGACAACACAGCCAAAGATAATTCTCAGATTGCTCAAAGGTTCCACAAACTAAGTGACCACAAAACCCTAAACATCAGCATGAAGCTGGTAAACATTAATAATCTCAAAGCAGACCAGTGCACATCAGCATTCTGGCACTACACGCGAAGGAAATTCACATTTCTGCTCTTACTGCACAGCGAGATGCAGATCACCCCATCCCTTTGGGCAAGGTTCCTACACCCAAAACCACTCCCACTATGGATTTTAGAGGGGGGGTGTGTTTGCTATTTTTGCTTTGATTTGAGTTCTGCTGGAGTTTTACTTTAACATGTATGAGGGACAGGGAAGTTGGCCTGCACCTTTCCAGGCAGAAATACCACAATCAGCAGAGGGTTAACTTTCTCAAATATTACTTTGTATTACCTTCCCCTCAGAATCCTGGGTTCCCCCTCCCCTTAGTGTGGCATACACAATCAGATAACACAGGATCTTATAACCGTTTGGAAATTACAAAACAATTCTATTTACTACATACCAGACTGCTGGAAGAGATTAAAGAAAATGTCTTTTCAGGTTCATTAACATATGTATATCTCAACAGACTTAGATGTAGAATAATAAATGCCATTTTGAAGAACAGTAGCTGCTTGTTAGAAAAAGAACCATTTTTAAGGTTTAAAACAGCAAAAGCAGAAATTTGTCTATAGCAACAGTAAGGCTCAGAGAAGAAACAGCAACAGAATTGAAATGAAAACAAACATGACACAGAAAACAAACAAAACTGTGTTTCCCCACTAAATCTTTTCCAGTCAGTGACTGTGAATTCAGCACTTCCCATAGATGGTAAAACACAGCAATAGTTACAGGTGGCTTCTAAGGGAGGTTGCTGAAACCTTGGGTCTTTAAAATGTCACAAAACACAGAATCTTCAGAGTAGGAAGAAAAAAGCCTTCAATTTCTATTCCAGGATATACAGAAACTCAATTTATGTCCGTTTTTATCCAAAAAAATCAGATTTTACACACTGTCAGTGCCATTCTCATTGTCTACTCCTACCTGTCAGTAAAGTCACCAGGATGACATTTAGAAATTACTGTCATTTAGGCATCCCTGGACTGTCTCTACAGGGATGGATTTGAGAGCTCAACCACTTGAACAGGAAAAGAGTAAAGACAGGTGGGAGAAAACTTCTGATGTTATACATCAGTACTGACTTTAAACAGAACACAACAAAACTGCAAGTAAAACAAAAAGTTCTATTTAACAAGCTTCTGCTCACTGTTTGTTTCCCCTACAGCTGGGGGTTCATTTTAACAGGTCTGTGCACAAGTTATATAAGCATTAGGGATCATCCTTCTTCATGTTTTCTACAGATGGACAAACACTCCTAACGCTCTGAACTGTGGAGACAGCTCCGGTGACAGGGAAGTATCTACTCTGCACGCAGTGTGTGCCTTTAAAATATACATGCAAGGAAAAGAAGCCTGGCAGAAGATGGCCATGGAGAGGAAGAAACTGGGATGTGGCAATTACTGGGAGTTGGAAATTACTATTTACTCTTCCACTGAATAACTTAAAAAAATAATTTGCCATGGCAACAATCATACTTCATAGTAGATAAAGCACCGAATGCTACAAAGCCTTTGCAAAATGAATTATGCACCAGTACGTAGCATGCACTTGCTTTATATTACTGCACATACATTCCAACAAAATTTCCTTTTTGACTCATCTGGCATTTGCTTTTTTACTCTGCACCAAATATCATCTACTTTTCTAATTCTGATCTCATTAGTCTGGAACTGTTAAAGGCATTTATTGTCTCTGTTTGAGAAATTCCTATAAAATAATTAATGCGTTATTTATCTCCTTACGTTGAATTATGTTGGAAAAAACCCCTTATTTCCTCCTATTTATAATGTTTTTTACCCCCCACCATTGCTCAAATTGCATCGTATTATGAGAAAATTTGTACCAAAATTATAATTAGGAAAACTGATAGTGTATTGTCTTCTCTATTTAAAATCCAAATATAAAGTATCAGGATTTGACAGAACAGAGCTTAGGCAGCAATGTGCATATAACAAATATTCCTCCACCAGTGTAGTTCAGCTAAAGCAGTATGAAAACTGGAGTATATAAAACATCTGTGAGTTTCAATACATAGTTTCATAGTAAGATCAGCAGTTCACAAATTAGAAGGTAACTTCAGCAATGAAAGCACATGAAAAGCATGGAAATAGAAAAGCATATTGACTCTGCCTCAGATTTCCTGCTTGCTCTTAAGTGGATGTATCCAAGGAATATTTAGGTTAAATTTAAAGCATATCAATTCAGAAAAATTCAAATAACCAGAAATCCAGTTTAAAACTAATGGTTGCTCAGGAAATAAACCTGAATAAGACTGAATAATTAGCCATGAAGACAAAGAGAATTAATTGATGCTTCACTGAAGAAATTCACTTATCCTCAGCTCCCACTGCATGCAAGGAGGTATCAGTACTCATGGTCCCAGTTCCATGTGAAAGGTGTAGCCCATGGAGGAGTATTTACAACATGGTAACAGGATGTAATCCAGTGGTTTCCTACAAGTACCAGCCCTGTCAGAATCACTGCAGTGCCAGAGAACAGGCAGAACTCTTGTCATTTGGGGTGACTGTACATCCCAGCAGAGCCTGGAGTGCAGCTGCCACAGCGAGGTGGGGACAAACCGCACAGGGCTGAGGCTGCAGCAGCAGCACTGCCCTGCAGCCCCCACGTCCTGCTGGGTCACACCCACCCCCCACTGCTCCGGGCCAGCCCACCCGGAGCTTACCTCGACCCACAGGTGCGCGGGTTATTCTCCAAAAACACCGGGAGAGTCGGACTGGAACGCCTGGAACCGCTAGGTGTCAGCAGAAGAAAGTGCACGGCCACGGCTCGATCCCGAAAACCTGAGCCTTGCTTCCCAGCATCCCCCAACCGCTCTGTCCTAACAAGCACCTTTACACACACCTCGTATTCACACTGATTGTTCTGCTGAAGATGGCCTACTTGTGTGAATTTAGTATTTAGAAGAGATAAAAACATTCCCTCTGCAAACAACAGAAGATTGGGATTTTGAAAAAAGTCATCTGAGTGAACAAAATGCTCGCACTGGTGTCACTGGTAGACATTTAAGCCATATGCATCAGGATAATCTGCCTCAGCACAGCCCAGTGAACACCCAGCTGCTACTGAGTCTGACTGGACTTAATAGCAACAGAGCTTTGTGGGGCTGTAAGTACATCACACCCAGCAGATACTGCCCTGCATTTAAAACTGGCTTAGTGCAGCTACAGGAAGCACCGTAGGAAACAGCGCTGCAGCAGTTATTTTGTCGAGTAAATATTACTATTACCATTATGCTTGCCAACTGTACAACTGGATATGTTTTTTTCATGCAATTTCTAGTTACCAAAGGCCTCAGAAAGTTCATAGCAACAGAAACTCATTGCCAGTGTTCTGTTTATATGTACATTGCACAACCTTGTATCTCTAAGTAGAAGTCTCTGAACAGAGTAAGAGCTCTTACTATGCTAAAGTATAATAATGTGAATGTACAGCCTGCTTGGTAACACATTCTGGGCCTACATAGAATAATGAAAAATAGATTCACACCATTTATCCTGAAAAGTCAGCTCATACCAAGGAGATAGTCTATGAAATTAAATTGTCTTATGAGACAGAAACTATGAAAGGAGGAAAAGCTGCTGCTTCTTTGAATGTACTTTCTAATTATCAATGATTTTAAAAGAACAGTCGGGTTTCTGGAGTTATAGGACACCAAATGCAAAGAACCATCTCATGTTTGGTATTGCTTATGCCCTGTACTTACTCCATGTGAAGGTGATACATGAACATGAAACGCCTCCAGATTTGCTTTATCTAAATTTTAATACTGAAAGGTATAACCACAAATCAAACTACTGATTTACAAAAAGCCTTAGGAAAGAAAGCCCTGAAATTTTCCACTTTCTGATTATTAAAGTGAATTTTATGACACATTTGTGCAGCTATATTTACAGTTTTCTTTGATGGAATGAGAAGCAAATAAAACCATTTCTGCTACTTCCTCAGGTTAGCTGTCCCTCAAAGTTGCACTTTCTAGGGGCATGCCACTGTCAACTCATTTCAAATGTTCATCTTTAACATTCAGCCTTCAAAATACCAGATGGTATTTCCAGAACAGCAATTTAAATTTTTATTTTCCTTCATAAACCCCTTAACTAGTTAATCTCACACACACATCCAGGCAAAGCATACACCAATATTCCCAGAGTTGCCTGGCAACTACAGGGAGGAGCACTGGAGAACAAGGAAGCCTGCAGGGATGGAGGGGAGTCAGTGTCTCCCCAGCAGGGATAAAGGAGGCTCACAGCCAGAGCGCCTCGCTGCTTCCATCTTTGTCATTTGGGGGCCATATATGGTCCCCATTTTAAATACCTCCATGATTTCACCTGAGATGCTTTAAAAGCCCAGTTCTTACACCCAGACATACACACACAAGTCAATACAGTTTATTTTTTCCACACACACAGATTCCCCCAGTAAGATGTGAACGGACTTGTGCTGACTTGAAAGGTAATTTTTGAAACCTGAATATGAGCCTTTGAAATTATACTTATTTGATGGCAATAATTGGGCTGTTTAAAAGTCAGGCTGAGCTATGTTTTCCTCCTGGCTTTAAAAATAACAAGACAAACTACAGTACTGGAAAGATTTAGATACTGAAATCCTCAAGAAACATGACACCCATAGTATAACTTTTGGCCATGTAACCATTTAACATCATGGTTAAAATTAAATTTACCACGTGTGCAGGCCAGATCTTCTCATTAATCTTCAAAGAGCAGGAGAATGCCAAATAAACCACCTTTTAACACAAAAACACAATGAAGAGATGGGTTTTGCAGAGGGGGGAATGGTCAGCTCTGCCTTAATCTCTTATGATCATTAATTTATTCTTTTTTATCATCTCTCCTCTAATTCGACTGCCTTTAAAACCAAGCAACACCCATACCTT
This sequence comes from Dicaeum eximium, assembly GCA_013396995.1. NCBI lineage: Eukaryota > Metazoa > Chordata > Aves > Passeriformes > Dicaeidae > Dicaeum > Dicaeum eximium. Next base: position 42,178 of record VWZP01009915.1, on the reverse strand, counting down.
TCCATGTGAAGGTTTTTACCTGTGTGATCATGCTTGTTACACCTCTTTCATTTTGGAGACTTGAACATTGTTTTCAGTACTAGTCAGCCAAAGAGCCACCATGCTGACCTTAGGAAAAGCTACACTTTGAATTGAGTGAGGATTTTTCTCCACCACAGCTGCACATTTACATCTTATGCCAACTAATTGCCTACTTACAGGTTCAATTTTCAGGGCGTTTCTGTAGCTCCCAAAGAAAGCTGCTTGTGCTTTTAGAAACGCTCTTGCAACACCATCTCCAGTGGTTGTAGAGACTTTCTTCAATCTGTTCTTCAGTGCAGAAACCTGAAATCACACAGCAGGTCTAGATCACTCCCATATCACAAACAATGCGCAACACATTGGGGCACAGCTAAATGAAAAATGTGCTAACCACAGCAGCAGTTATGACAAAAGGTGACATTGTGAATTCAGAGATGATTTTTTCAGTTCTAAAAGCATTACTTTTCAAGCTGTTTTGCTTCTCTAAGATATGTTTGGATCTATTCTGAAACCAATAGGATACTAAAAGCTTCATTGAACCTCCCTCCTACTTAAAATCCAGTGTTAACATGCTGTTGAGTACTCTTTTAAAGGTAGCCCACAGTTGTGTCACTCTTGATTAGAATCCATGAAAGAATGGCAGCTAAATTAATTCAAACATCAGATTAATAAGAGAAACTGCTCTGCGCAACCAGGCCATCCATCACTACCAAGGCTAGTAACAAATCCTGAAGGTCTGAGCAATCTATTTGCCACAAATACAAGGTGTTTTAAAGGTTGTATTCGCTCGCATTTCAGAGCCTGAACGGGCAATGACCCCGCAAAGGCCGTGTTTCTGGCTGTGCAGGTACCCTCAGCAGGCTCCCGGAGCCCGGCCCAGCCGCCCTGCCGCTGCCCCTCAGCAGCACTCGGGGGAAACGCGCACACCAGGCTCAGGGGCTCAAGGAGATGTGTACCCATGAGCCACAGGCTCGAATTCGGAAAATTAATTGAATGTATTGGCAATTAAAATACAGTCAGCGAGTAAGAAACAAAGACAGAAACTTAAACACCTTCCTCAGCCGCCGCCTTTTACCGGCCCAACTCCCCGCCCNGCTCCCTCACGGCCTCTCATGGCTCCTTCACGGCCCCTCATGGCTCCCTCACGGCCTCTCACGGCTCCCTCACGGCCTCTCACAGCCTTCGGTGCCGCAGACAGAACCAGGACGAGCTGAGGTTCTGACAGATCTCACACAAAGCAGAGCAAGACAAACCCAAATACCTGGGGCACTGCTTCTTGAAAGGAATTCGGAGGTGCTTTTAGAGGCCGCGGCCATGCCACGAGCAAAGCCCGAGTTTAGTGAGATCCCTGACACAAAAACCAGGCAAGAGCCACAGTTTCAGGGGGAAAGCAGAACGTCAGGAAATCCCTAGTTAACCCGATTTGCAGGAGAACATTACTGACTCCATAAATATCCATATGATGAATTTAACAGAAAGAGCCCATAACTAGCAAATCTTCCTTTTCCAAATGCCATACTGAAAATCTCCATGGGGTAGCTCTGTGTACTTCATTCACACTATGCAAGAAATGCTGTAGAAATTTCAGAATTTCTGTATGCAAGAAATGAATATTATTGACAGAGTGTGCAGATGCTCTGGTAGTGACCATAACTAACTGTGTTCGGAAAGTATGAATTGCACCTCATAAAATAAGCGCTGATGCTTCAAATATTCAAATTAACTTTCAGGACCTTCTTCCGAACCTCCAGCTCTCAAAGAAAGCTTGCTGTGGCCTCATCCATGTCTCCAAAATCCTACCAGATGAGCTGAGTTTTTTCTGCCGTGGGGTGTTGCCACCAGCCTGCTTCAGTCGCCCAGAGCAGCCTGATTTTTCCTGATTTTCCATTCCTCCTATGCACATCCCTAACTTAACTTCCTCCTTCAGCAATCTTGGATTCGGGGAGGGCACAGTGACTCCTTGTCACGCTCCAGAGGTGTTAAATATAGAATCCATGCTGGGCACTACTCGCTTTGCTTTTAGATGTTATCTTTGCACTTGTGTTTACTAAAACAGTTGCAAAGACATTTCCTTTTAAATCTTCTGCAGATTCTGCTGTAAAAGGCGTTTCATTATTTAGTGTAACCGAAATAACCAAGAGCGTGTCCAGCACTGTTTACAAATCTGAATGCTTATGCCAATGATCCACGCATTAACGAGCCCACAAACCCATATTAACATAACACATGATACCAGATTTAGTCTGAAGCCTGTAAAATAAGCTCACTCCTATTCAGTGAAATAACGCTCCTCAAGGAGTTCTGTAAGTCTCTAAATATAAAAGCTTCACCAGATTTTCAAACCCAAACAGCATACTTCATGTTTGAAGGGGTCTAGACTTCTAAGGTTGAAATACGCTTTTATTTTCTATATTAACTTATATAAACTATTTAAAGGTAGTTCTTAAAAGTATAATAAAATATCCAGAGCTCTGAGAAGCTTTCAAATCCACCTCCAACATTGTTATAAGGGATTTTCTTTAAACATTCTTGTGGAGATACAGAACCCTCCATCTATATAGAAGGAAAAAGCTCTATGCTTTGTTTTAAGCAAACCAGGAGATCAGAGGGCTGAATATATGTGGGATTACTGCAATAGGCATGTCATTTTTTTAACAAAAAAAAGTTAACAACAACATATTTAAACATACTAACAAGTACCAAAAAAATCCACTCCAAAACACCCTCATGTGTACTCTCTGGAAAAAATTAGTATGCAATACAAAGTAGACCATACAAGCAGAATTAGGGTTGTTTCCTGCCTAAAGAGACAGTGATACTTTTAAAAAACCTCAAATTGTGACCACTGAAAATGAGGATTATTTCTAGCCAAAGAGATACATATACATGCAGTCTACCCTGAGAGTGTTTTTAAAGAAGATTTTTATACTTCTGGCAGTTGAAGTTTAAAGGTCCAATTTCAACTCTCACCATGTTTCAGAATGCAATCTGTGCAATGCAGCAGAATGAAATGGTTCAGTAAAGGTGCTAGTGGAAATTCTTTTAATTAGGTCCAAGGCTTTTCAGTTGTCAACATGAATAAAGCAAGAAATGTTCTACTGCAAATACAGCGTAAGAAATAAAAATGGATTCACCTTTAGGAAGATGGTTTGGCTAGAGAGCAGCAGTTTGGTACTGCTAGCTGCCCTGGAAGCATTCCCTGTGTGAACACCAGGAGCCCTGGTTTCCTCCCGGTGGTGCCTGGGTGCAGAGTGGCAGCGGAGCCCCACAGCTGAGCCCGGGACATGCAGAGGCCCCGCAGGCCCCCAGCCTCCCCTGGCCTGCATTTAACAACAACTGGGAGCTGACAGAGCAAGCTTATACTTTATTTGTAACGTGTGGCTCTGACTACAGCTATGACTAGAAGATGACACTTATTTGGAAATACATGAAAAATCCATACGGGTTGCATAAAAAAAAAATTACTGCCCCCTCTTTGCTATTCGCTGCAACACAGACGGTGGTGTAGGAGACTTGTCAGCAGCAGATGCACTTATTGTAATCACAGTCCTTAATAAATCTCTTTTTTTAATATTGATTATTTTAAAAGGAAAGTTACTTCCCAGGGTGCTCTCACGCTGCCAGATTTCCAGCAATACATCAGAAGCAGAAGGTGAAGAAGGGGCAGGTTTTCACATTTCAAATAGTTAATCAGTAACACAGTAGTACAAATCTTGATTTTCAGGGACATGACCTGACCACTTCAGAAGCCTGACAGCCAGCAGGTACTCCTGAGGTAAACTGGGCAAAGGGACAACTTGAGCTGACTCTGCTGGAACTGCCTCAATTCTGTCCAGCTCCTCTGACACAAATTCTAACTGGAAAGACCTTTCACTGGGTCCTATATTTGTTTGGACCCTAAGAATTAAAGAATAAAGAGCAGTTTATTCTTGATTTCCAAGAACCAGTTTAGGTAGCAACATCCCTATCATGAAACTCAAGAACAACTCACTACCTGAGGCTCTAAAATAATCAGAAGAATTCATTCACTTGATTTAAAAAGCAGTTCAAGGAGAGAGGGAAAAGAGCTTTTAGAAATTTTCCACTGGATTAATTACCTGATGGTGAATGCACCACAGAGAAGATGTTTTTGCTCACTGATGAATATAGATAGATTTAATTTAGCAAAGTAAATTTTGTCTATTCAGCAGTGCATGAATTGCTCACTGCTCACATTAAGTAGCAAAACTGGCAGAGTAGTTTGACATAACAGGCATTTATGATCAGGAAACTGCTGAAGACATTTTTAGTTTCTCAGATCATAAATGCATCTACTTAGACTAAGACCAGTGGGGAGACACACTCCCAAAATCTCCCAGGGAAGCAAAAAGGGAAAAAAAAGAAAAGAAAGAAAAAGTATAATGGATTGGCTTTAGCATCTCCCTGCTGAGATGAACAACTTGATCCACTTACAGTTCCAAACACATGATGCATGAAAGAACTGACAGAAATTCAATTCTTGCACAGCAGAGCAGCTGCTCTCTAGTGGTCAAAGCCAACTCTGGAACTGTGTGAAGGGAGAGGCCTAGAGGAGGAACTGCATTATCCAGGTAACTGCAACAATGCGCCAGAGCTAAATCCCACATAAACCCCCAGCCCAAACATTAATTACACAACGGAACACGACTTGACTTAAAGCTTTGTTGTGAAAAATATTAATCCCAGCTGTATTTATGTAGCAGTTGTGAAAAAAAAATACCCCATATACGCTACTGGTGAGCCCTGCCAGTTAATTGAATTTGCTGGCAGCACTTCCTCTGCTCTGCTCTCAACATCCTCCGAGATAAAATCGAGCTTTTAAATAGACCTGTGGAAAACTGAATCAAGAAATTTGAACTAATAAAACACAACTCTCTACTGTTATAAAAGTGAAGTAAAAGTAAATAATGAAAGGAAGGAAGTCTCTTAAAATTTATTACATTCCAAAGCTTGAAGTTCTGTGTTTATTGGAGAAGTTTCTTCTGATGTTGTACAGTGTGCCCACAACAGCTCCTTTAATGAAGTCTCATAAAATCTAATATAATACTTGATTGTTGACAAATCATATACATGTTTGAGGCCCCGTGCTCACTGTATGCAGACATTTCTTACATAATTCCATTAAATTTACACGTCTGTCATTCCCGGGTTGTGGATAATGGCATGAGCAGTGACCAGCTGGCAGATTTGGATGCCAGGAGTGAAATCAAAATGAAAAACTATATAATGCCAGAAAAAATAATGGAATCAACTTTTACAGACTAAATGCTTGACTAAAGCCAAGATGTTCACAATCAAGATAGCCCTTCCCTCCTGAGCTCCCTGTTTTTGAAGAAGGGATCCCGTTGGAATGCCAGGGTGCCACAGCAGGAGGCACTGGGCATTCACCATCACTGCAGCTTCTCCTCACACACCAGCTTACACTGAGCTCCCTGCACATCAATTCTATTTCTCAACTGCACACAAAAATGTTCAGATCTGACTGTCAGCACAATATTTCAAACTAGCAAAGGAAATCCAGATTTTCCCCTGCCGTGTTCTCCTAAACATTCACTCTCTGCCTCAAAAACAGCTCCTGACACTCACTCCTCTGCTCTCCCCTCTCAGCTCCTCCAGTGGAGATGATTGCAGCAGCAAGTGGGATGTCTTTGCATCCTATTAAATGTCAAGTATGTATACACCATTACTATTAAGTTATTGAAAACATGAAACAATTTACCAATAAAAACTGTGAATGAGAAAGAAAATGAGTTCTGAATTGTAGCAGTGATTGAAGTGAATGTGAAGGCACCCATTTCATATCATATCTCAGGATATAAAATGCACAAAATTCCTTAAAGCTCACCTGGAAGCAGTCACAGGAAAAAACCCACACAATTTCATTTGGAAACAAGAGTTAACTAAAGATGCAGGATTTCTAGCTCACGTGAGCATTAGCTGATTTTCACTGGGAGGCTTCAGTGCACGTCTGCAAATGTTGAAGCAAACACTGCCGAGCACTTTGGGACAGCAAGAACTGAGGGAAAGCAGCTCAGTGGTACCAACGAGAGCTCCCAGGGAGAGCCCTCCCTCGGTCACAACAGCACTCCTGGGTAAGTCACTCCATACATACCACATCGTTGGGGAGGCTCTGAAGGTCATCAAAAGGGGTTTCCAGTGTATTGGTGTCTACGTTAAGGATCACCACATCTTCCAGGGCCATGCTTCTTACTTTCTATATGTCAGCAAATTCAGGAAAAGGGAAAGGAAAAGATAAGCATGGGAAATTAAATTTTTATGCATAAAGGACACAAGTGATGGCAGAACAACATGGTACTACAGAACCTCAACCATTTTAAAAACAATCAACATTCCTGAATTCCTGTCATCATTTGTTTTATTTATTAATTTTACAATGCTAGAAAAATTAACCTTCAGTTGGCAGATGGAAGTTCTTAACAACATGCATGCTGAAATTTGTCAAACCAGAGGGTCTGTGATTATTCAAGCAAAGATTTATTTCAAGCACCTCTAGTAATGTTTATCTTGGTGTCCTGTTTGCACATTTAACAGTTGCTAGTCAAGTCAGGATTTCAAGCAAATCTTTTTATATTTGGAAATTCATTTAAATAACAATAAAGAGTGTATTTTCCAGGAGTTGAGAGTTGCATTAAGTCAGAGATGGGAAGTGGTTTCCAAATTCCAGGTTGAATTTTGGGAAGTCAAATAAAGACAAGGTTACAACTGCATTTAAGTAAACTGGATGCTATGAGAGCCNGGGGGAACAAAGCTAAGGGAAATTTAATTCCATCATATCCTGGTCAGCAAGTCTGAACTTTCTCTCCTGTTCCCATGAATTGAGGGAAAGTTTCTAATCTAGTCTGAAGTTCACATCTTCTGTAAGAGTACTTACACATAGAAAAGAAGAACTTATTTCTGACAAGAATGATCATCAATACCTGTGACCCTGAGTATCTAAAGGTATCTGTGATCTAAGCAAATTTAAACACTGCCAGACTTGATTTCTATGCTTAACCAACAGTAAACGAGTCACTGATACCAAACAGAGCAGCATTTAAACACTTAACACTTCTTCCACTAACAGGAGATTTGAGGGTTTTTTTTTGTTTTTTGACTGACTAATCACACAAGTTTAATCTCTTCAAATAAAGCTTTGAAAATTCAAAATCATAAAAACTGGAATTATAGAATATGGTAATTGAGGAAATTTCCCAGTGACACTGTAAAAAATGTTTAAGTACCTACCTACCTACACACAGGACCAAATGAAAGTTACTGAGCAGGAAAATGAACAAAAACATACTCAATTTTTAATTAAGGTTTTGTGGGGTGGAGGGAATTGTTTCCTTTAAAAGAAAGGAACTAAAGTCCTAAAACAATGGCAAAGTTGAGCCTTAGGCAGCTAAATAATTACCCTCAGTTTTCAAGGCTCAGTCCTCTGTCTATAAAGCAAACTGCTGTGTACTTAGGGCTGAAAAAAACCCCCAACAACCATAAAACCCACTTTGTAGACACTTAAGTTTAGGTCTTCATGAGACATTTCTTTGACTTAAATAGAAGAATATTACATTTAATGCTTTCCATATAAAGAGCACCAGCACTGCCTGACAAACCAGGTACTCTGCTTGCAGGAACCAAAGGTCACCCCGTTGGCTGCATCTGATAAACTCTAAAGCAATCCAGGAGCCTTGCTCCTTCTAGGAGTCCGGAAGCACCAGACAAACTGATTTGCTCCTTCCTGTTTCAGAAAATTAAAAATCTCACTTATACTCAGAGGAGTCTAAAAACCTCCAACAAAAAGGTCTTGCAAAGTACTTAACCAAAGCCAGAAGCTTGTCAGCCTCAGTGCTGGCAGGACAAGACAGAAGGAAGGAAACCCTTCTCCTGCTTGCTGCCGAAGAAGCAGCACACGCATGGTGAACGTGCCAGGGCTGTTTCTGTACCTCTGCAGGTCAATCTGCACCTCCCCTCCAGCAAGTGTGGGCTCTTCTGGAGCACAGAACAGCCTTGTGCCAAGCAGGGCTCAGCACGGGGGATAACCCAGAAGGATGCCCTCATGGTACAGGGACTGTAAATGCTGCTCAGTGTGATCACCCCACACCTGGCCCAGAAATCGTTGTATCCAAAAGGAAGCTGAAGTTAAAACTCTCCTGGGCTGCACTTTTACAGCACTAAGAGCTCAACCTCACTGTAAAGATTTGCAATACTTGTACAAAGGCAGTGGATTTCCCTTGAGACCAGCCCTCAGATTTAATAAAACACTGGAGACTGACTTGATTAATAGCATCTGTCTTGCAATGCATTAAAAAACATAATATTTTTTGATGGTCCAATCGTGGCTCATTCTACAGAAATGCAGACTGACCAGTTCATCTTAATCCTTAGTTGGTTTTGTCATCTCTCCTGTCATCTCAGTTGGTTTTGTCACTATCACCTTTGATAAAGCTAGTATCAGGCAGTTACAAGGGCTTTTGTTAAATAATCACATGCTTCTTTCACTAAACCTGGCACCTAATCAGCCCAACCAACATGGAAATCACAGTATTGACTCTCTTGTTGGAATGTGTGTAAAAATTCCCATCATTCAGCTGCAATTCTCACATTAAACCCCACTGGATTCTGTGAATCACAAAAACATGTAGATCGTTTTTCCCATGTACAGTTTGTGTGTTGTCATAATTTTTGGAAATGGGAAGGGATAGCCACAAGCCACACACAGCCTCAATCTGTATTTCACAACTTCCTGAAGAGCTAAACAAAATTTTATAAGTGATACCTGTGCAACAGACTGGACTGTATTCAGTAGATTCATATTTTGCTGAAAAGAAATGTGGATAAGCAAGGACCAAGAGGAAACATGAACATTACAGATTCCTTATCTCATTTTCCCACAGGTCAGGGATGTACTGAGTCAAAAGGAGAGATTCCGTGAAAATGTGCAACACATTTCACTCCTGCAAACCCTTCCTAACCATCCTTGCCCAATTACTTGTAGCCATAATTAATCACCTAAAATCCATCTAAATCAAACTAACATCTACACCTGCCTTTTATTTTAAATGTCTCTTTTTAAAAGAGTGGAGAGGTATGGAAAGCTGGTTTAACAAGCATACTGAACCCATTGTTTATGGCCTCTATAAACATGGCTTAGTAAGAATTACTGACTTAATCAGAGAGAACTTATCTCCTGGTGAAAAGAGCACTTTAAATTTCAGAAATGGCACCTTTACTGTGAAAATCTCTTAACTTTTCAAACAAACTCCGGGGGGCCTTAAACACCAGGTCCGTAAATAAGCGCAGTCCGGGTGCCTGCCCTGCTCGCAGGCAGCCAAACACTGGAGTCATTTAAATGTTTTATGTGGAAGTTCACAAAACACAGAAACCATATTCTAATAGAAGAATTAAGGGGTGCTCCTCCATCCCACTCTAGAAGCAATATTCATCCATAACAATAACATCACTTTACACTAAATGCTGTTTTACCAGCACTGGCTACACTTGGCAGGTTCTGCTTTTTCTACCATAAAGGAATCCCAGGTTAAACTTCTTTCAGGTGAACAATTTTATTGAATAGTTTCATTTGAAACAAAACAAAAAAAACCTCAATAACCATCAAACACCAGCACCCCCTGCCTTTCCTCCCACAAACCAGGTTTGCGTAACTTCACGGCTAAATTGCTGCCAAAACATAAACCAAGCCGATCAGGAGGTTTTATAACCAGATACAAACGTGATCGGCATCTTAAAGAATGTTGTAACAGTACAAGGGTGATACCTTCCACCCATTCTTTTGGAAAGGCAGAACTCCTCACAAAAACTAACATTCTACCAAGCCTGTGCACTAGGTTTGAAATTGTTAAGAAAGTATGATTCACAGCAAGTCTAAAATCCATTTGCTTAATGACTTGTCTCTACTGAATTAATCGTTTCCATTTATTTTCTTAAGGAAAACACCCCAACGCTGCAGACAACAATGTGTCAATCTGGCTGCCAGAAGCAGGAAAGGCAGCGGATATAAAATTTTATTATTTCATGCCCCAAGAGCAGCCAGAAGGACTTAATGAAATCACGGCCAGATTTACAATCTGAAATGGCTATTCAGCAGACAGCTCTGCTTAAGCGGGATGTGCCCCCTGACCCCGGGGCCCTTTGATCCGGGCACAGCAGGTGGGCTGCCCCCCCAGCCCATCTCCCACCCTTCCGCCCGGCACCCCGAGCCTCTACAGGTGATTCCCCGGATCCTTATCACAAGCAGCTGTTGCCAACTGAGTGACAAACAGCACCCGGGCTGCCCCGGTGCTCTGGCACACCAGAAAAACCTCTCTGCTCCTGGGGAAGCCTGCTTGGTACTGCAGGGCTTGGCTTCTGAAAATTCACCCTCAAACTTCCCCCAGAATCCCTGATTAAAACACGGTTCTTATTTCCATTTCCCCTATAACTGGATAAAAGACAATTCCGTAAGTAATCTGCCATATTTTAAATGCATTTTTATCAATACTCCTGAAACCACGTACAGCCATATTGGGAATATTTGTGAGTGGCTAAACTGCATTTAGGGGTTTAAGACCTGGATTTAAGTTAATCTATAACCCTTCATTAAAATCCAGTGGAAAAGCTGTACTTCCTCACTTACAGGTAGAAAAAGCATTGATTTACTAAGTATAAATGGGTGGGAAAAGCTAATTAACGCTTCTCACCCCAATCAAAAATATAATTAACAATTAACAGTGCCAGTGGCAGATGCCAGTGGTCAATGAATTCTCAGGGTGTGTTCTGGGAAGGGGACCCCCATGGCAGGGTCAGGCCTGAGCCCAGGCTCACAGAACCCGTGCTCAGGGCTCGTTAGCTCAGACTCAGTGCACACTAATTGGGCTGTGGTCACACTGGATCCTGACCAGGGCATCCTCACCCCAACAAGAGCAGGGGGATGTGCCAAAAAGGGGGGTTCTGAGAGCCCCAGCTCCACTCCCCTGGCTGCACATTATTGACACCAGGTGAGATCAGCCACCGTGTCCTACCACGTGTCACACAACATGAACTTCACTGAGCATTTCTTTCCTCACATGAACATTTTTAGTGATACCAGGTTGAAATAATAAAAAAAAGAAATACTGTTCCAATCACTAATTCTAACTCTAAATGCTGTGTCTGTGCCCCGAACAGAGCAGGAAAGGGTGGATGTTCTCCTAAGTGGATCCCGGCACGCCGGAGTCGGCTGCCAGAGCTCCACACCTCAGAGCCCAGCACAACCATCCCCAGCAGTCAATCAAAACCACATGTGCCCAAATTCCAGCAGGGAGCTCCTAGGTCAAGGGCATTCCCCCTCCATCAGCACCATCACACTGATAACCTTCCTACACAAACAGTTGCAGAAACAATCATTGTCTCTGACAAAACGTAAAAGGCTGCAACCAAGTTTGACACAGCTTCCGACACAAAGGGCAATTTTATATAATCTGAGGCCTAAAACAGCCTACAGTGCACAGGCAGAAAATAAGATAGTGAAAGGGGTGTGTTCTTTTGATAGTTTCATTTTCCTATCTCATTATTTATCACTACTAAGTACTTATCTTCATCTAATATGAATTCAATTAGTTCCATAAGCATGTTCCATTATTCATGTGATAGCTCCAGCCTTGCTTATCCAACAGCTTATAAACTTTTAGCCTTCTTTGAAGTCACTTTATGGATTGCTAAATGGAAATCTTATAAAGAATGACTAACTAGGTGATGATAGAAAAGCTGAAAAATAAGAGCACAAAACACAGCTCTGTATTTTCTACCAAGGGTTTCCCCCATAAATCAGTTGGAGCCCTCTGACCTATAACAGGAGATTATCTTATCTCACTGGAGAACATTTCAGTCACAGCAAATTAGATTTAACAGTCAATGGATAGGCTTGATATTTTAATCATAAGAAAAATTTGTCATTTTCCATTAAAATAACTGTTCCTTCTACAGAGCCCCCGTGGAACACGGGAAACTGCAAACTAACTTTAAGGTACCAAACAGTTCAGGAAAGATCTGTAGAGCTGAGGATGGATTTTGTTTAAAATCACCAACACTTCTGCTTCTTCCAGAGGCCCCATTCCAACACTGGGATAGCAAAACCCACAGAAACAAGACTAGAGGTAGAAAATTGTTTCCTATATCTCAAATCCCATCTTGCCTTCCCTGGCAAGATGAGGCTACCACTAATGCTGGCACAAGGAAGACAAATCCAAGCATGGGAGCTGCTGGGGCAGAGCCTGAGCCCAGACCTACCTGCAGCACTCCTTGGGCTCCACACCAGGGCAAGGGTCCTGCCTCAGCTGCAGTGCAAGTCTGGGAATGAACCCCTAATCCTGACACTCAAATGTGTGCATTATCAGAACACTTCTTAAGTCCCACTTGTTAAATTTCAGCATTTATAGGAAAAGGAATACTGAATAATGGCAGTAGTTTGTAGTTCTAGTTTATAAAATTATTTTGATATGGAAAAGATAATATATTTTTAAACAAACACAACTGCCAGGTCACGAGAAAAATAATTGCTGTTGCAACTACAATGTCATTCTAAACAAAAAAACACACAACTTTACATATGAAGGAAGGGACAAGTAGAGTGAGCATTCAGCACCACAAACGAGAGGTAACCGAGGAAGTGTCCAGCTCATGTGACAAATGTCACCTTCTCTTGCCCAGGGCACAGAAATTCTGCAGCACTTGCCACCAGACAGATCCAGCAGCCACTGTGGAATTTTATGTTATTTTTCAGTGGAAAAAGCAGAGTTAGCTGCAAGATGCAGTTCTCTAATTCAATTTATCCATAAAAGCAGAGAAAACAGTTAGGTTTATTTATTTAATTTATTTGATAAGGCACTTTGAATAACTGTACTTTGCCAAAGCGTGTCTGTGTTCCAGAATCTCTGGCTATTCAAAAGCCAGACTGGATTTAGTACTAAACAGATTTTTTCACAAGTTACTAAAATGGATGAAAATTGGCTTCTCCAAGAACAACTCCTTTTTTTGAGTTTTTACAGATGGAGTTTGGAAGGCCCACAGAGCCCTGCAGTCTGAAACGCAGAGACAAAGGAAGAGGCAATGGATTTATGGAGCAAGGCAGGAGTGAGACATCACACAAAGCAACTCCAAGGTGTAATTATTAAATTTTTTTTTATATCCATTCCCAGACCAACCACAGAGCTCGTTGTTAGCAGAAATATCTGAGAAAGCTGCCAAGTGTGTGTATGGAGATATTCTCCCATCCCCTACCAGCTCTCTTCCATCTTTTACAGATACCACAATTAATCACACCAATGATTGCCTGGGATGGATATGGGGCAGAAAGTTTCTTGATCTATATGAAAAATACATTTCTTCCCAGATATTCCCTCACTCCTGCCTGTGCAGTATCCAAGGGTGGTTATGAATAGCCCCTTGAACAGAAGCATATGATGTGCAAACAAATGTACATGTTGACTTTTAAACTAATTGGTTATTCACAAACACATTGTACTGCAATTCTTTACTTGGTTTAGCACTATAAAGGGCATAAAAAATCATCTGTACCCAGGATGGTAAGGAGAAGAAAAAAGACATCCTGTACATTTAATCTACCTTTTCATGAAAAAACTGACTTCAAAAATTACCTCCCATTAATGCTGGAAAAAGGGGGGATATTACACAGCACACACAAACACACAGGGCACCATTATTACACACATTTGCCCTAGTGAAGAGTATTTATCAATATTTCCAGAAATTACACATTTTTACGGACAACACAAGAACAATTCCATTGTGTGATGTAAGCCCAGCTCTCTATACTGTTCTGTACCCTGAACACGAACGCTCCATTTCCAAACACAGGATCTAAACCAGGGGCACAGGTCCACTGATGGCCAGGGGCAGAGCCAGCCCTCCAAGCCTGTCCCAAGAGGCCGAGCTCCCTGGGCAGGAAGGCCCCTTCCCCCCCAGAGCACTCCTTGGGAAGGGGCACAGGCAGGAAGGATGAGGATGTCAGAGGCACCTCAAGTCAGTAGCTTTTGTTGTCCCCCAGATACTTTTGAGGAAAGTCATCCACTGTTTCACCAGTACTGGAAGCAAAAGCAAATGTGCTATTTCCACTTTTAGAGTTTTTTAAAAAAAGTCACATGAATTACTGGGAATTGTTTATAGGAGAAGCTTTCTGTGAGGGCTGGTGCTCTGCCAGCTTTGTGTTAACATTAACTGCAAGTTCCTTCTTTTCAGATCTTTTGAACATTAAAAAAATTACAATCTGTCTGCAAAAGCCTAAAAGAGAACTGTAACTGTCAACATTGTGGTTTAATATCGACTCTGCCTTTGTGCTTGAGTCCAGGCAAGGCACTGAAGTGATTAAATGAAGCCCCAGGGTGGGCAGGGAGCACGACGTGAGCTTGTCACCGCCGAGCTGCGAACGGGAACGCTGCCCAAGGAGCACAGGGCAGCAAATAAGGCTCCTGAAGATTCAACCTTATCATGTATGCCTCACTCAATTCCCCCTGCACTCACAAATTAACAGGATTATTTCATTTTTAAGCATATGAATGAATGTGTAATTGCTTGCAGAATCTGGCTCTAAATCATACCACTATATATAGTTTCAGAAATGGTAAGAGAGACTTACCTCCATCAAACTTAAGTGTATTCCAATGAGGTAGGGCATGGGGGCACTGTGGAGAGGAAAAGAAACACAGCTTTACATCCTCGTAACACTCAGTAACACACATGACTTATAAAATTAGCTACAGGAAAACACTGGGATACTGGATTAGGTTTTGCTTAAAAAATAATAGATAACATATATACAAACAAATCATATGTGAACAAAGTGTTAGTCCATATCTGAAAGATGGTTTTTAGTATGCAATAGTCTCCCACTCCTCTAAGACTTCACTTTTTCTTGACATCAGAATTTCTAAGTGACTAAGTTTAGGCAGGTACCTAAGGACAGCTATTAAACATATCCCGAACACTGGGGTCTTCTGTTAGAAAACCAAACAAAATGTGTTATTGCAATTTTAAAAACATACCCAGACTTTTCCAAGAGTATTCTTTCAAAAACTGGACCCTGTTTTAGTGGCCAATTTAATGTATACACATCACCCAGTACTGCAAGTTTTGAATTCTTTGAATGAGTCCAAACACATTTTTAAGTAATTTACTTTGAAGTATAAATCTTGACATGTTTTCATTTGTAAAAGAAAACTTCTTTATAAAGTACAAAGTATAAAAAATACTTTTGAAGATCCTGATAAACTCCAGAGCTCCTAGGACACCCACTGATACCAATATTCCCCTCAGGACACCAAACTTGAGTATCCCAGAGGCTCTCAGGCCAGGTTTTAGCGTCGGGCACAGGTGTGACACCTTTGTTACCCCATAGAACACCAGTGTTTAAGGGGAGCCTGATCTTGTCCACGTCCCTTCCCTGATGTGACAAAGCCAAGAAGGAGCCGCTCCCAGCAGAGCCCGGGATGGGAGCTGCCTCTCCTTGTCCAGGATTTCCAATGCTGAGCTGCTCGCAGCCTCCCCCTCGCAATCAGAACCATCAGCGAGGCTGCCAGAGCTGCTAATTGCAAATATGGCACATCCTGCCTGCGAAACGCAGCACACACAGACAGACACAACTTCTAAAATAGAGCCTCAGCTCGCTTTGGATACAGAAGCTCAAAGAGCTCATTTTCAATTTCAGATGAAAAAATGAGAGAAATGTCACTGTACTGCCTTGGTTTAAAATATCTCCCATATTGCTGCTCTAAGCTGGTGCCTACTGCTCAGTAAGAGCAGTACAGTGCTGAAAAAGCTCCTGAGACACCAGGCCAGCAAAAATTCCTGCTTCTCCTTTTCCTGAGAAATACCTTAAAAATATGTATTTACTGATAAGCATATTAATATTTATGTTGTTTATTAATACACCCCCTCAAACTGCCAATTTGCAGGATGCTTGACCGAGGTGGAAACAGCCCCTGCAGTACACATTCATGTGAAACCATTTTTTTCCTTTCTGAGACGTTAAGCACATACAACTTCCACAACCCCTTCCCAGCTCACTGGCAGAACACTCCAGCACCTTGTCCCACGTCACTGCAATGAGTGCACCCCCACAGGCCCTTGGGGCAGAGCCCAGAGGGGCTGCTACAGCACAGAATTATCCTGAAAGTTCTGCTTCCGGGGAATCCCACAGGTGGCAGCTGAACAGCCACCCAAGGCCCTGGGCTGAAGGTCTGACCGCTCCCCAGGACACTCGCCCGCGACACACGAGGGCTGCTCAGCTGAGCACTGCTTTGTCACGGACTCGTTTCATGTGTGACAAATGCCATCTCTTCAGCTCCAGGTGCCACAGCTCAGGAGCAAGAGAAGAGCCAGGAGTTTTCTAGTGAGAGAACCAAGCAGTGCTTTGGCCCCCGAGCCGGGCTGGGCTGCTCCGGCCCCTCCGGTGCCACCGCCACCAATGTGGTTCCAATTAAGGACTTCCAGCAACGCCACAGCTTCAATCCCCACCGTGCAGAGCCGGGACCTCGGCAGGAAGTCTGAAGCCTGCAAATGTCTCATCTAGTGGAACCTCGGCTAATGGAATGAAAGGAAGCAGGAAGAGTGCAGTATTCCTGAAAACCAGCCACTTATTAACAACTCCAAACGCAGGAAGAAAAGATATGGCTTAAGATACATGGATCAGCTTTGGGTGCAAAGGCTCATCTTTTCAATTTTGAAGTGACGAACATTACATGTAACAGCAATATAGCACATAAAATAATTACAGGGACTGCATAAATAACCTCAGTGAAATGTAATTCTGGTAAAGAGCATAAATATTTCCAATAAAAGCTACCGGAGAGATTCTGTTCTTCCATCATCACTCATCCATATGACTGAATAGGAAACACACCTAGAAGTAAATGCCCCAAGTTCACGTCAGGCTTCATAAATTGCTTTTATCACCATTTCTCTTGACCATGAGTTAATCATAGGCCATTATTTAAGTAGACCTTTTGCATCCTGCGCAGGGGAAGTTGGTGTGTCCCCCCTTCCCCACCCAGGGCACACTGAAACTGTCCTTCCTCACTGCCATTCAGGTCCCGAGATGTGGAACACTCCAGCAATTTTTAATATTTTATCAGGGTAGATTTGTACTTGCAAGACTTCCAAGTGAAGTTCAGCAAGACATATCCCTTGTATAAAGGGCAGAAACACTCAGCACAACCTTTAATCCTTCTGGGAGCCCTGGCAGATTAAAGACTGCCCTTCAGAGCAGGCCTTCCCCACTGCTTGACACTTCATCAGTCCTGGAGCTTCTTACAGCCACAACTACTAATTACTCAAAGTTGTTTGCTGGCAGCCAATAGCCATTAAGTGCAAAATTAAGAAGTATCAGTTTCTACCACATGTATTTACTGCTCAAACAAAGTGCCTGCGTGAGCCTGTTGGAACAAAGAGAGGGGTCATTACTCCTCTTGTGCTATGCTGGCTCCCAAGGCAATCAGCCTTATTTATAATCAAATGAGTTATATAGGTAAATATCAAATCATTAAAGTAGCAATGCATAAGCATGAATATGGATTTTGGGGACATAATGGCTATATATTGCCCATTTATTACAGTTGCATTTTTACAATTTCTTTAATTCGTTTCCTTAGGCAAACTAGAGACCTCTTAATTATGCTCCCAAGAGGTGGGCAACTACTAATTGGAGGAGAAGCAGGTGAAATAGAGGGGCATTTCTTCTTAAGTGAAAAAAGCCCAGCCTTAAAAAATACCTCAATTCACCAGGAAAGTAATGTAAAAGCCCAAGGATCTCCAAAAGGTTCCTATTTACAGCTACACAGGGATTTCACCATTTTGCTTCATTGTTCTGGAAAATGGATGAGAGCACATTTACCACATTCATGTCTTGCTCTGCAAACATTGACTTAATGGGTGGCTGTCTCCCACCACTGGTGCTTCCCTCTCCAGGGCAGTCTCCTGATTTCTCTTCAGATTCCTTGTTGAAATGAATTCTACCCGAAATTTCTTGAGGTAACTGATGCAAATTAGAACCCTGACTGCATAAATTGGAACAATGCAGAGAACCAGCTCTGACACCAGGAGAGCAGCTACAAGAGGCTTTAGTGAGTGCCCAGGTGTGCCAGGCTCAATGGCAATGCCCACCGAGAGCTCCTCGGGCAGGAATTTTTGTTTCCCAGCAGCGGGAGGACTGCAGCTCTGCCTCCACCTGCTCGAGGAGCACATTGACTATATGCAGATTTAGAAAATAGGAGAAAGGGGGTTAAAAAAACTCCTGGAGAAAGGACAAACTGCCCCAACAGAAGCATTTGTTCAGCAGCTGTGCCGGGGTGCTCTCAGAATTTATTCATGTTGGCTGCTAAGCTGTCTGATAGAAAAGACTGCTATAATCACCCTACAAAATGTACTGTATCTTCTGGTGACAAAGCTCTGGGGCTCAGCACACACTCAGCTGTGTCCCAGCTCAGCAAAGCCGGGCTTTTCTAAGGGCTTATTTTAAACATATACACTGAGAGCAAGAAGGAAGCAAACAGACAGTTGGAGTGGTTTTATGGCACACAGAAAACAAAGTGGGAAACATAGTGAGGAAAATTGATACACTTCACCTCACCAAATGTTTAAATTCCCAATAAAATAGATGGACAAGATCTGCCCAAATTCAAGTAGTTGTATGTGCCTGGCTATGGATGCTTGGTGGCAGCACCTCACTAACCAGGACTTCTGGCACCTGCTGGCATGTGCTCTAAACAAACAAAACCCAACCAAACAACCCCGAATCAGCCACCAGCAGTGCAGCTGTGCTTCTGTACTTCCTCTGTTACTCTGTATTCAAAGGAACAAGCAATTGTGCATTCAGGTATGGAATCTAGTGACAGTCTCCTGCACCCAAGATGTTTCCCTGAGCTGAAAATACATTAAAGAGCAGTGCCTAATTAAAAAATAAAAATAAAGGATAGCCCTCTTCCCCTTGCTTCCCCTCCTGCCCCTTGTCCTCAGCGATCTACATGACAGGGATGAGGTGACTGAAGTCATTCCAGCTCCATGGAGGATCCAGCATGGAGCAGCACTGGTCAGCACCCCCACTCAGCACTGAGAACAAACATTTGGGAGACACAAGCTTTTGGCATTTTCAGTTCTGAGGGAAGGTACGTCAGTGAGGAATGCAGGGGAACAGAAATATGAAGTTTAAGATAACCCTTTCAAGAGGGAAATGGGAAGCAAAAGGCAAATAATCACAGGTGGAATATACTTTTTTCAAAAAACTTTCTAAGATCTCAAGTGACACACTCTATCCATCCTGTGAGTTTCAAAAGAGCAGGAGAAGATTCAAAACATCACAGCACAGTCAGTAAATGAGCACAGCCAACTGAATGAACAAGATATTCTGCATTCAGAAGAACTGAAGAATTCTCGTTGCTTTAAGTTTTGTTCCCATTTCAGCTCTCTAAAATTCTTATGTCATATTTGCAGAAGAAATAACTGGGCAATAATTAAAATTAAATGGAACTCTTCTACTTTAAATAATCTCAGGTCATTTCTCTTTAGAGGCAGACACCAGGAAGCAGAAATACTGCCTTAAATCAAGGAGCAGGGAGCTGATTGCTCAGTCCTCCCAGGCAAAAATGACATCTCCAAGTTCACATGGTTACAAAAGAGATGGTGGACTCTATTTTGGGAAATATTTTATGGCTCATAAATTGTTGCTAAATTGACTTACTCAAACAATGATAGAGTGTGTAGCTACCTCTCCAACTAAAGTTCCTGGCTGGGTAAGGAAATCAGCTGTTGTATTTGTGAGCTGCCTAACAGTTGTACATTCTGAAATCATTCTCTGCACACAGCCTGGCTCCCTCCTGCCATGGCCAGGTGTTGGCCACCAAAGAATCCCCTCAGTGATGCTCAGTGACTCCTGGCTTTCTCTCTTGCCCCAGGGTTTGCTTTTTCACCCCTGGGCAGGCCCCTGGCCCTGCCTTTGTCAGGAAGTCCATGAATAACTGATCTCGGAAGGCAAAGGCAGTGCTGAGCCCTGGAGCAGCAGGTACCTGAGGAGAGCTGGGGCAGCCTCTCCAAGTGTTAATTACACGTGAGAAGCCCATTATCCAGGGCAAGGCACCTGCTGGCACTGCAAATGACTGAGACCTGCCCTTCCTGTGCAGGGAGCCAGGGAAGGCTCATTTCCACAGGAGATAACTCTTTAGATTCCGCTCCCCGCTCCCGACACAGCCACACACAACATTTCAGTCAGCTGCACAGGAGCAAACTTCCTTTAAAGCTGCACAATTTGGTTTCCAGGCCTTCACTCACTGCTGGTTATCCAGCTGGATCCCCAGGAGCAGCTGCACCAGGAGAAGGCTTCAGATTCAGTCAGAGACACGTGCTCAGTGCTGTGGGTCTGAGGGACAGACAGCCACTCCCAGAACACACAGACACACAGACACAGGTAATGCACACACACACACACAGACACACACACACACAGACACAGATAGACACACACACACAGACAGATAGACACACACACACACACAGACACACACACACAGAGACACAGACAGACACACACACACACACACACAGACAGACAGACACACACACACACACACACACACACACATACACAGGTAATGCACACACACAAGTGGCCTTACCAGCAGTAGTCCAGGAGATGTGGGGGCAGAACAGGAATGTAAACGTGCTGCCAGAACATGGGGTAGAGCATGGCTGCAGACCCATGGATGCAGGCAGTTAACTGAAAAACACAGAGAAACCACAGCATAAGTGACAAACCCTACGGGACTGAGGTCCCTGTGTGGCCTGAAGGTGTCTGAGATCAAACTGAGCCAAGACAAACCATGATGTTAATTCTAGCACAGGTGGGCTATCACACTGTTCATATGTTGTTCTAATTCCTCACTCAGAGCCCTGAGGCCCATCAGACCCAGCCAAGGAGTAAGAGGTTGTGTCAGAGCTCCCATGCCATGGCAGAAGTGGCATGGGAAGCTCTGCTCCAGGATCAAGGCAGCATCCGTGTCACAATGGGATTCCTTGTGCTAAAACTCCAAAAATCACAGGAAAATCAAGCCAAGAAATCCACCTCAGTATGAAGGAGCCAGACAGAAACATCCCTGAAATCCCAGGTTTCAGACATTTCAGAGCTCCACGTAAGACACCTTACAGTGAGAGCCAGCGTGCTGCTGCCTGCTCCCAGCCAGGAAACACCTCGGGGTGGCCACGCTGCAAGTTCTGAAGGGAAAGAACTCTGGATGCAAGGAGAGCTCCAGTTTCATTTCTGCAACAGCATGCTCCCACCAGCAGGTGAACTTCTGCCAGGCACAGGGGATTTATCATTTTGATTCATATCTGGCTTTCCTTGAGGAGTTAGATCACAGAATACGTAATGAAATTTAACAGGAATAACTGTTTTAACATTTTGAGAAATTATTTGCATTTCCATTTGTAGAGAAGAAGAAAAAAGTGCAAGCAAACAGCTATAATTTCTCCATAGGTTCAGTACACATGGTTTATAAAATAGCTAACAAGCACAGCTTTGTTCAGTTACCTCTAAATCTTATTCAATTTAAGGATATAAGGATATTTAAAATCAAAATTTGAATTTGAGATTATGTATTGTAGCACAGAATTCATTCCACCATAAAAGCCTTTCTACCCAGGGTGGTTTCATTTTCTCTCTCTTACCTGTATTAAATTCAAGCCCTAGGTCTGAAGCATGTCTCCCAATGCTAACAGAAATGAACTGCAAACAGGTCCCTTCCACTTCTGTGTTAAAAAGCTAAAAGCTCCAAACAAAGGCAGCAGCCCCCCGAGCAGCCCCCCAGGCTGGCTGCACTCGGGGACTGGGGGGTTTGGTTCCTTTCCAGGGACAAGGTCTTGGCACTGCCAAGCACAGGCTGAGAGCAGAGAATGTTCCTGGGCTGGAACGGCGAGCGGCAACCGCTGGCTCCGGCCCAGCTCCTCAAACCTGCCTTCCACTGTCACTCCAATCTGCCAGCAGTTTATAGAGAAACTTGTAAGCTAAGAACACACAGTATGAATACCCCTCCCTCCCAAGAACCAGACGTGCTTTTATCTTGGACAGAGGCAAAAGGAAGAGAAATAGCAGAAAGAGAGGAAAAAAACCCAGCCCCACTTGTGAACTGGCTCATTAAGGAAGGCACAGTGACAGGTAAGTAATTCCTCTTCCAAGGCTCTGTCACAAAGGGAGAGATTAAACCAACCAACCACACAACCTCTGAAATGCTTTGGGCAGCCCTTCTCTTCTTCCCTCGTCTCTGATCATTTACTGTTCTTTTCATTCTGTAGGTTGCTGAAATAAACACCTCTCCTTCATTTTATTCCATTACCAGACCTGGATGGAATTTTCCCTATTTTAGTAGTGAGGACGTAGAACATGTGGCAGATAGAGAAGTTAAGATTTTACAAGTTTTCTATGGTATTAAACTTTATAATACTTAAATGCTTTCAGTTAAGTGTGGGATTGATTGTAAACATTATTAATAATTGTTATTAGGTGCCAGAGGCTATTATAATTCTCCTTTCGTTTACCTTTCAAAATGATATTGTAATAGTTATTCTGGGATTAAGTCTGAGGTCTTACTCCTCTCATTTCTGTGCCCTGTGCTGACAGACCATCCTTACAAGGGTTTATGGACATCCCTCCAGCCTTGCAGAGCACTCACAATGCCATGGAGCAGTCTGAAGCTCAAGCACCAAACAGGTCTGGTCATACAGCCAGACACCAGTTACAGGCCCAGGAAATGGAAATGGCAGCTGTACTTCAGCCAGGACTGCTCGAGTGCTCAGCCCACAGCACTAGAAACCAAAATTAGTTAAACCACCTTCAGCATTCACAAAGGAAAGCAATCAATAGCCATTTACAGAGCAAACACAATGACCATGGAGCATTTGCTTTCATAAAGAAAATCACAATCTTATTGACTGCTAAACCTTGAAATGCATAATAGAAAACTTTGAACTGAATCAAGCCCTGTGCTTGTTTTGATCTCTAGCCATTTTTAGAAGAGAGTACTCTAGAATATTCAGAAGCTTTCATCTCTTAGACATTTGACGCAGCCTAAGGAGCATTAAGACTAAACCTTATCAAACACAACTGCAAAACTGTGCATTGTCAGTGGACTTTAGCCCACTCCTCTGGTCCCTCTGGAAGAGGTCACTGGAACATCCATTTGACAGTGTCATTTATCTTTTTTTTTTCCCTGTCAAGTAAAGTCTGAATAAAGGACTTCACTATGGCATAAGTCTTTGAACATTAGTGCACCAAACACCCACAAAAATCCCTGTATCCAAAAAATTCTTTTGAACGTCGGGGGCCAACAGAAGTTCCATAAAATCTTCACATAAGGCACAGAACTGAGGGGCTGCATAACTGAGGTTGAAAGGTGGACCTGGAGATAATCAGTTAATTTCCTACATATGACTATAATTTAAAAAAATTAAACACTGTGAATGTGAACAGAGGAAATTCTTGTGCATTTTACTTACAGTGCTCAGCTTACTACAGCAAATGAGGATGCGGCGCTCGTACAGCATACTGGCGTAGAGATGCAGCATGTTGTTGACATCAACTGCTACAAAATACTCTGTCAGATTTCTCTGGGGAGAGAGAAAAATCATCTTTGACTCATGATATAACAAAATCAAGTGTCCTTAACCAAAAAAAAAACCCCAACAAAAAACCAAACAAAAATGAAAACACCCAACAAAAGAACCCCAAAACCAAAGAGATTTCATCCTTCTATTGTGCTACATCCAGTATGTGGCTTAACAAAAGAAAGCAGGATTTCATTCTATGGCAGAGGCCTTCCTAATTGCAGTAGCTCTCCCCTAAGTTTTGGGGAGCTGGGTCTTGTAATAAAGGTGATGATGTTTCACACACAGCTTTTTGAATACAAAATACTTCTCTGAGAAAGAAAAATGTTCTGTCACTTTTACGGAGACTTCAAAGCTGCCTGATAAAGTACCAATAACTCACATCCCAAAACTAAAAGCAGCTCTCAGAGGCCAATTCTAATACAGCAAATTCAGTTGTGAGCTCAGCCTGTGCTAAAACAATTCTGACTGTTGGGAACACGTGCGGGCATTTCACACACACAAACCCAATTCTCTGAACTGAATCCTTCACTTTGGGCACCCCACCCCTGGGTGGGAGACAGGAGCACTCCCCTGGGGAGGCTGAGGAAGGAGGAAGGGAATTCTCTCTCTGAGCACTTCACTTCTTCAAACATAAAAATTAAAGAAAAGGGGAGAAGTGGAGGAAAAGGTAATACCCAAAAATGCTGAATTAGGGAATTTGTTTCCAAATAGCTTCTTACAGACATGAAAGGGTTGCTATAGGATAAAGACAGCCTTATACAAAAAGCACATGTGAGAGAAAAATTAGATTAGTCATGAATTCAAGTGCAATCTTAATCATCCTTAAATAAAAAAGTGCAGAAAAGCAAAAAGCAAATATGATTTAGAAACTTAAAGAAGCTCAACAAAGCCTATTAGCACTTTTGACAGATCCAAGATACTTGGCCTGAGAAGTCTGCCAAGATGCTTCATACTGTGCAAAAATATGTTCCCCAGCTTGCCATCCAAACACAAAGAGCTGAAGGAAAATTAAGCATTGTATTTGGGAGACTTTGGTACCAGTATGTAGAGGGATAAAAACTGAGCTCATTATGGTTGGCTTCAAACATGTAAAATAAAACAATCATTCAGGTCTTTGTTACAGCAGAGCTGGAGCCACAGACAGGTACAGTCAAAGGAGAAAAAAAAAAAGCCAACACATTTTGCCAAAAACCTATTAAACTATCATGTACTTTTTCTGTATTTCTCATCCCATCTGTGCTGATTAACATGATATTTTTGTCTAAACATAAGCTGTCTTCTCTACGGCTCTCCTTCCCCCTCTCACCCACCCTTCCACCACGCCAAAACACAGCGCGTGACGACACAGCTCCTGCTAATAGTGGGAATTAAAAGGATTTTTAAGGAGCCCTGAACTTTGATGCCACCCAACTCAGGGGCACAGCAAAGCAGCACACAATCCCTGCACCCAGCCCGAGGATGCAGCCCTGCTCCACACGGATCTGTCTGTGAGGCAACAGCCTCCACTGCAAGAGGAAAATAGACGTGGGGACTTGATTTGCAATTGTTCTTTCATCGAGTTTATTGTGATGACATGACACACAAATGTACCTTCAGATGGAAAGATTTCTAAGGTTTCAGTCTTGTCTGCTCTCCGAGATTTGCCAAGGACACCTGGGAACCATGTGGGCTGCATGGAAATGTATTGGTACTGAGGAGATTCACGTGTTCCCTCAAAGTTGTATTTATAAGAAAGCTGTCAGCTCTGAAGCTGAAATTGGGACTTACACATGTATTTTGAAAGACATGTCTCGTAAGTGACAAAACCATGAATGAGTTAAATAAATACAAATGAAAGCGTTCCAGTTTGCAGGGTAATTGTTATGTATTTTGCTTCCTAGGATTGAAACCTTTCTTGGGGCAGTAAAAAGGGGGATTTTCAGAACAGGTATCCCCACCCCTCTCAAAATTCACCAAGAGCACAACAAAACTCCATCACACTTCTTTGAAAGTTCATTCCCAGAACCATCCATCTGATCATTTGCTATCTAATATCAATAAACACACACTGACTATACTGACTTTTGAGATTAAAAATCACCTACTTCTCTTCCACCATCATCTAAAGAGGAAGACAGACCGAGTGATACAAAAACACACAGGACATCATCCCCAAGAAAATGCCTTCATTTCAGCCTGTGAACTTACCTGCTACTTCTGAAACACAATAGCTAGTACCAGGAATTTCAGTCTTGCACTGTATTTCCTGCAACCAACCCCATTTATTTCTGAAGTCACTCTGCTTTTACACATCCCTCACACAACTCCATTTTCCTGAAGGAGGGAATGAGTTGCTGTTACAGAAAAGTGTCCATGCTAAAGGGTTCTGTGACTCATTAAACACATTGATCTGACACAAAGTCAGGTAACTCCTGAGGTTTGTTAAGAAAAAGGTTTGTTAACATTCCAAACAGAGCTCTCTGCAGCTCTCCACTCATCATCGTGTCTAACTTTGACGTTTGGAACCACTAAAACTTTTGCTAATATGTGTTTTAAATGCAATTCCTGGTAAGATATGTGGAATTTTTAATGAATCAGGTCAATTTATTAAAATACAGCAGACTTATGCCCATTTAATCTCCTTATATTATTCCCTAATATGCTCCACTTCCACAGGGAAGTTGCCTTAACAGATAGATAAAAGCCTTCTAAGAAATTACACAATCCTGGGATAGTGGAAGGTGTCACTGCCCATGGCAGGGGTAGCACTGGATGGGCTTTAAGGTCCCTTCCAACCAAATCATTCTGGGATTTTATGATTCTGTGAATTAGGACAAGATTTGATGGCTGGTTTAGACTCAGGAATTGATTCCTGAATTACACCCAGCGTAAATAAAGCACCTCAGAAGAAAGAGCACATCTATTAAATTTCCTGTCAGAATATGTGTCAGTATGAAGAGTCTGCAACACAGAAAAACCAGCAACAGTGTTTTGAAAGGCAAACAAAAAGCCCCGAATGCTATCTGCTATACAAATCACCCACAAATGAGATGGAATGTCTTGATGATTCCCTTTTTTCTTTCATGCCATCAACTGAAGAATATGATGCTGAGACCGACCGCAAAATGCTCAGGAAGGAAAACTGAGATGTCAAGCACAGGAGTTTGGCTGAGACAGAGCAGGAGCACATTAAAGAGTATTTAAGAGAAGCAAATGCCAGCATTGTCTTCCCACAGACTTATCATCTGGCTGGAAAGCTGAGCCAGGCTGGAACACACACGACTGTGGAAGCTTAAAAAGTCTCCCAAAAAGTGGCTCTAAAGAGCCCAGGTGTGCTTGGCATTCTCAGGAGCCATCTAGCAAGCAGAGCTCTCTCAGGTCATTCTTCCAGAGGGGTGGAAGTGAGGAATAGCAGAGCTGCTGTTTTACCCACACCAATCTGTCCATCAGTACCTTGTCCTTCACACTGTTCAGCTTTTAATCACACATGCAGATTGTCAGCTCCTGAATGCTCAGTATTTTACAGAATAAAACCTATCCCAAACAAAGCAGTATTTGTCATCTATGTAGCTGCTGACATTAAATGGAAACAATAAAGTGTAGGGTCCTCCCAAATACTCACATTTTCAGGTATACTGGGAAGCTCTCTGGTGTCAGGCACAGTAAAGTAAGAGTGCTACAAAAAGAGCAAATATCGGTTATTTCAATAATGTCGAAAGCAATCTAAATTTATTGCTTGGTATTGGTATCAGCAGTAACAGCAGCTGCTCAGCTAAGTAAAAATGACAGAACATTCATTACCAACTACCAGCCTGAGTTCTCTGTCCTGGATTCCACAGGCTGGGTTCCCAGATCACAGGGGCAATAGGAAATGCAGTAGGATAAAAAGTATCAAATGCTCCTGGAAAGTTCCATTCCATGTTCTTGTTCTTCAGAGCTGCTGCTGCAGACAGACCTACAGGGGCTGTGACAGATGCCAAGGAAACTCCAGGGCAGGCTGTAATTCAAGCTATCTTTCCCCAGCCCATGGCAGGATGGACTTCAGGAAGCAGCAGCAGGCAGGGCCTTCTCTGACTCAGCACCAGAGAGGTTCCTTCCAGCCAAGGGGGAGGTTAGGGAAATGTACTGGGAAATGCTTCCTAAGGTTCAATGCCTGCTTACCTGAGAAATACTGAAAAGTTCTAGGTCACTTCTATACACCCTAAAAGCACATTTTGAAAGACCATATTGCTCTCATATTTTCATAATCCATTATATTGTTCAATATTTTTAATTGTCTCCATTCACTCCAGCTTCCAATCTGACCACAGATGACTTGCATGAATGTGACTTGTATACAATTGATATGATTTTTAAGATATTCCCAATTTGTCTTAGGGCTACTTGTTAATTACTGGCTGAACCTCAAAGGCTGTTCCATCCTTGGCATAGCTCCACAACTGGCACAATTCTCTTGCACACAAATCTCATCCATATCAGTGCTTCCTGATCAGGCTGTAACCTGAAATAGCAGGCAGGGACCACAGCTCCACTGAACGGAGACACTAAATGAGAAACACAAGTTTTGCCTTCTGATGCATCACTGGTTTGGTTTGGTTTGGTTTGGTTTGGTTTGGTTTGGTTGCAAAGATGCAAAGCCAAGGCAGAGGAACAGCACTCAGAGCTGTACCACACAGAGGAACCTCGCTCTGAGCCTGCAATGGGCTCAGAAACAGCCAAAAGAAAATCAGAAAGACACGGTCCCTGGGCTGCTTTTCTCTATCCTTTCTTGCTCCATCGCCCATGAAATGTCTGAGACAAGGGGAGACTGGCAGCATTCCTTGGAACCACTGGTATGAAAAACTGGAATATCTCCACTGCCCCTGGCCTTGGGAGACAGCTCACCCCCTAAACAGAGATGCTGCTCCTCAAGAGGGATCTTCCAGGGGCTGGGGACGTGTCCAGGGCCAGCTGGGACCAGCAGGGCCACACAGCTGCTCCCTGGGCACTGCCAGCCTTGGGGGAGCAAGGGGCATGAGCTGCTTCTGGCCAGAAAGTGCTTTAGGAGGAGCAAGGGAGACTTCCCAGGAGGGTCCACATGAACTCTCAGCTGGCAGCAGCAGCAAGGAGCATCTGCAGTGCTCACCACAGCCTGGAGCAGAAGGCTGTGCTGCAGAAATGAAGACAAAAACCCCAAAAGACTAAATTCAAAATACAATTCTATCAGTAAAATCCCACATCTATACTGTCAGTGTTCTTTGCCTGATTTTCTCACAAAATATAAAAATTAAGTAAATTCCTTTTTGTGTGAGGTTTTTTTGAGGCAGGGGGAAGGAAGAGGAGAAGGAAGCAGAAAATGTGATGAGCAGTTAATACTCCCAAGGCTGCTGTGACAGGTAAGTGCCTGTTTGCTTCCCAGCCTGCTCCCCCTTCGAACTCCCAGGGCCAGGAGCCGTGCAGAAGTGTGGGCAATAAATGTCCCGTTGGGGCTCCTGACCTCCTGCAGGTCACTGAGGATGTGGTGAGACATTCCCAGAGGAATACACACAGCCTTCTTCCAATCAACTGCATTTCAAAGACATCCGAGGTTAGGGAGAGGGAAACAGAGGGCCCCAGTTGTGAAAAGGGAATTTCACAGCTCCTCACAGGAAAACAGCACCTGTGTACAAGCTCCAGGGGAGAGGATTGCTTCTGACATTCCTCTACTATGACATGGAATGAATACTAAACACTAGTTTACATCTCCCCCCACACTTACCACTCCAAGATGAACAGAGGTTCCTGGCTCAGGGATGGTAAGTTTATGAAATGTTTCTAGGAGCTCACTTCTCTGACTATCCTGAAATAAGAAGGAGAATAAACCAGGAATACTGAGCAAGAGCTGCTGTCACCAGGTAAACTCCATGCACAAGGGCAGGGTAGGCCAGAGGGGTGGGGAAACATTTTGCATTTGTAAGATCAGTTCTACTTTTACTGCCCATGACAAACTTGAATCAGACACCTGGCAGAGACTGATGGCACTCTGCAAAAGGGAACTGCAGAATTACAGGAACTGTGCTGAACGCAGCTCAGGGAGTCAGGAAGGCCAGCAGGGGTGACTGCAGGGACCTGGGTCAGATCCACAGCCACAGTCTTGTTCTTTATCTTTTCCAAAAAGAAAATTAAATGCGTACTTATTTTTCAGAGGCACTTGC
Organism: Dicaeum eximium; assembly: GCA_013396995.1. Classification (NCBI taxonomy): domain Eukaryota; kingdom Metazoa; phylum Chordata; class Aves; order Passeriformes; family Dicaeidae; genus Dicaeum; species Dicaeum eximium. Next base: position 12,350 of record VWZP01009915.1, on the reverse strand, counting down.
CAAGCTGAATATGATCGTCTGTATCACTGCATCATACAGATTAATAATTCACATGGTCATCTCTGATAGAAGCACTTCTTCAAACATCTTCTTTCATCCTCTCACCCTCATTCATTTGATATTGGGATAGGAAAAGGAGGGTCAGTATTTTAGAATAATACCTGTCCTTTTGCTGAATAATCTGCCAAGACATTGAGCAGTTTATAAAAGACTTCAAACCACGGGAGGTAACTGAAAAAAGAAAAAAAAAAAAGAAAAGACAGTTATTTTTGTTCGAATCCTAATACAAGTGGACTTTTAAAATGGAATAATCAGTATCTCAGTTTTTAATTGTTTTAAAATCTCATCCCATCACTGTATTTAGCCTGGCCCTTGCTTCAAGTCAGACAGAAACTTCATCTTTGGTACATGCACGCAACTTCCGAAAGAGAAGAAACAAAATTAAAAGGGAAACATGCAGAAAAATCACATCTTCTTCATTTACTTTACATCTCCATTGCACAAGGTAAGACAGTGAGGATGTTCCTTTCCACTGCAGCTTTGGTAGGATTCTGTGCCCTGTTTTCATGGCACAGTTCTTTATTCCAGTCCCTTTCCCAACACCAGGTCGGAATTTCCCTCGGCTGCGGCGAATGCGAAGCCAGTCAGAGATGCACTCCCTGATGCTCTTTAATCACAGCTGCTCTCTGAAGCAAATGGATTCTATTTTGATATAGTTAGACAGGATTTAAAGTTTTTATAAAATATGACTACATCCTGACAGCTGTAAGGAATGGAGTGCCCTGGGTCCCTGGCTGTGCAGCTCTGGTGATAAATGAGGTGAGAAGCTCTCTATGAGACAGACAAAGTGACTGGCACTCCATCATTAGCGTTTGTTTGAAGCCTGCAAATGCTACTGTAAAATGTAAGTAGCTTATCAAAATATACTGATAAGCAACTTAACTTTTCATGTTATATGACAGTATTATCGTTTAAATTAATACGCTCTAAACATCTTTACAAAGTGTGTATTCGAATAGAGCAGAAAGACAGACAATTACCACTTTAAATAGCATTTAAGTTTGACATTATATTGTAAACAATCCAGAAGGATTAGGTAGAAGATAAGTTTCTTTCTTTCTGTTTAGTTAAATAAACTTCAGCAGAGTTAAAAGCTATTCCAAGAGTAACAAGAAATCCTCTCCAAACATATCTGCTAAGTGGAGATTAAGAACCTGGTAAACAAATCCGTGCAAGGCATCTATCAAAAGAGTTTGAGAAGACAGAAAAGCAGGAAGGCAGAAAGCTCCCTGGCAGTGGGAAACCAAAGCTGCTTCCACAGAGACACCATTAAAAGTTCTACCTAATCGCTCAGGGACTTGGCCAGAAAAATACATTTACAGAGTTAAATTGAGAGTCCTTAAAACCATTACTGTGCTTCTAATGTCTGTGTATCATGACTTGTAAAAGAGGAAAACAAAAGCGGGTTCCCCCAGACCTCCACCTCCTCAGGGCCCAGGGAGCTGGAGCAGGGACCCGAGGGGTCAATGCTGAGCCCCCAGATCAGAGGCAGGTCCTGGGTGTCCTTCAGAGCTTCCCTCTGTCCTGTCAGGGCCGTGTGCTCACTGCTGAGCCTCCCTGCAGCTCCCAGGGGCTTTCTGGGTTACCAGCATGCACCCAGCATGACACAGCTGTAGGCTCCAGCCATGAGAATACTCCAGCCCAAACTAACTTTAATTTTTTTACTGGGCACCTAGGAAAGAGCCTCCATGATTCCAATAAAACAGCCCGGATACAGCTCATATTCACACAATGTCAAAACACCAGCAAACCCCCACACAAACAGACACAGCCCCTTTCTGCTGCACTCGTGACTCCCTGGCTTTCCCTTCTCCTCCCCAGTATCCTCTGAAGAGCCTCCTGTCCTTTTTTAACATTTACTCCTCTTGTTTTCCAAATGATGGGTTAGCATCTCATCATAACTGCTTCTTCTTCTGTTTTGAGAATAACTTCCCATTTTGAGGACAGTGTCACAGTTTGGAATCTGAGGAAATGAGCTGGTATTTGAGGCAGAACTCATCGCTCCACAACACATGGGCATCTGTGTGGCTCTTGCTCAAGAGAGGGGCAAGATAAACGAAGACAAACCCACCACAAAATTGTGCAAATTATGCAGACAATCTCAGTTCAGTTTTCACCCCCCTCCATTGTCACTGCACAACTCAGGACCTCTTTGATCCCAAAATTTCTGGATACGTTAGAAAGCTAATTTATCCTGCCATCTTGAATACTCTTATTTCATCACTTAATCCATGTGTTGACTACTCAAGAATAAAACAGTTCTGCTTTTATTAGACCAAACTGTGACCAGGTAACGTTGAAAAAAATCTAAAAAATCTCCCAAGAAATGCAGCTATCTGAATTTGTTTCTAGATGTCGGCCAAAAGGGAAAAGAAAAAAAAAGGGGATTTTTTTTCTTACAGAAAGCAAATCCTCAAGGCAGCCTTAAACACCCCTCCCAAGAAACACAGGCAGAGTTTATAACCCAAAATTTTCTGTACCGTGTGGACCTTAAGTAGCACAACTGGTAGCACTACTGAAGATTTATGGCTTATGACTTGCTCATATTTAATTTGTAACCAAACACTTCCCCTTCCTCTTAGCTGCCTCAGAACTTTTGATTAACTCTTGTTTCCAGGGGTCAGAGGTTAAGCAAAGGAAGGGCAGCGCTCTCAGTGAGATTGCCCAGAGCCCCGAGCAGGCGCGCCCAGCCCGGCCAGCGGAGCGCCCAGCAGGCTGCACTTCAAAGGAGACAAACTGAAATCCAGGGGCAAGCTGAAATTTCACTTCTTTAGCTTTTTGCTTACTGTCTGAAAGGTAACTCTCCAGTGAAGTCAACTGAAAAAGGAGAGATTTTCCAGTGTTACTTGCAGCAGGTAACCAGGAAGGAGGATGCCATAGCAGGATACCCAACCTTTGGAGGCTGAACTCATCAAACCCAATGTCCAGAGAGCACTCCAGGGTTTGGGAACCTTGTCAGCAAAGACACTCCATGTTCCAGTGCAGCAGCAGCAAACCCCAGTGGCAAGGGGGGCCTTTTCAGATGATTTATGAAGATTTGCCAATTACCATAGCAACTGTTTATAAAACAGTTATGTTTAACATTGCCAGCTCCAACATTCCATTTACTGGTGTGCTGACACCATGAAAAAGCAGAGCCAACACTTGTGGAAGGGTACCTGTGGCACCCTGGTTTCCTCTGGAGCTGTGAAGTCCCACCTTGGTTCACAATTTCTGGAGCACCAGAGCAGCTCTGGGCCGTGTCCAGGCTGAGCTGCACTCAGGTGCAATTCTTGTTAGAAATGAATGCAACTCAGTGACTAGTCTGCCATCAACATGGATCATGCAGCAGCTCCTCCTAGACTGAGCTGCAAGCACACATAACTTTTACTCCTTCCATTCACACAGATCAGAAGTGGAATTTTTAACACGTATTTATTTATAACACATACTATATATATTTTGATAACAGCATAACCAACTGCCATCTCCCTTGCAAAACAGAACAGTCATTTCCATTTTGCAGATGGGCACACTTCTCTGTGGTGACAGGCTTACAAAATCTGTCTGTATTAGCCAGGATTGGTTTCATGGAGCTCCCAAATCTTGACCTTTTAGCTCAGCACAAGAATCTACAGTGACCTAGAACACAGAATACAATCCTGACCTCAGTTATTATACGAACTATAGACACATCATCACTAACTTCACTGACAAAAGTGCAAGGAAGAAGAAATTCAGGCCAAATGCAGCTTCTGCCAGCACTACTCCTGCATGTGTCACTAAAACACCCAGTGCCTCAGTTCATGGACTCTGAAGAACAGACAGTAACAAGTAAGAATTCCTGCCTTGTGCCCAGGTCCTTGGCTGTGGCAGTGATGGCACCATGGAGCCCAGCAGGGTGACTCTGCAACAGGAGTGACCTGTGCCACAGGGCAGCTGCTCCTGGGTCCCCTCCACACCATCACTGTAACCAATGGCAAAACTCCAGCACAGCTAGGAGAGAGCTGAAAATCCCAAAGAAGATTCAGCAAATTGAAAAAGGAGATGGAATTATTATTATTATTATTATTATTATTATTATTATTATTATTACCATTTTCATTTCAACGTATGAACCCAGTGAAGGTTCCTGGTGAAGCAGAACACATTTCTGACTCACAGTGCCTGTCAATTCCTGCAGGACAAACGACAGATCCTCAGCAGGAACTCAGAAGGATCTTTGTGGATAATCCCAACACTGTGTTTGAAAAAATGCAAGGATGGAAAACATATCAAAAATTACTCCAGTCTCCTAGTGACTTGTTATCTTAGTACTTCTTAGGAATTTGAAGATAAAACTCTGCAATTTAAACTTAAACCAAATATTGCTTCTTTCCATCCTCCTATACCTGGCAACTAATGATTCTCCCCCCAGCCAGCATTATTCCTAATCACAGAATCACATTCTATTTTAGGTTAATAATGGTTCTAATGATGAACTAAGTTATGTTTGCCAAGCCACAATGCTCTTCAGGGCAGCTATGCAAACATGATTTTAGATAGCAAAAACACATTATCAAAATACTTTCGTTCCCTTCATCAAAAGTATTAATTTCCCTTTTTAAGTATTTCAAAATTTCACCTTAATATTTAACAGTTAAGATGAAGTAAAGTGGCATTAAACTACAGATTTTTAAAACTAATCCCATTCTCTGCTCAAGAGAGGGATGACTTTCCACAAGCTATTATTTTCCTTGCAGAAATGCACTATTAAATTCTTTTCCCCACCTTCTTTTCCTTACGTCACCCAGCGTTTCCAGCATCTTTACAAAATGCATTTGAAAGAACCAAGGCATCTCTGGGCTCATTTGGGAATTTCCATAGGCTAAATTCTCAGTTCAGCTGTTTCTGTGTTCCAGCGTCCTCCCTACACCTGGTGGGCCTCAGTGCCTCGTTATTCTCTGCTCTAGACTCAGTCTATTGACACCTTCTCACACTTAGGAGCTTAAGCACAGACACCCCAAATCTCCATAGCAACCCCTGTGCATGTGGATGAGATGCAGCCTTACCTTCCACGGGAGCAGCCAACAGCCTCCTTTGAACATCAGCTTTTTATTTATTTATTTATTTATTTCAGGCTTGCCTGTGCCTCAGACCTGCCCCACTCTAAGTGCCCCTGGCAGTGCACAAAGCCAGCTGCACCCTTGCCTCTCCTTGCTCCCACAGGCTTTCTTTTCTTCCTGCATTTCCCCCAACTCTGCAATAAACTTCCCTTTGATTATTATCCATGAATGATCATTCCATGATTCAGTTTAAAGTTATGCAGCTTAAGCATGACTCATGTACATATTTTAGAAGTACTAAACCCCACAGAACTGGATCTCGTCTTATGGAGCATCTTAATAAATAATTGTCAACAGCAAGTGCTTTGTTTGCTGACTTGCCATTGTGTATTAACAATAAAAGTCAATTAAAACATTCCCTTTCCTGTTGTCCTGCACAGTGTAACCATGTCTGAGCAGTTCCAGCAAGTCTCCCGATTTCCCTAAATGCCAGCACTGAGCCCAGCCCTTCCCAAAGAGCTCCCGAGGCCCTGGAGCTGCACAAAGAAGCTCAAGGCAGCTCAATGCCCCCAGAACAACACAGAGCCAGAAAACTGCAACAAAGAGATTTATGGTATAACAATTTTACATTTTAGTCAAGCTCAGAAGTGCCAGGGCAGCTGGAGATGCCTGTTCAGAGCAGCTTCTGTTCGTGCACTGCCATCTAATTGGGACGTGGCAATGGGAACTGCTGAGTGGGACAAAGCTGTCACCCTTCCCTGGGCTCTTGGTGGTCACTCTGAAACCTTGGGGGGAAAAGAGTCCAGTGCAGCTGCACTGTGGAATTTCTGTAAACAGAAGGAATTCAGAGGAGTTTAGCATGAGTGTGTGGCACCATGCAGCATCCACAGCCACCTCCTGGCCTCTCACAGAGCAAGGCACAAAACAACTTCATTTTACAGTCCAAAAAATAAACAGTTTTTTCATGAAAAACATGCCTTGGACTTTCACTGGAAAACATTTCACCTGAAACCAATGGGTTTTAGGAGCCTGCAGCACTCCAGTTCACCCTGGGGAGCAGGAATCCCACACCTGGCTCCCAGGGCCAGGACCACCACCCTGCGCTCTGTACGAGGGACTGGATGCTCACAAACACAGCACAGCTTAGCATGTGCAAAATCTGAAGTACACAGTCAAGCTTTCTCCTTGTGAATTACTAATCCCTCTTAAATTTTAGAAAGCCTATTGAATTTTATGACAGACTATTTTGTGTTCAATTTATTTCGGAAGTATCTTTGTGGTCTGTTATTGGGACTGTCTGTTTTCCCTCAACACCAACAGAAACACATTGACCAAAGGCTTTACTCAGCCAGGGTAAAATGCTCTAAACAACAAATATTAAGAGGGTAGAGAACAGCCTTAAACTGAGAAGAATTACAAATTATACTGGCTCTAAATTATCTGGACTTATAAAAATTGGTTATGAAGGAGTTTGGCTCAGTTTATGAGAGCAGTTTGGCTCACAAAGCTTGATTTTAAAAAGCAGGATGCACTAGATAGCATGAGAGCCTCAAGATCCCCACCAAAGTGACAATACAGAAAGAGGATTCCAAAGGCTTAGCTTGTCAAGGAATCTCTCTTCTCAAGCCACGTTTAAAAGCACACATGAAAGTGCTGGAAGAGAGAATTCTAGATGTGGCAGACAATCAGAGATCCCACTAGGTTTGAGACATCTGGCATCAGTTGAAATCCATCACATTTCATTTGGGGATCAAAGCCTGCTGTTAAGTCTATCACAGGTTGAAATAGTAGATCCTGAACAGCCTTTTCATCCCAATGCAAATTAACCCTTTTTCCTTGACCAGAGAAACAGCTCCTTTTCATTACAGACTCCAATCATATGTGCTTGTCAAGCTATGCCCTCTAGTACTAAGTTTCAGCTGAAATTTCAATAGCATTATGAACTTTTTATTATAAATCAAAAGTGCTCCCTCCCAGCCACCAGGGCCTGTGCTCTGGCACATGCTGCAGTGAGCTCCAAAGCCACTCTGGGACAGAGTTTGTGGCACCATCTGTAATGCAGATAAATTCCTGAAGGGAAGAAAAATGTTGCATATAGGTAATACCTCATAAAATACCTCGTTACCCTTGTAAAACCATGGCTTAGGCCTGCTACTTCAGCTAAGTGGAACAGGACTATGGGAACATGACTCAGCTGAATTACAGATAGAAAAACAAGTTCTATAACCACCACGTGTTCACATCGTGGTGTATGGTGGCTGGTTGAATTATGTTTGTTATTATTTAAAGCTATGCAATTGATAAAGGCCTATCTGCTTCAAAAGGCCTGCTTTTTACAATAAAGTGGCTCTCCTTTGCACCTGCCTGGGGACTCTGCATTGCTTTGCCTCATATACAGAAAAATTTTACACACCTCTGTGTTCAAGAGCTCCACTGCACAGCAGCCAGCTGTGCTCAGCTGCTAAAGGGATTTGCCACATATTGAAAAGTCAAAGCTGAGCATCAGGGGTGTATTTGTGATAGCTGTGTGTGAGTTCTGAGACACCATGGTGAATCCTTGCATTTTGGCAAATTAGCTACAGAGGACATTGGGGTAGAGAATGAGGATATTTCAGTAACAGAGGAGAAATCAATTACATGTACCTCTCTTCTGCATTCCCCAAACCACTTGTGTTCCCTACTGGCAAGAAACAAAGTTAAGTGAAGCAAGAGGTTTTACAGTTCCCTTCACAGGGAGGGAGCTTCATCACAGTGAAGAAATATTCACATGCTCAGAGGGAGTACACACAGCTCCTAATAATAAGCAAAGTTGGTAGGAAGTCATAAAAGTTGAACCACAAGCAGAGCTGAAAGAGCCAAGTGAAAAATTCATTATTATGTCGGCGCTGTGGTACTTGCAGCTGATAATTTGAGAATGCAAGGAACTGGGCTAGGCATGTAAAAATCACCTTACTTACAGCAAACAAGCACTTGCAGAGCAAGATGTCAACAGGAAGGCTACAAAGATCAAGTCAGAGTCTGATACTTGAGTGCAGATTGTTTATGACCACCCTGTACAATGGTTTAGGATTCACAGCAAACATTCAGATGTAAAAATAAGCACACAAAATGACAGTACTTGGTCTTCACCTGCAGAAGTACCACTGATGAACATATCCAAAGAATTCCTGAAAATGTATGATACATTAATTAACAGAAAAGTCTTTCTGGCCAGTTTCCTGGCCAGCAAACCCAATTTCTATTTATGAGACTTCTTGTCCTACCATCAGCTTAAACAAAAGATTAAACCAGGAAACTGCCCACAATCATTTTATTCTCTGAATTCTCAGACACTAATAAATTCTAAAGCACACTGAGGACAGTTAGTGCAGGTAATGCTCAGTGTGGAGGAAGATCTGTCCCTTATCAAGCATGTTCAGAAACAGTGGGGGTTACAAATGAGGGGTTTTATTTGGGCTCCCTGCATAGCCCAGGGAACTCTGCCTCTAGGAAGGCACACAAAGGCTCTCTCCCATGATTACAGTGCCTGGATCACGGCTCCTATTGGAACAACATGCACAAGTTGCTCAAGCAGCTTTTGTCGATCAGCCCCAGCGTCTCCAATTACCTCTGCATAACCCGAGGGCTCTGCCACAGCTCCAGTTTTGAAGGAGGAAGTTGCCATGTAATCTCTTTGGGAATGTTGTACACATCTGTCAGCAGGGACAGGATGCTCTCACTCCTGACAGATGCATTTGTAAGTCTTCAGACAGCAACCCAAAAGTGATCCATTTGTGGAAGAGAGGATCTATCCATCTTGTACTTTAACTACTTCCTCCCTGCCTTTTTGATGCCAGGGAGGGGGTTTTCCCCAAGGTGATGCACTAATTCAGTTTGTATTAGCTCTAAGATGAAGTTTCCAAGCCAGTCAGCCAGGGCCAAAGGTAATAAAAAGTGACATGATTTAATTACTTCTGTTACAGTTGTTCAGCAACGAAAGAGGGCGTGACATGAAGGCCTAATTAATAAAGTAAAATTGGTTTCTGGTCAGAAGGCAAGACCAATGAAGTAGCTGGACTGAATGCAGTACTATCAGCTTTATCCAATTCCACCAGTAGTGATACATTACTAACACTTGACATTTTTGTTGTGATCCTTCTCATTGATATTTTACAAAAGTGTTTTGACTTGCAGTCAAGATTAAAGCTGCAACAAAATCTGCAATAAACCTTCTATGACACAGCTTCACTATTCTTCACATTTACTGAAAGTCAGTTAAATTAGTATTCCCTGGATTGGCAATGTAGAGGGAAGAGGAGAAGCTTGCAGGACTGCTGGAATGCGTGGAACTGTGCAAGTTCACAGATCTTCTTCAAGGATACAGACTTTAAAGACACAGAGGACTAGAAGTGTTTGTGATCACTGTAACAGAAGCAATAATTCTGCTTGTCCAGAACTGGGAGAGCTGACAAACAGCCCAGCTCTGGAAGCAGCTCTCTCCGGAAAGCACAGCTGCAGGTGGGAGCTCAGAACATCCCTGACACTGCAAGGCCCCAAACCTGTTGCTGCATGTCCTGGAGCGTTTTCCCACTCACGTTCTTGCCCTGCCTGCCCCAGCCCTGCTCCAGGGTCCCTTCTCCTGCTGGCTCAGGGCCCCATGGCAGGGTTTGGCCCTGGCAGTGTGTGCAGGGGAGTGTGAGGAAGCTGAGGCTGTGGGAGCTGCACCCCCGGCTCAGGATCAACAGAAAGCAAGGATGGAACACACTCCGAGTTGAACTGGACTGCACATTTCTCTGGGACAGAGCTGGAACTCGAGAGCTCCAAGGCTTCTCCTTTTGCACCAGCACTGTGGAACAAACCCCTGCGGCCGTCGCTGCAGGTTCTAGAGCGAGGTTTGGGAGCATTTGCACAATTACACTGCTCATAATTCAAACTCTGTTTTGTGTCTGTCGTTATAGGTCATTGTTGGCCAGATGGAAAATATTAAGGAAAAAGGATTGCAACTAAATCAATGGGCTGTAGAGTGCTGCCAAAAGGCCCCAGGCTAACTACAAGCAGATTTGCAGGCAGGCTCTGCTCCGGCACAAGGCGGGATCTGGCACATCCTCTGCCCTGCCTAACAGCAGGAGGGCACGGGGCCAGCTGAGAGCGGCTACTGTGCCAAACAGACTGTGCAGGGCTTGCTGCTTGAATGCTTCCACAGAAAGGCAGAATCCATGGGCTCCCTGTAAACAACTCCCTGTACTTCTGGCTGCTACTAACTCTCAAGTGGGATAACTTCATCCCACTGCAACATTAATGCAAGTACGCAGCTCCGCCTCGGTACCAGAATCAACATGGAAATAAATAAGGACCAGTATTAAAGCACAACACTTCAACCTTGGACTACGAATAATGATGTGTATATGCACATACATAGTGAAACACAAAATCAGCATCTTTACTCCAATGCCAAGCACTGTATGGGCATTCTTTGCAACCCATGATTTACAAGGAGGGAGTGACTAAAGTCTGACTATTGAAAATTTGACTTTTAATATTTATTTCGAATATCAGTACTTGCCAGGACATACCATTTTTTTTGTACAGCTCATGGCTGCACTTACCAATGAGCAGTCTGGTTTCTCTTGATGTTCTGTGGGAAAAAACATCTTCCTAATATCACCCAAATAACCTCTTATGAACTCAGCATCTGAGTGCAGCCAGCCATGCCTGCAGATAAAACTTCAAACTCACTAGATGGACATAAATAACTTGTTTCTAATGGACAGTAAGAGAAAAAAAAGATAGAAACAGAGGGGAGCTTCTGGTTCAAACATCATTACCAGCTGATCACACAGAGTAAAGCTTCTGCAGCAGAGACTTCAAATCCTCTACTCCAGCCATAAGGCATTATTAGCTTATTTAAATTACCATTATCGTACTTAAAGATACTTGAGTAAGAGAAGATACTAGGCCTTACAGGCTTTCTGGAAGAAGTTTCTAGAGTCTACAAAATGGTTAATGGCAGAGATGAAAACGGAGGACAACAAATGAGCAGATGTAATACAAAATTCTATTCTTCTTTTCCTGGAACAGTAGTTTCAAACAGCTCATCTCTATCTTGTAAAACTTGTAAGGACAATAATGGAAAAAGCACAGGAAGTTTGGAAAAGCTATACTGGAGACAGTGTATCAGGAAGAAGAAACACAAAGCAGATAGCTAAATTTAATTGATGTCAAGCTCCCTCTTCACTAGGTTCATCACTTTTCCATACATATTCTGACAAGCAACTGAAAATAAGAGCCAGTGTCTGTTTAAGCGAATCAGCAGGGGTAAAAACCCTAAACTTTTGAGATGTAAACTGTTTTATAAACATGTCAAGTTAAGGCAGAATGCCTGCAGCACCCCGAGCCCCTCCGGCCCTGCACACGCCCTCGGGGCGTTCGCACATTTTCTGAGCCACTTCAGCTCAATTTCCTGTCACCCAGCACAGAAAGTTGCCCTGGTTTGCTACAGTTACAGCTTGTAAGAAACTCCAGTTTCTGTGAGAGAAGGTCAGGCTGCAGCTCCGAGTCCTGCCTGCCCTCTCCTCTTCTCTTCTCTCTGTACGGCCCATGCAAAGGAAACTGAGCAATCTCTGCTCTCCAGCTCGCACTGACAGGCAGGCAGTGCTGAAGCCACTGCTAAAATATAATAATGAAAAAAAATCTATGAAGGCATCAGAGGCTCAACAGCAACATTTTCATTAGGTACAATTCTGTCATAGTTTTGAATCAAAGATCCAACTGCCCATGATTTATACATGTATTTTGTGGCCTTTGCCATGTCTAACAGAAGCAGTTTGCCGTTTGCTTTCATCTCCCAAGCATTTTAAGTAGAACAGGGATTCCAGGGTCGATACACCTCAAGGACCAAACAGACTGTCCAAAAAATGTTCCAAGCATTTCCAGCCATTACCAAACATCTTCTGCAAGGCTTCAAAGAATCATATAGACATGGAAGCAAAACATTGATTTTGGCCAAATCAATGAAAAGGGAAAAATCCAGAAAACAAGGGGACAATTACTATAAAACAAGCCCCACCACAAACACTCCATCTCCTCCCCCAGAGCAGGTACTGGCAGGGCTGTGGGGCTGGGTTTTTTCCCTCCCCAGCAGGACTGTGGGCTGAGCCCTCTCCCCCAGGGCCTGGTAGGGCTGTGGGGCTGGAGTGCCCCCAGCAGGGCTGTGGGGCTGGAGTGTCCCTGTCCCAGCAGGGCTGTGGGGCTGGAGTGTCTCTGTCCCAGCAGGGTTGTGGGGCTGGA
>VWZP01009914.1:305377-375314 GCA_013396995.1 Dicaeum eximium | reverse complement strand
CCAGTTGAGGGATCCTCAGAGTAACAAGGAACAATGGGACGAGAGGGGCTTATAAAGGGGGGTGGTCTCTAGGGGAGAGGAGATGCAACAACCAATCATAGGGACCCTGGGGAGGAGATAGGCGAGGGGATACGAATTGTATCTTCCAATGGGGAATAGGAGAGGAGGGGGCTTGGGTACAGCAGCTCATGGGGCTTCAAGGATAACATAAATGGCAGGGAACATTCCAGAACATAGGCATGGGTTTGGGGAGGATTGACAACTCTGAAGGGCTGGGTTTAGAGATGGACAGGGAAGGTTCTAGAAAAAGGGGCAGGATTTACATGAATGACAGGGAAGGGAAGGAGGGCAAACACCTTATGTGGGAGAACTTTGAGGAGGATACCTCTCAGGGAAAAACCTTTGGGAGATACAACATAGGGGTGAACAGCAACAAACCATTTGGGATTAAAACAATTAAGTAACAAATAAGTAACATTTAAAACATTTCTCCATCTCTCCATCTTTCTTGTAGCTCCTTCAGGCACTAGAAGGGGCTTTCAGGTCTCTCCAGAACTTTCTCTTCACAATTCTAACTCTTCCAACTTGTCTCCATAGCAAAGGTGCTCCAGCCCTTGGAACATCCTCCTGGTCTCCTCTGGACTTCCTTCAGCAGTTCCATATCCTTCCTGTGCTGATGACCTGGATGCAGCAATTGGGATCACACCTGCATAGAGGGGCAGCATTCCATTCTTCCACCTGCTGCCCCCACTTCCATATGGCCCTGTTGTCTACGGTGAAAAATCCCAATGGAATTAGACAGAATTAGATGCCCATCTGCCATTCTGTGGATGTTTCCCCCAGTGGAATTATTTTTATCCTACAGCAATATAAGGATGTAACCTGCAGGCAAAGTCCAAGGGCTCTGCACTGTTTTTGTTGAGCTGTGTGTTGGGAAATCACCAGGAGTAATCCAGTGTTGTTCTGCCGGCTCACTTGGGTCAGACATTCCAACAAACTATTCAGCCGTCAAAAAAATATGTTGTGGATCCGGCCACATGTAGTTGTTAAAGATAATATGGCACCTCGACAGGGGTGTTTTAGCCTGCTATCCTTGCTAAATCCCCAGGGAGATAATTACAGTCTCCTACTCCAAGAAGCTTTCCCACCCCTAAAATTTCTTTATTTCCTCTCATAACCTTTGTGGGGAAGCACAGTGGGATGGGGAGGACGGGAAAGAGCCTGGCAGATGTGGCACACGATGTAAGATCCATAAAATGCTGTCAGCCTCTGGTTTGAGGTGAGTTATGCACTCCTAAATTTACAGCCTCTGTGCTGAAATATGGAGTGCGTGCATAAAGAGTGGCTCAATCCCGACAAAAAATATTGTATTAGTGAGAAATTTCTTTAATAGAAAGTGGGAAAACTCCAAGAGAATTTCTCCCTGGGGGGAAAAATATCTTAAAAATCTCTTGAGGATTACTTTGCTAAAAAATCCCAGTAGAAACTGGGGAAATGTCAGGAAAACTTTGTTAAAAAAAAAAAAAAACCAACCTCTCCTTGATGGGTAAACGAAAACCAATTTTTTTTTTTTAATTAAATATTATTATTAGAAGAAATACTGTTATTGTATACTATTACTATTTTTTATTAAATATTATTGTTAGAAGAAATACTTCTTGCCGAGGTTGTTATTAGTAAAGGCTTGGATATCTTCCAAGGGAGAAGTTTTTATAGCTGTTAAAATTCATGGAGTGAACAGGCAAAGTGGGAGTTCCTAGAGCTTCGTGCATTTGTGTTCATTAACAGACAAACTACCCCCAGATTGTTGTTAATTGTCGGGCAAATTTAGTCTTAAATGTTTCCAGGAAAAGAAGAAGAAAGAAAAAGGAAAAGGAAAGTGTTTGACAAGAAGAAATGTTTTGCTACTGTAATTAAAAAATATTTTATTTTCCTTCTTCCTATGTGAAAAATGGTGAATTTTATTTTGGAAGTGAAGAATTTCAAGGTCAACTCCTACTGTGAGATACTACAGCACAGTCTTGTGGGTAAAGCAAAAGAGGAACAAAGATGAATCATAAATAAATGTTTATTAGGATAATAAATAACAATAAACATAGCAATAATAAATACATTTTCAAAAGAGCTCCAGGCTCCAGCAGGGAAATATTGCTGCTGATGTAATATCTGAAGAGAAAAATTCTGGAGGAAAACCAACTTTCTTTTATGTAATAGGAAGGAACCGCAGAGTAGCACCAGGTTTGGCTGCATGGGACAGGAGCTCTTAAGTTACTTTTACAAGCTCAGATCCTTTTTATATCCCACTGTTAACAATTCTCTGGAGAAACACAGCTTTGTAGAACTAGGGGTAAAGACTTAGTAAGAAATTTTCCTCCTTTTTATATTACATGTTTGTTCCAGAGAAAGAACATTTTTGAAGGGATCTGCAGCTCATGTTAAAAGGAAAATAAATTAAAAGCCTAAAAGACTTTCTCTGAAAGTTCTGTAAAATCCTGTAGAAGGAGATACTTTCTATACAGAGGATGAAGAACATGACATAGAATCATAATGAATTAATTTGTTATAATTGCACATGCATAATGAATTAATTTGTTATAATTGCACATGAAACATAGCTTGGTATATGGGGCTGTTATATTTCAGTTATTGTAAATTTATGTATATTATATATATATATACACACATATATACATATATGTATATATATATGTAGATATATGTATATATATGTATATATATATATATATATATATATATATAGTTTCAAGGTAGAAAGGTCAGTGAAAATACAAATAAAATTCCTGATTATGTTTTCTCAACAGACGGCACATTTTTTGGGCACTCATGATTCTATGATTCTTAGATAAGTACTTACTATTAGAAATAACAAATAGCATGAAAAATGGGAAGTTTTGTAATTTATAAAACAAACTTAACCCCACTAAGCAGTAGGATATATTATCTCCTAAAACTTAAAACATTTTTTTAATCTTACATATAACTGCAAATTTTTTCTGTTTTCACCTAAATTAGAACCATAAGACTGAATCCAGCTCCATGTCTGCAACCATGCTGGGAATGCCATGAATAACCCCAAAATCTCTTCCCCACACGCTCTACTGTATAGTGGAAAAAGTCATGAATAAGAGTTTAATAATGTATTAAATGTTATTTTCACATCTAGAGTACAATACAGAATAATTATAGATACAATATGTACTAATTGTATTATAAAGAGCCATGAAAATCAGAAACTAAATATTCGCCTTCTGTTTTGAGTAAAGAAAGAAACAGAGAAATGTCAAAAGCCAGAAGTCTTTTTATTTAACTCATTTTTCTCTGTTTGGTTTTTGCAAATTTTACCTTTTTAAGGCAGAAATTGGGTAATTGAACAACTACTGATCCCACTAAATCCTGGAGATGATATTCCAGAGGCATACTTGGAAAAGCCTTGGTCAATTAACAATAAACATGAAACTCCTTATGAAAATCCCAGGCATTCATGTATTGATCTTTCAGGTGCCACTTTTCTTTTCAATGATTCAATGGATGTTGAACAGTTTGTACTTTCAGTATATTTTATGTCACAATTGGTGATCTTGGCTTTAACTGAAAACATTTGAAATCTCTTTGGACTTTGTCCATAGCAAACTCGACACTTTTAAGGATTTTTCAGCCCAGCCCGGAGAAGCTGTGGCTGTCCCTGGATCCCTGGAAGTCCAAGGCCAGGTTGGATGGGGCTTGGAGCCACCTGGGCTGGTGGAAGGTGTCCCTGGCCATGGCAGGGGGTGGCAGTGGGTGGGCTTTGAGGTTCCTTCCAATCCAAATCATTCCATGATTCTGTGATCAAGAACATGGATATATGACTGCTCCCAGCTGTGGATAAACCAGATAAAATTAAGGGGCAGACCAGTTTATTTTCTCATTTTCCTTTCTTTTCTGTGATTTTCAGTGGTCTTGACCGTTGCCACTCTGTTTTTCATGCTGAGCATATTGGCTATGGAGATCAGAGTATTAACTCTTGAAATCATTATGGAAGGGGAGGAATTATATAGCTGTATTTCCTAACAGAAAATTAATTGGTGGGGACTCTCCTGATCATGTTGGAAATGTAGTTTTATCATGTATATATGAGGGAGGAAGATAGGAAGTGGCAAAAAGGTTAATAGCTAAAAAAAAAAAAAAAAAATCAGTTATCTTCCGAACTCCCTTTTGAAAAGATCCTATTTTTGTTTGCCTTAGGATTTTTTTTTTCCCTAAAGCTTGTAGAGCTTTCCATTTCTCAGAAGAAGAAAGGCTGCCTGCAACACCCTGGAATAATTTTTTGACATGAAACAGGTATACAGAACTTCACATTTGTTTTGTAAAGTTTCTAAAAATACCAAAATAATGAGGGGGAAAAAAAAGTTTCAAAAGCTGTTGTTCCATACCAGCTACCAGAGCAGAGTAATACAGTGTATTAAATAATGCAAGACATTCACTCAAATAAATCTGTATTGATCAACAGCAGTCAAGAAACATCCTTGGAGCAAAAAGAAACAGCAAGATAAGAAGAAAAGGTGTCTGATCTAATACAGAAATCATGTTTAGAATTTACAGTGATTTTATAGACATATTTCAGCAATGATGTTGAGTATATGGAACATTAGTGGAATGCAGTTATGTATTGATAAACTGTGAGGTATATACGAAATATATTAAAAAAGTAATAAAAACTTCAAAGCTGAAAACCCAAATATCCAAATATTTTTCTGCACACATCTTATTTAATCCTAATGTTTTTTAGCCTTTTGCATTCAGTTCAGCATCTTCTTGCTCTTCAGCATTCTCAGATGGTTATTTTCCACATAAATTGAATATTTGTTATTCACCTAAGCTCTGGTTATTAATTATCTGATAAGAAAGATCTTATCTCAGCCACCTATGACAATTATCTGTGTAGACAAAGAATATTTTTACCATGACTGTATTATTTAATTCCCAGTATGTGGAAGGTATAACCACGCCCCTCGGAATAATGAATGATGGAGTGGGGCTTATTCCACGAGGAGGAAACATTGTGTGGTTCCATGATTAAGACTGGATTTATTGCTAATACAGTATCTAAATAATAGGGGGAGGTGGGGTTTATTTTTACAAGATCTGCAGTGCTTCATCTAAAACAAAATCAGGTCTGCCAGGCAGAGATTTCTGAGGGATGAAGTCAGACTTGAATTTCACAGCTGGCCCTTCTCTATTTCACTGGGCAATCCAAAGCCTGAATCCTAATAAATGCTTTTGTTTCCTTAAAGGGAAGGAAGGAGTTAAAATCTAGAGCTGAGTTTTATAGCTTAGACTTACCTGTAAATTAGACTGAGCTGTCTTTTTAATTAAGAGCTCACAAACACAAGCACTCCCTGTAACCCAATCCATAAAGAGTGGAGTCCTATTCCATAGACAACTGGAACAATAGCTGGACAAATCACAGAGTAATGGGTGCAGGAAGAATGAAAGCCTGTCCACACTCCCAAAAGCACAGACTTTAATCATTCCACTTGCAGTAAAATTCCTCTAGGTGGTAACAGCACTGTTCCCTTTCCTAAAGGCCAGAGAATGAATATCACAGGTTCACTGTTAAAAATCCTGCATGGAGAAAAGCCTGGCTCCAGGCACAGGGATTTCACAGGAGTTCGGCTCCACTACTGAGGGAGGAATCTGAAACCAATTCCTGGGTGGTGGTGCAGATCCAGCAGCATCCTGCACTGCATGTGCATACATAAACAGGGAACTGAAAGTGATATCACTTCTATTCAGCTGTCCCTCATATTTAACTGTAGCAAGGCAGATTTTCATCACTGGCTCAGCACAGCTGCAATGGAATTAATAACAAAACCTTCCTGCCCAGGGAAGGTCTCCCTTTCTAGGTCAGCATTTCTGCTTTGGTTCCAGACAGAGCCAAGGCACTGTCCTTCTTTAGCTCTTCAGAGGCACTTTTGTTGTGTATCCTTACCTGAGAAAGAGAGGATATTTGGAAGAATTAAAAAAAAAGTGAATTGTTACTGCTACCCACTCATACCAGGGGCCAGTCAGACCTTTGTCCCAGTCCTGTCTCTGGGCTCAGGCAGCAGTTGTATTTCAGGCACCAGAATCAGCATCTTCAGCTGGCCAAGCAGGATGGAATTCACCCCAGGGAGACTCCACAAATCTCTCAGGATTTCCCCTTAAATATTTCCAAACTTTGTGCAGTTTCCAATGACATTAAGGCATATGTTACCTAAAGAAATGTAAATTTTTGCAGACAGTGTTGGCTTTGCTCTGTTTGGGTTTATGCAGGCAGATATCAAAAAGGAGCTTTATTTTTGTGATATGAGACTATGCCATGGTCACATCCGTGTATCTTGTATACCTTGTATACCTCAGTGTTAACTGAGGTCAGTGTTAATTTGGGGTGTCGTGGAAAATGTGGGAGAACAGTAGGAATACAAAGCATATCTTTGTCTAAGTAATGCACAGTATTTTTAAAATCCTTAAATTACAGTGCATTTTTTACTTTGTATCTTGAGTTTCACCCAGCAAGATGTGGTAACAACTTCAGCTTTGACAACAGGGAGGAAAACTGTCATATGCAGTTGATTTTTCAGGTCAGGAATATAGAGAGCAATTACTGGTTTTGATCATATTTTTCTCGAATATTTTTTCATCAATTTTCTCATCATATTTTTTTCAGACGAGCTGATCAGGTTCCAGAGCCTATTTTTCTATTTCTGCTTCTTTCCCACATGATGAAAGACCTGATTTTGTTGCTCCACTCTTTTGTTTCCAAGGTGAAAAGATAAATAAGTGACTTTTATGCATATTAATTAGTAGAGCAAAATGGAACTGTAATCAGATGGAGATTCCAGTCAGTCTGTGGGATAACAATTAGCATTTTTGGAACCTGATTCCGATCCTGGTTTGGGTCTCAAATGAAATTTGAAGTGTCCTCTCCTTTGCATGCAGTGTGTTGTGAATAAAAGGATAAAATGATCTCTTACAGGCTATTTCTCTCATATGTATGATGATGGATTGAAATGTGGTCCTGTTTCTCTGATTCCTGCATTTTTTTCCAGACTTTCTGGCTACAGTCCAGAATACCATGCTAAAAGCTGAAGGAAAAAGAACCAGGAACCGAAGCTGTCAAGCAGAAGGGCACAAATAACCCATTGCATGAGAAGTTCACATCCAGATTCTGGGACCTTCAGCCAAGCTGAAGGTTACCTTGCCCCACAGCAATGGATGTTTTACCAGTTTCTGTATTTTAGGGTCAAAAGAAGACTTGGAAGTGCATCAAAATGTAGAAATTCTCTGAAAACAGACTGATGCATGGTGGGCATGGGCATGGTTTCCACGTGAACACAGGATTTCCACAAGGGCATGGGGCTTTATTTGCACGAGAAACCTAAATCTGAGCATGGCTTACGGAGTTACAAGTGAAGAAAGCTGAGAAGATCAATTCAACTGATTTAAGCGACTTAAAAATTTCAATTCAATTTTCAAATTGCAATTGCAATTTGCAATACTGGGTAAAACGGTCTAGAAAATCAGTCTGGGGAATAGGTTTCTCTATGTCCATCCTACAAAGAGATTATTATAACACGGGCAGGCTGTAGTGGGTGTGCGTGTGTTCATTCAATATTGGACTTGGAGGTCTTTTCCCAGCTCAGTTCAGATTGGAAAATCCTAGAATTTTAGAGCTCTGCTGGAGAACTGATTTGGACTTCAGAACTGGACCCATATGATGGGGTTCCCAGATGCCTTGTATCCCTTCATGGTTGCCAGAAACTGATGCCTTGTGCAGGCTGACCTAGAACAGAGGCTGGACAGAGTTACAGAATAAAGTAGGGATTTATTAAAAGGATTTCCTCCATGGATCCACCTTGGGCAGCACAAGAGCCCAGCCAGGGCTGCACCCAAGATGAACCAAAATGGGCACAAAATGGACACTGGGCACGGGCTCTGTCACTTTTATCAGTTCTGCTCCATTTGCATCTTGGAGTTCATTGTTCAGTTCCAGCTTTAGCCCATGAAGTCCCACCCTTCTTGTTTTTCTCTCTTCAGCCCACGTTGTTTATGCTCTTGGGCCTGAGGTCTGGATAATTTGTCCTTGGTCCCCAGCTGGAGAAGGAATTGTTTTGTCTCCCTACTCTGTGCAGAGAGCTCACCATCCCCTAATATGAAGCCCAGACTCACACACTAAAGCAGCACAGAATCTGAAAAATATAAAAGCTAAAACCTGAGGCATCACATAGGCAGAGCAGTTGTATGCAGTAATAAGCCCTAAATGGTTTTATTTCTCAGCACAACAACTGGTGTAATAGTTTCCTACAGATATTAATATATATTCCTAAAGAATAAATCTAATTTCCTTTTACTGTGGAAGGAAAAACTCTGTGGCAATAAAGTTGCCCCTTCCCTGTTTTTGCCAAGGGTAATCCCTGCTCCAGAGCTCTGCCTTGGCACTGGTTTGACCCTGGTGCACATATGGCCTTGGGAAAGCTCCAACATTCACACCTGGGATTTGCCGAGTTACTGCAGGAAAAGGCCCTGTTTGATCTCCTTCCCTGTCTTTGAAGGAATTACAGCGATTATATCCTGCCTGCTGGTCATGTACCAGGGAAAAGCAGAGGCCTGAGAGGAGGCTTACTTGCTACCACCTGCAAAGTTAAAAGTCTCCAGGGCTTACAAGTTTAATATTTCAAAAGGGTTAAAACCAAGCTGTGACAATTCAGTCAAGATTAGGAAAGACTCGGAGTGTACCATGTTCTCTTCTTCTTTAAGATAAGTAAATATAAGAAACCATAAATGAACAACAAATTCATGATCTCTAAATTAATAGAAGAGTAGCTATTAGCTTTGAAAAAAAAAAATTAATTACAAAATTAATTTACCCTGAAATTATGCTCAAGAAAATACTGTTTGTAGTTCATCCCCAGGGAAATAGGATTCTGTAAAATTAGTGTTTCTAATATTTAATAATTCAATAATATTCTGGACATTCTTAGCATTAAAATAATATGGTATTTTCTATGTTGAGAATATTGTTTTGGCCAGCTGTGTCAATCCTGTCTTCTCTCTCACCTCCCATATCCTTTTGCCTGTCATACATTGCAGAACCGCATTCCTAAAAAATAAATATTCCTAAACATTATCCTTCATTACCACAAACACAAAATTGAAGAAAACCAGGGCAATATTGCTGGGTAATTCAAGATTATTCAGGATTGTTCCAGAGGCAAATATTGCCCCACTTCAATTGTTATCTGTCTATTTTGTCCGGTAAAACTTCGGCAAACAGTTTCAATAGAGATGCGGCATTTGCAGAAGATTTTCCAAAGTTCCCTTAGGAGCACTGCTATCCTCTGCACTAAATATTTATACAGATAATAATACAGTTGCTTTTAGGTGCCAGCTGTTGGAAAGACCCCAGTAGCAGAACAGTGATGGAAAGTTTAGCCCTCCTCCAAGTTTCACAGAGCCCAGGTACTGAATGTGCCTGACTCTCACAGCCAGAGCTCTTTGCACACCAGTTTTTTGGAGGACTTTTGGTTTTTCACACAGCTCAGAAGGATCTAAGTTAGGGGAGAAATCTAGATTTTAAAAAAATCCAAATATATTACTACACTGAGGCTAGGTTGAAAGAGATCCTGGCTGCCTGAATGCTTTGTGACAGCCTTTTTGTACATTTTCACTTATGTGTCCAAGTATTTTAATGTATAGGACAATGTGGGTAAAGAGCAGTATTGTCGTCTTACCCACACAAAATTTAATTCCAGACATTTGGGTGGTGACATATTGTTAATTAAATATTGATTTGTTGGAGGACGAACTGAGCCATCGGTATTTTCCCTCCTAATTAGAATAATGACTGCTCCACATGCCAACAGTTATGAATCTCCCTGAAATAACTGTGCAAGTGAAAATGTAGGAAAGCCTTAAATAATGCAGCATATTGCACCTCAATTATGATTAATAAATTAGCTGTAGTGTAGTAGCTGCACTATTTAAATAGACTGCCCACATTTCCCCTATTGGGAGTAAAAATCCAGTGTTTGATAGTTTGCATTTATCCTGGAGCTCTGTGTTCCAGTTTGTCAGGACTAAACAGGCTCAGCATTGTGAAAAGGGCCCAGTTGCACATCCCTCAGTGCCATCAATATTGTTCTTAGTGATTCCACAAGCAAAGCGTGCCATGAACTGATAAAGGAAGCCACTCTTTCACTCGGAGCCAGGAGCTCCTTCATGGAATATTAAATATTTCAGTAGCTGAACTTTTTTTAATAATTAATTTTTGTGGTGCTTATGCCCCATGGATGAAGAAGGGGCTTCTATTTCCATTGCAATCAGTTTCTCACTTTTTAATCAACATTAATTTAATGTTAGAATCTGATTTTATGTGTCATGCTAATTTCTCCTGGCTGGTCTCTGATTAGTGAGTTTAATGTGCAACTATTCTCCCTCATCTCCAAGTTCAATTTCTCCTCAGAAAATGTCTGCTTTCCTCAGCTTTCATCTTAAACAGCTCAGGATCCCTTCCCCCAGCCAAAGCCATGTCAGCACATCTTCCTTATCTCCCTCAAAATGTTCCTCTCAGTTTTTTTCCTAAGTTAATATTCCCTCACTGCTCCAAAACAGAATCCTAGAATCGTTCCAGTTGGAAAAGCCCTCTGAGGTCATCAAGTCCAACCATCTCCTGGCAGTGCCAAGGCCACCACTGACCCATGTCCCCAGCTGCCACATTGACATGGCTTTAAATCCCTCCAGGGGTGGGGACTCCAACACCTCCCTGGGCAGCTGTGACAATATCTGGCCACTCTTTCAGCGAAGAAATTATTTATAATATCCACCCTGAGCCTGCCCTGGCCCAGCCTGAGGCCGTTCCCTCTCCTCCTGTCCCTGTTCCCTGGGAGCAGAGCCCGACCCCCCCGGCTGTCCCCTCCTGTCAGGAGCTGTGCAGAGCCACAAGGTCCCCCCTGAGCCTCCTTTTCTCCAGGCTGAGCCCCTTTCCAGCTCCCTCAGCCACTCCTGGTGCTCCAGCCCCATTCCCAGCCCCGTTCCCTGCCCTGGACACGCTCCAGCCCCTCAGGGTCTGCCTTGTCCTGAGGGCCTCAAAACTGACCCCAGGTTATTTTTTTGTCTTTAGAAGCCTCACCATGATAAGTCAGTGCACCTTAAACATGATTAAGATCATAAAATGAGTAGTAACATTTTTACTGTTTTATCAGAGAAAGAAGTAAACTAAAAAAGACCATAATAATTGAAGATGGGCTGAGAGAACTGAGGCCTATAAAATGACAAGGAACATGCAGTTTTTAGTCCACCAAAAGATCACCTACAGGGCATCTGTGAGTCTGCATTTATCCCTTCATTTCTTCTTTGTGAATGTTGCACACAGACTTCCAAATAGGAATAGACTCTTCAGGGAGCCTCTTCAAAGTTTTTATAGGGGAAACAATTTGATTCAGTATTTCAGTGTCACTATTTAATCAGCTATTAATGGATGCAGAGAATATTTGATGTGCTTTCTCTTTGTAGATTGTGGATTTCTACTAAGTCAACTGAACTTTATCTTCAGAGAAATGGAATATTCTTTGCATATCATTTATTGCAAGGGATTCTATTACAAGGAGGTGGAAGTGCAAACGGAATTTTTGTGGTTTTGTATTAATAAAGAGATGCTAATTCCCCTGCTTTAAGCAGATTATCATCAGCCTTCCAAGAGCTGTGAACATGTAGCTTTTAAGGACATAGACAATCTGGGCAGAGATTAAGGCACACTTGTTCACTATGAAATTATCCTGAATTTTGTCAGGTCCCATTTGTTAAGAGTTCTTCCTGTTGACTTTCATAGAATCCCAGACTGGGTTGGCCTGGAAGGGACCTTAAAGCCCATCCAGTGCCACCCCTGCCATGGGCAGGGACACCTTCCATAGCCCAGGTTGTTCCAAACTCCATCCAACCTGGCCTTGGGCACTTCCAGGGATCCAGAGGCAGCCACAGCTTCTCTTAGGGCTGGGTTTGAGTGTGATTTGTTTCATTTTTCTCTTTTTTTTTAATCTCTTTCCACTTCCACAGCTGAATTCCTCTGTAACTCCTTGACATCATCTGAAGAAGTTGGATTGAGCAGGAAGATAAATGTCACCAACCAACCCCTTGGGACAGACAAAGGAAATTCAGAACTAAGTGCTTGTTGTTTACTTATGCTGCTGCAGATTAAAGACTGATTGCCATTTTCAGGTTTTTAAACTCTCTCTTATACATAGGTCTGAAATATGGTGGTATCCATTTTGTTTTAATGTGTTTCAATCTCCTATCTTGGAATATAATTTGGTTTTCTATCAAGTTTCCTTATCTTACCTGGGGTATTTTTTTACACAACATGATTTTTTGTTATAAGTTACTATAGCAACTTGGAAAAATTAAACATGAGAAATCTGTGGAGACTTTAGGCTATCTAATTTTTATGTTCCTGTGATTTTTCCAGCAGAAAGAGAAGTTCTATCTAAACATAGCTTAAAAAAAGCCAAATATACAGGAATCACTTATCATAGGGCATGAATCCATGCAAATGAAGAAACAATTGCATATAATAAAAAGCAGAGTGTAGAGGAAGGCTGTAGGAGAAGGTGAGTGAAAAAGTTAAAAAGGCAGCTCAAGGACACAAGTCCCTCATCCTGTAGGGAATTCAAAGCTTCCAAAACTTTAAGTAAAAACTATTTAATATTTAAAGCCTTTTTTTTCTTTTTCTGAGAGGTTTTTTTTCACTAAACAGCTTTTGGTTATGTCTTACCTGGATTTGTCAGCAGGAAATGTCAAGGCCTGGAAAACCAAGGAGCTAAAAATCTCCATGGATTCCTTGGACAACGTTCTCAGGCGCAGGGTGGGATGGCTGGGGTGTCTGTGAAGGGTCAGGGGTTGGAAATAATCCTTAAGGATCCCTTTCAACTCAGGTTATTCCAGGATTCTGTGCTTTAAACCTGTACAAATGGGATATATGCTCAACAGGTCCTGGGAGTTTACTGGTTTTGGTAAAAGTCTGGATTTAGAACAAATACAGAGGTTGCTTCTTTCAATATTGGCACTGCTGACATAAATTCAAAACAGATTTTTATTTGCAAATTGTTAATTTGATCATTTTGGAAGCATAAATTGAAATAAGTAGCTATTTTATCAATTTCATTACAAATCAAAATCTTTATTCTTCAGAGCATCTCTGGGAAAGTTCCTTCAAGAACAGAGGCACCAAATTCGTTACAGAAATATTTAATTTCTCTGTATTCTTGCATTAAATATGCACATAATTATCTGAAGTTTGTCTACAGAATATGACAAAATACACTTTTTCCCTCCCTTTTCACCAGCACAGGGCTTGGTGTCACTTTGGTGGTGAAATTCGAGCAGGTCAGTGCTGAACCAAGCTCAATCTGTAGTTTCTCTTGAAGTTTCTTACCCCTCCACTTCTCTTCTCCATGGGTTTCTCTAAATAAACTTCTCTCTCCTACCGTCCAACAACGTCTTTGTTCTTACTAAAAATCATTAATATGAATTTAGTTAACCCAGAATGAGCCAGCAGTGGGGAATGTGAGGGTTTTGTGCACTGATAGTGCCTGTGGAGGTCTAAAGAAGAGATGGGGCTGTCACTCTCCTGACAGTAAACTCAGGAAACTCAAGTGTTTAATGGGAAAATCCACATTTAGTTACAAACTGGATAATTTCATAATTTCAGCCAGGCTCTTGAGGAACCACACAGATATTGCACTTCATCTGTTTATTGTCCAGCAGCTTCTGGCTTGTTCCCAGTGACGAAGGAAGAAAAATTTCTGAGGGAATAACAATCCGGAAATCACAGAATGTGCTGAGTTGGGAGGGACCCACAAGGATCATTGAGTCCAAATCTTTGACCTGCACAGGACATCCTCAAGAGTTAAAGGAAAAATCTCATATTTTCCAGTTTGGAATAAATTCAAATCCTTTCTGCTCACAACCATTTGCATAAAATAAGCTCACAGCAATCTTCCCAATGTCATTCCATATTCTGCTTTAGGTGTGTAGGGAAGAGTCTCAAGCCTTCCATAAACCATAATAATGGTATTTATGATTTCCCACTGACTCCATAAGCAATTCACATCTCCAGGAAAGATTTAACCCTGGGACTTGGCAGAGGCAGTCCTCCTTACTTAATCTTTATGATCAACATCAATTTTGCTATTTAACATAAGAAGTGAGCCTTGTGATCAAAAAAGGAGGATTTTCCTCCACTTCAGCCCATATATTTGTAACTAACCACAGCCAGGGGAGTATTTCCAGATGACCTCTGTGTTCCTGAGAATCCTCTGCTACATGATGTTATGAAACACTCAATGCTAGGAAAACCAGGCAATTTATTTTGCTGTGAGACACAATGCATTAGGTAAATGTTAGGCACTGAAAAGCAAACACATTCCCATACAAAAAATAAAGAAAAAAAAGATAGATATAGTCCAGCTAGAGATCTCATTATCTGTTGATTGGTGACCAGGGCAAAAGTTAACATTCCAGCCTGCTGCCTGTGTCACACCCAACCAAAACTTGGCATTTGTGTTTCTTGGGATGGATTTTTCTCCAACCCCATGTTTCACGTACTTACACAACAAGTCTGAAAATCAAGAAGGAAGCAGGGAGAAATCTTAACCCTACTCCTGCCAAAGATGTTTTTTTCTTTTTTTCCCCCCACTTTTTTTGTTCATTTTGTTTTGCATTGTCTTTAAAACTGTTCCAAGATGCTACTACTTAGGATATATCTTGCCCAATTTTTGTTGGGCATCTAAACCTTTCATATGAAGAATGAAGCCATTTTCTGATGCCTTTATTGTTTCATAAAAATTATCTTCCAACAGTGCCCCAATTGTAGAACTTTAACTTATATTTGCACTGAATTATTTGTCTTTTCACTATTGTACCAGCCTCACACTTATTAACTTTGCCAGTTTTCCTCTTCTACTTCCAAGAACCCATAAAAACCTACATAACTGGCACTAGAATTCCAAGATGTACCAAGCTCAATGGAAAAAAGCAAAAAATAAAGCCACATTTTCATGCTGTGCTAGATCCCATCAGAAAACTTCCAGCAAAAGAAGGAGGAAATGATTTTTATGTTGAAGATACACCAAAATTTTTGTCAGCCCACAAAACCATATGTCCTAATATTAACATGAGACTGACCCACTAAACCCTGGTTATGAATCCCCACTTTTTGTATTCATGAGTATCAGGTTTACAGTGGAGTGAGGAAAACCTTTAACTCAATACACTTTCAAAAATAAATCTGAGCTTTATAATTTTCTTCCCAGAAAGATCACTCATTTTATTGAATAATATTGTTATTGATTTTTTTTAAGTCTAACATCCCTTAAACTGCAAATGTCAAGGCAATGTTATATGGGAGGATGCCTTTCTGAGCATTGAAAATAAGAATCAGACTGAATTCTTTGAAAAATGGTGTTGCTGGAATATTTCCTTACATTTGGCAGGAATTATATGTATAAAAAACCCCACTTTATAAGAAAAAAAAAAGGCAACACCCATTTTTTTAATTGTTTAAGATTATAGCACTTGATGAGCCTCATGAGGGCCACTTACAGATGCAAGTCAAGAAACTCAACCAGCAGAAATCAAATATTTTGTTGAGAAAATGAAAGAGAAGACTGTTGGTATGTGAGGAAAATAAACCTTATCAATATAAGGAAAAACCATCCTTGATCTCTGTTTTCAAGGACCTGTTTGTACACTAGTTGCACAAACAGAAAACAGTTCATTTAAATGTTTCTCCTTTTCAGTCAGGCAGGTTTAAACAGAAATCTGTAACAGGAAATTGAAATAATTACTTTGCTCTTGTATTGCAGCCCCAGTTGCAGGCATTTCTTATATTCTGGACATTTCCTTGGAAGTAGTACAGATCCTAAAATATAAATACAATCTGCAGTCAGGGTACCGAGCTTGCACCATCCCAGGCCTGGAATTAACCCTGCTGAGGCACCTGGCATTGAGCTGCCAGGGGAAAGGAGAGATGGGCTCTGTGCTTGGCTTCAATCCAAGGAAAAAAAAAGCTTTTTGGAGGGAAAAGGCTGGGCAGAAGTGTCTGTGTGCAGCACAGGGGAGCTTCAGCACATCCCCTAGCACAAGGAGAGCTTCATGGAGTCTGGGAAGGCTGAAGGAAAAAGCCCCAGGGGAAGATTTCCAAGGACACAGAAGGGCAATCTCTGCTCTCTTCTGAGGAGAAAAATCTCATGGAAAGAAGCTATCAACCCTCAGAAGGATAAAACTTGTTCCTATGTGCTTGTCATGGAATTAATACGTGGGTACTCAACATTGGGAGAGTAACTCCTGATGCGTTTGTTCTTAATGAGGAAAAGGTGGGAGGGAATTCTCTTCCAGCTGGGGAATATCAGCCTAGCCTCAAGTAGATGCCATGGGGAAATAACATGGAACAAGGTTTTCTACCATGTTGAAAACCTTTGGCTCTGGAGAATCCCTGCATGGGAGAGGTGCCTGCAGTTGACACCATTTCCCCAAAGCCCACTGAGTCACACCACATTTACCTTTTGTTATGCTAGGACAGAAATAAAAATGTGACTTCACTTTAAATTTTCTCTCTTTTTTTCCTCTTCTGGACAGCTCATGTTGTCCAAGGACCAGTGGCAGTGCATTTCCTGGACATTCCTTCTCCATTCTACCTATCCTGCTGGGAAGCACTTTGGCTGCTGAGCAGCACGGGACACTGCCCAGACTGCTGCCAAATTCCCTGGAAATCTCTCTCTTTCAGAAATAGAACAGCTCAACAGAGAAAACCCAGCCCCTCTGTGTGCTGTGGTGGCTGCTGAGGAGGTGGAAGCCTGTCCTGAGTTTTACAGGAATATTCTTCACTGGAACTTTAACCTTGTATAATTAAGTTTCAGAGCAACCTCTCCTCTCCCTCTGAGGTTCAGCCAAGCCTCAAATGTTTGTCCTATTGGAACTCCTGAAGTCCATTAATCATCACTGTCTGAGCAAGGTAATTATTAATGCATGTCCCAGGCAGCAGTGACCCACCTGAATTTTAGGGTCACATATTTTCTTCAAGATGTTGCTGCTTCTGTATTATGAAGGGTGGCTCATTGTTAATTAAAAATATATAGTAAGAAACCTCTTCCTCCTTATACAAGGGCCATATGGCAAGACATAATTACAATTTACTTTGACTTTTACCTTCTTTTTTCTAGTTAGTGCTCTGAAACCATCTATAAAACCATGCCTAGTTGAATTTGGAAAAGAGAGTGGTTTTCTGTAAATAATTTTAAAAATTGAGGGTATATTATTAAGTGCTCATAAGTAGAACAGTATTTCTTTGAAACTTTTCACTGCTGCTTAGATGATGTCCAAGACAAGCCAGCTTGGAAACAAAACTTGTAATTTTCCTGGAATAGCTGTGTAAAAGTCAGGTGTCTGCACAACAATGGGCCATGATTCAGTCTGTTGATAATACTGCTATTAATTTTCCTTCGTCTCCTTCTTTCTTATCAAGGATTAGCTTTTTAAATGATATTATTATTGGAAGGTACCTCAGTTATTGCTGTTGCTGCTATTATACATCCTGGTTTCATTGAAACTGTGAAAAGAACATCTTTATTTCAGAGAAGGGCTGCTACATGTGCAGTTTGTCAGTCCCTAAATCTTCCATTAAAAGTCAGGAGTTGTTGATATCACCACGGGCACATAAACCTATTTTTTCAAAGGATATAGAAATTATAAAATCAGGATGCTTCTCTGGTACACACAGGGACATCTGCATCTTGTCTGTACCAAGAATGCATGCTTATTTTTATGTCCCAGAGAGGAAATTTGGTATCCCAAGCAAAGAGAGTCGATAGGTACAAAGCAGATTATACATTCTAAACATGGTATACAGACCCTAAACAGCTTGTAAGCCCATGTCTATCCTAAAACCCAACAAAACAAATATACAAACTAACAAAAATCCCCTCTGGATGTGGCTGCTGCTCCTGAAACGTGGTCAGCTGTGTCACAGTGCTACAACATTAATACCAATTTCATCTGAGAAGTCAGAGTAATGATTTTACTAATTTACAGTTTAAAATCCTTTCAGCTTTAGCCCTTCCTTAAGCATTCTTCACCTCAGACAAAATCCATCCTTCTTAAGTGGTTAACTGGGAGTAGCTCCCTTTTACCCCTCCTCGTCGTGGGTGTGTTAATGTGACATTTGCTGCTTCCCAGAAGGATGAAGTTATGTGCAATAAGGTTTTATGAAATTCAGTTAATGATGTTACAGCTTATAGATAAATAACTGTAGATATTTTAGTGATGGAGCTCCATGGCTCTGTCATGGCTGTAATTAAAGAATGTGTCTTTACCCCTCCTCGGGGGTGCTGAGAACTGAAATCATTCCTTTGGCAAATGGCAGGGACAAAAATGTCATTAGGAGGTGCTGCTGCAGTGGAGTGACAGGATCACAGAATGCAAGAACGTGGAAACACGTCCCAGTTCAGAGGGAACGAGGTGCACTTTATTTGTGGCAATAAATCCCAGGGCACAGCGGAGGCAGCGCTCAGCACAAGTTTGAAATGGAGCGAGGAGAAGCTGGAGTGCTCTGATTAATTGGGATCCAGCTCTCTGTGGTGGGAGGAAAGCCACGCTGCCACACCTGATTGCAGGAAAGAAGGGGGACCTGATTAGGTTTATTAAACCCTGACTCATTCAGGTGATGAATACAATTAAATGGCATTATTATTCTGCAAGATTTTTGCTTGAGCTGCATCAAAGCCCGAAATAAACTCTGTGTGTCACACTAAAGAATTGTTGCTGGCCCAAAGAAAGAGTAAAATATTAGTGTTTCAGAATTTATAGGAAAAAAAAAAGTGAATTGGAATAAAGAGATGAACTAATCTCACTAATGTTTTATTATTTTGCTTGATCTAAGGAGAGTTTGTAGTGATGGGGCTTCTAAAGCTGGACTGTGACATCATTAAATGTTTCAAGAATGAAATCTTAGGCTTCAGTCTTAGCAGCCTGATATTTGAGTATATGGAATTCAGGACATGAGTGGTGCAATACGGATAGATCAATAGCTTCTGTCCAAAGAAAAACTGGGAAAACCTACAAAATCTCTAAATAAATATGTGTTTTAAGCAGCTAAAATGCATTCTATAGAAATGACATTCTATTTTAATAAAATCTAAATATTTATCTCTTGGGATTGATTTTACTTATTTAACAGGAACTGAATTATACCAACACAGCTGTAATTTTTAAATTAAAATTTAACATACTATTATTTGATAAGAGTAAAACTAGAATTCTGTGTATTTTTATCAAAATTGCTACCTGAGTTTGCAAAACGCGTTCTGTCAAAAACTGTCATATTTCCTCACGAGGCTGCTTGGAGAACATTGTCTCCCATCAAGAAAAAATTACTTGATGTAATATTTTAATCTACTATTATACACAGCACATATTTAAAATTAATGTTTCCTTCTGTCTGGTTTTTGTGTTTAGTCTCACATCTCATTTTAAGGTGTAAATATTTTATAGGGTAAGTATTTTTAAGTGACAGTTGCAGTCATTATGAGAAGTGCTGATTCTCTGGGGTTTTTTGTTGTCAGGGAATTTGTTGTTGGTAGAATCACGGAAGCATGGAATGGTTTGGGTTGGAAGGGACCTTAAAGCCCATCCAGTGCCACCCCTGCCATGGGCAGGGACACCTTCCACTAGCCCAGGCTACTCCAAGCCCTGTCCAGCCTGACTTTGGACACTTCCAGGGATCCAGGGACAGCCACAGCTTCTCTGGGCACCCTGTGCCAGGGCCTGCCCACCCTCACAGGGAAGGATTCCTTCCCAATATCCCATCTAAATCTCCCCTCCTTCAGCTTAAAGTCATTATATTATATTGATATGGGTGAAAACACTAAAAAATATTTATTTCCAGATTTTTCTCTGTTGTCTTGTATATGCACTTAATTTCTAACCTGGAAAGATTCCATCTCCGGTGCCAGTGGCTTAAACTTTGTGGTTAAATAAGTTTTGGATACTGGTTTTGACCAGAATAAAAATTAATTATATATTAATTTAGATTATATCCAAGTAGAGTGGAATGCAGCATTCATCCTGGAGGAATGGGGCTGGCAAGGGCACAGCTTTCCATCTTTTCCAGAGCAGCACAGGGAAAACTGTTCTTGGTGACTCCTTTGCTAGAAGTTGAATGCCAGTAACAAAAGATTTTTCTTGGTTCTGATGCAGAAAAGATGCACATCAATGGGGTGACATTTAAAGACTTAATTTACTATTAGCAGCAGCATAAATGATTAAGACCTCTGCAACAGGGAGAACTTAAACCTTTAGCTTCCCCCCCCTTACAAAATTATCTTTGCTGTTCCTTTCCATGCGTGGCTGATCCTCATCTGTGTAACTCCAAAACCCAGAGCCGAAGCTCAGCACAAGCAGAGGGGTGGCATTTCCAGCACCACGTACCCTGCAGAAGTTCAACGCCATTTCTGAAATTGTTACACTGCAAAACATGCCCATCAGCCCAGCTGACCTTTCAGTCTCGCTCTGTGCTTGGTTCAGGATTAATTATTCCGTTCCCTGTGCTCATGAGCTGGGCTCTGCACCGAGGCTGTGCGGGCATGGTCCCTGTTTTCCTCACCTGCCAAACCACCTCCCCTGCTCTGGCCAACACGAAACACAGCACTGCTCCTGCTTGCTGCACTCAGGAAAGTAAAACTACAGGCTTTTATTAAATGTCACTGCTGAAACACTATTTGCTTCATGGTCTTTCACGGACAACGCTGAAATGAGCCCCCAGAAACATCTCTGCAGTAATGTCTGCTTTCAAATGCAAACAGATTGCCAGCAAAGATATGGTGATGCTGATATCACAGGCTTTGACACTTCTTATAAAGCTTGAGAAAACTGGGATCTGTTAAAGGATGTTATTTAATCAAGGAAAAGTTTAAAACTTCAAATAATAGTGTCAAACTGTTACAGCAAACAGTTATTGTAGCAGTTATGCCGTCATTATTATGAATAATTATTAAATCATTTGTGAAAAACAGCTATACCTGGATTAATATCCTGAATTTTAAAGAAATTGTTTCTGTCTAAAACCAGAGAAAAGGAATAAAAAATCATGTATTCCTCTAAGATTAATGACATAGCACTATCTGTTGTGCCTGAAACGCAGAGTTTACACCTGCCTGCAGTTTCTTCTTCAGAAAAAAAAAGCTTATTTTAAGTTTTAGTGCAGGGCAATAGGTGTAGCAGTGTCTGAGCCTGATGTTTCCCTGTATGGATGTGTCTTAGGTTACAAGATGTGTCTGGGGGTGTGTATTCTATTGCCATCTGTCAGAGGTGGGGCAGTTATCTTCTGTCCATTGGGCAGTTTTCTTTATCTCTTCCACAACCCATCCTCCCTGTGGGAAATATCTTCTGTTCATGGGCCACTGAGTGTCACTGCATGGCTGATAAAATTCCATCATCCCATTGGGAGATGCTCTGCCCAGGGGGAGGAGCCAAGCATTCCTGCCTGGATAGAATCTGAGATTGGAACACCACAGCAGCCTTTTCCCACTGCATCCCCAGAGGAGCAGCTTTCTTCTCCACTGCATTCCCAGAGGAAGACCAGGCCCACCTAGACCACCACTGGATCTTCAGAGGAAAACTCCCGCCCTGTACAGGATCACGGCTCCAGCAGAACCACATTTGTCACTGCAGGAGGAGCAGCCACCATGGAATGGCACTGCCACCAACACCCTGACCCACAGGTGTCAGGTTCTATTCTGACTGTCAGTGTTGTTTCGTATTACTGCATTTTTATTTTATTTTTATTTTTCCCTAATAAAGAACTGCTATTCTTACTCCCATATCTCTGCCTGAGAGCCCCTTAATTTCAAAATTATAATAATTCAGAGGGAGAGAGTTTGCATTTTCCATTTCAAGGGAGGCTCCTGCCTTCCTGAGCAGACACCTGGCTTTTCAAACCAAGACAGGATGTGCCAAACTGAGGCTTTGTCTGTTCAGCTGGAGCGGCTGAGCTTGGCAAGTGACGCTTCTCCCTCACTCTCTTCCCCTCTACTTCAAAAAGTATGGATCCTGCTTTGAATTTCCCAAATCTGAAGAGCCTCCCAGCCATATTTTAATCTTTCCCAGAGAGCTGTCTGTGCTGAGGAGTCCAGCAGCGTGCCCCGAGCCGGCTGATGTGCGGCAATCAATTCTGGAGTGGCATCAGCCATCTCGTTAGTGGGGGGCTTTCTGTCTCCTTTTCCAGGAGCAAAAGAAATAATCTGATCTTTTCTCCTGCTTCCTCAAGTGCGTGGATGATGATCAAAATAGTTGTTAGGGATGTAAGTGTTTGGCTTCCCTTTAAAAGATGGGGAGATGCCGCAGCAACCTCACGGAACATCAAAAGCAGGAGCAGGAGCACAGAAGTGCCAGTGGGTCACAGCAAAGCTCTGCCTTCTCCTTCCTTCTGGAGGATAGAGCTGAGAAAATAATTTGATTTGTTGCTTTCGCTCTGTTGTTCTTCACTGACAGCAGAGCATTTTGTTCCAGGAGTTGTTGGGTTTTGTTATTAGGAAAACAAAGCACGTGGGTGACATATTTCTGTGTTGTTTCCCATTAATGCAGGGCTAAATTGTTTAGCATGGCTGCATAACTTTGGGAGGGATGAAAGAAAATTAACAACAATCTATTGATCACTATAATCTCTTCCTCTCCATTTTTGTCCTCATTATTTTCTCCCAAATGTCTATTCAATCCTTCTGTTGCATTGCTATTTAGATAAATAAAACAGAACAATTATATGCAAATACTAGGACTTCTTAGAACTTTATAAAGAGGGAGCTATAAACATATATTTTTTTATACCGCTGTATTTTCAAACTTGCAACATCTTCACTTGAACTTGATCAGCTTGAGAAAACATAAATGTATTCCCAGCTGATTTGAAGTTCTTTTAGAATAAGAACAGAGAGCAAAGTGCAAGGGAAACAGTTTTAAATGCATAAAGATTTTCATGGAATCACAGAAGCCCAGACTGGTTTGAGTTGGAAGGAACCTTAAAGCCCATCCAGTGCCACCCCCCGCTATGTGCAGGGACACTTTCCACTATCCCAGGTGGCTCCAAGCCCTGTCCAACCTGGCCTTGGGCACTTCCAGGGATGGGGTTACACTCCTAGGGATTATATCCCTTAGAATGCAAGCTGAGAAGGAACAAGACAAATGTTTTTGCAGTACATCCGATCCCCCTACATCTCCCCAAGCCGTGGCTGAAAAGTAAACATAGAATTAAGGTATTATTTAATGTTAGGCTCTGCTTTTTGTTCAAAATTGTAAAAAAAAAAAAAAAGGTTTTAACAGCGTGTTGAACAACTGTGTTTTCCTTGTTTGCAGTTTTGGAACCTAAAAGTGACTGGAGACATTGTAAATAGACAAAAAAAATCGTATTCTTGCTGGAACCCTGAGGTACATTTCTACAATCGGGTTAGAATTCAAGAAAACAAATGGTTGTGCTTGATACCAGGAGAGCTGAAAGAACAGGCACAGAAGAGCTGCTGAGTGCATTTTGGGCCTTTCTAACAGCATAAATCTTGTTATGCAGAATGGGACTGTTGGCAAGAAGCAGAAAACACAGTGTCCATGGACACATGGATTCAGTGTTTTTCCTTCCAAATGTCTATGTGGAGGAGAAAGATAAGGCAAACAATCAAAAACTACTAAAATATGGGAACGAAAATGTATTAAAACTTTAGCTCTTTTAGCCCCCTGAGGAGGTTTCATTGCAAGTACGGAGCACACACTTAGGCCCTGGGCTAAATTAGTTTAATTCTTGCAGCAAAATAAGTCCATCCATCAGCTCCTTCCCTCCCCACACACTGTGATTTTATACAAAATTCCCTGAATTCTGGGGAAAAATAAATAGGAGAAAGAGGGATTGTGCTCAGAAGATTTTCCAGAAAAGGATTCGTCACTGCTAATTCCTACAGGGTGAGTGGAATAGGATTTTCCCAGGCTGTAGGAAACCTGTATCTTAAATCTTCCATCTGCCTAAAGAAATTCAAAGAGACTTTTTCATCTTCTAACAGAATATTCTGTATTTTCTGAATAGACTCTCCAATGCTTCTGCTTTAAACTGTTCTCTTTTAATTATATCCACGTATTTTAGATGTGCAAATTGCAATGAAATACAGGGAGTTTTGGAATTTCTGCTTGTTTGAAGGATCTTTATGAATTTTATGAGAAATGCCTGTATCAAATGGATGTGATTTGTGCTCAGAAGACTCCTGGTACAACAGCTCCCCAGCCCTGTCCTGAACAGATTGAAATCCAAGCATCATTTACAAAACTCAATGGATGCACTGCAGACAAAAAAAAAAAGGACAAAGTGCCGATTTCAGGGATGTCTACAAGGATTGAAGTAACAAATCCAACCTGCTGGCAATGTTGGGAAAGGTTTATTGTGTGCTTGGAAAGACTGATATCCCTCCTGGAGCACCTGGGAAGTGCCATTCCCTGGATTGGCTGACACAGGCCAGCAAAAGTGGTGAACTCCTTGGTTTTCACTGCAGAGTGAGTTACAGGGGAGGTTTCACACCCTTTCTTCTTGGTTTCAATGCCTTTGATAAATGGGGGGAGAAGAAACCTGCCATAGGCTCATTAGGTTTCTAATTATGGCTATAGGGAAAAAAAAATCCATGTGCTTTGGAATAAAAGAGTCACCATAAGTAACTTCTGTAAAAAAAAAATAGTTTCCAGCAAAACCTTCAAAAGCAGATCAATGTTTTAATTTCAGGACATAACTGAAAAAAAAAAATCTAAAATATTGCCTATTGTCACCTAAACAGAAAAGATTTTATCGCAAACTTCCAAATCTGTAGTTTAGATATTTCAGTGAAGACACAATAGAGAGAAATGTTTGAATTCAAGACCTCACAGAACTGTTTCTAGAACACAATTTAAAATAATTTCAAAGGAAGGCTTAAGTATTTCAATTTCAGAATTTAACTGAAAAAAAAAAGCCTCTGAAATAATGCAATTAACTGTATCAAGGGAAAAGTTAAATATTTTTAGTTAAGGTATTGCAGTAGTGCAAGAGTTTGGTCTGATGGTAAGAATCACAGAATCCTGGAATGGTTTGGGGTAAGAGAATTTCCTCCCTTGACTCTTCTCTGGGTCAGTGCACCAGAGGGTGGAATGGTGAATCCCTCTCCTTTGCCAGCCTTGGGAGTAAGGAATTTTCAGTGACTGGGTCACTGAGGTTCCTCCAACCATTGCTGTTCTCCTGTTCTCCAAGAAGCCCTTGCTTTGAGCATGACCAGCCTTTACTTAGATTACAAAAATAACTAAAATAACTAAAATAAAAAATTAACCCTACTAAGCTGTGCATGAGAAAACAAGCAGTTTATATCTGAGACATTCCTGTCACATCCCTCTCCACAGACTCACTGCCAAATTTTCCACTTTAGGGAGGGGATGTGGTTTATAATAGTCACAAGAGGTGCCCCTTCTTTGAAGGAAATACATTCTTGGTTAACCTCTCCTGAGAAGTTAATCAGTTTTTACAGGAGATGGTAGACTTACAAAGATGAAGGTAAGGTTTTTAAGACTTAAAAACAACAACAAAATTACTGAGGAAATGTTGTGGTTTTACACTGGCCAAAATTCCAGGCACCCACAAAAGTCACTCACTCACCTTTCCCTGCCACAGCTGGGCAGAGAAAAAATGAAATGAAGGGTCCATGAATTGAGAAAACACTCCAAGGGCAAAACAGGCTTGGCTTAGAAGCACAAAGTCAGTTTATTACTAACAAAACCAGAAGAGGGTAATAAGAACTAAAATAAGCCCTTAAAACACCTTTTCTTCCCCCACCCCCTCCTTCCTTCTCACCAACAGCTCAGGGAGACAGGGCATGGGGGTTTGGTCAGTTTGTCACCCAAGGGTTCCTTCAGGGAGAGGAGTCCTTCCCCTGCTGCACCCTGGGGTNGATCTCTCCATCCCTGTGGATCCCCAGGGGCTCAGGGGCACAGCTGCCAAGGTCTCACCAGGGCCTGCAGAGCAATCTCAGCTCTGGCCCCTGGAGCTCCTCCTGCCCCTCCTTCTGCACTGGCCTTGGTGTCTCCACGTTGTTTCCCTCACATGTTCTCACCTCCTCCTCTGAGTAGAAAGAACTGTGTCCACTTTGTTTTGATTTTCTTCTTCAATCTGTTATCCCAGAGGCATTACCATCATCTCTCGTTGGCCCAGCCTTGGCCAGCAGCAGCTCCAGCTTCAGAGCCATCAGGGACTGGCTCTGCTGGACATGGTGGAAGCTTCCAGAAGCTTCTCACAGAAGCCACCTCTGTGGCTACCAAAAACCTGGCTGTGCGAAACTAACACAGGAAACTAGCTTATAAATCCATTATTGACTTTTCTTGCCTGTCCCATTCCATTCCTTCTTTACAGCTTATATTTGGCCATAGGAAGGAGTTTTAAACATCTTCCACTCCTTTCAAACAACTTGGCTTTTTACACGTGGTGGCTTTGGCTTCAGATGTTTGACCTTTGTATATCTAATAACGTTGTTTTATTATTTTGCTACACTTCTAGTGTCAAATGTACTTTCTCCAACTGTTACAGTAAATTGTTCCTTTAATATTCCAAATGAGCACATCCTTTGTTGCTCTAAGATTTGTGTGCATGAGCTCCATTTAAGCAGTTTACAAGCTCTAACACATCAGCAATTAGCATTTAAAGGTCACTACTTAATGCTTCTTTGTCTGTCAGAGTGAGTTCAATAGCCCACACGTGACATATTCATCTCATGATTAATAAAGTTATGATCTACAGAACTTCTCGCTGGTGAGTGAGATATTTTAGAAATCCCATTTAGACTGAAGTTGGTTTTTCCTCTTCAGCATTTTCTGGACAGATACTGAGGTAGCTTTTCAACTTATTTTTTTACTGCAAAAATGTTGTTTTCCTTCCAAACCTGAGCAAACCCATTTGTCCAAACTGGTGCCTGCACAATCCTCACAGCCCATCTACAAAAATCACTGCAGTGGGACAAGTTTTGCTGTGCTTACACCTACATTTTTGCAATGCTTACCCCATAGTTTCATCATGAAGTGGGTGAGCCTCAAAGAAATTAAGATCAAATGAGGCATTTTAATATTCAGCCATTAGGCTGTGTTAATTACTTGACAGGTGGATTCTTAAAGTGTCAGCAAAATGATTCAAAAATTTGCTGTCAAAAGCTGGAATTCACCTGCTTGCGTTCATTTTCTTTGGGACAAATTTCTTTGCTTGTTTCCATCTCAGTTTCTGATAGCCAAGGATTCTGTCAGATCCTGGCAAAACCTCAAGGAAAACCAACTTCCCAGAACCTTCTGGGTTCTCCCAGTGGCACATTTCAACCCTCACCAGATGTTTTCTCATCAAACTCATAGCTCCAAACCTTTAAGACTCTTGCCAAACATGTTTGTTGCTGTTTTAATATCAACAAGAGTGGAGTCAGGACCACTGAGATCCAAATGGAAATGGAGATTTGTCTCAGTGTAAAAACCATCTCAGAACTCCCTCTTCAATATTTCTGCATCCTGTCTTCAAATGTGTGGAGCTTTCTGGGTTCCTTCCAATATTCCTCACCTTCACTAGGCTTGTCCAGCCGTAGCCTGACAGGAGATTTAGTTCCTGGCTTTCCATCTGAATTCAATGAATTCTGATGGCAAGTTATGTTCTAATAGGGGCAAACTTGCCAGGAAAAGTAGAAACTTACCCAGATCTCAAAGCAGATCTTTTATACCACAAGAGAGCATTCACTTCTGGACAAAACTTGTCAGGCTCTGAAAAAAACACTGCCTGTAAATGAACCTGAATGTCAGAATGATGGAGTTCCTTGTGAAATTCCTCCTAAATGGCCAGAAAATATCCTTTATCTGAGGAGTTTCTTGGCTGGATTAATGCCAGATATGATGTTGAGTAGTTTTTTTATATTAGCTGATACTGAAGTCAACGAAGCCTTATGGTGACTGAAGGTCTGCCCCTTCTATTAAAAATTAAATAAATTTACAAAAAAAAAAAATTCGACACAGTTAGATAGCATCATTACAATGAATTTTTTCTTGCACAGTCTCATCTTTTTAGGGTCATTACACTTTATTTTTGTTATTTCTCATTTTAACCACCTGTCTTCTTTCCACTTCTGTTTAATTGCAAATTGTTTTCCAAAGAGTTTTCCCATGAGGATTCCACGATTGGTTTTGGCTGTATTGACAAGAAAGGATTAAACTGTAATTCATTCCCAATTACAGGAAAACAAAGAGTATGAACTAGGAGTGACATACACACTTCTCTGGAGGTCTGTAAGAAATAGAAAGGCTGCATCATTACT
This sequence comes from Dicaeum eximium, assembly GCA_013396995.1. NCBI lineage: Eukaryota > Metazoa > Chordata > Aves > Passeriformes > Dicaeidae > Dicaeum > Dicaeum eximium. The sequence continues at coordinate 346,905 of VWZP01009914.1, read as the reverse complement.
CATCTGCTTGATAAAAACAACAAAAAAACAAGTAAAAAAATTCAAGGAATTAGCTCCACTTCCCTGTACACAGCTAGAAGAGGAAAGAGATGTTCACTTTCACTGTTTTAAATGGGAACACTGAAATCATACTTAACATTTGTATTCCCAAGATAACTTGGTACTTGTATTCCCAAGTCACTCCTTGGCCTGAGCAGGCTGTGCAGCACCCCAGGAAATCCTTCACCTTCTCATCTACAAAGGTCATTGGAGAAATCAGAATTCCAGTTTGGATACAAGGAAGTTCATCTTCACGCTCTGACACCAGAATCAGATATTTTTCATCAAAGTACAGGATTAGACCTCTCTCATATTGTTAAATGCTCAACAAGAACATTTACTCCAGATCTCTTGAAAAGATGGGCTTGAATTTCCCCCTCCCTATATCCCACCAAAAAAAATCCTAAATATTTACTAGGAAAAAAAAAATATAAAATGGGTATATTAAATAATTCCTTTATCTCATTCTATGACCTGGAAAAGATCAGTAGCATTTTCTAATGAAGAAAATAGCACCCAGTGCTACTTTCCTCACATTCATTGTTGTGTTCCACCCATCTCTACCTTCATCCAATTTTTGGATTAGTGTTTGAAAATCTGCAAATGCCCATTAGTCAAAGACATGGAATGGTTTGGCTTCAAAGGGATCTTTAAGATCATTGCACTCTAACCCCCTGCCATTGTTTATGCTTTAGAAATATGTATATAAATAAACACTTAAGTGGGCTAAACACCTTCATTTTGCAGAAAAAAAAGCACCAGATGTTGGCTAATGTAAAAAATACCTTCAACATTAAAAGCAATATAAATTCTTAATTGTATTTTTTATTTATTCTTTATTTAACCCTTTTTTTTTAATAAGGTCAGTTGAGTGTGGTGGCACATCACTCTTTTAATGTTAAATGGTGGATGATTAAGTACTGCTAAATCCTCTTGCACTCTTTTGTATCTGTATCCTTTGCCCCCTGACCCTTTTCCACCTCCAGTCACTGTGTAAATCACTCAAAATTGACTCCAATCCCATTTTCCTATATACACTTCCTTGATGTAGTCAGTAATAGAGTGAACCTTGCCACTGAACTCCATTAAAATCTGCTTTTTGCCAATACCTTTGATGCAGAGAGCAGAATCCACTCTTTTGTGACAACGAATTAACATCAAAATGGCTCCATTTAGCCTGCATATTTTAATTGAAGATATTTTGTTGTTATTTCCCCAGTTGTCCATTGCAGACTTTCTTCTTTACAGCAGCTCCCCCGGGTCTAATGTCTGCTCCTGCTGAACTCTCCTCTTTGACATAATCCATGGTATTACCTGGCTTTAGATGTCCTTCAAAATTCCAGCCTGCCAGTGGGTGTATTTCCAGGCTGCCAGGAGACAAGGGTGTTGAGAATTGACATCTGTGGTGACTTGGTTTTGTTTCACAAATTAATGTATTTGGCTTGAAAAGGAGGGTGAAAGACTAAACATGCAACCCCAAGGGATAATGGGGATTTTTAACTTGTTTTAGGGATAGTTCTATGTTCTGCCCCAAAGCAAGCCAGATACTGGTATAAAATTCCTAACAGCACTTTGAGTTTGATTCACAACTGGATGATATCAAATAATAAACAGTGATTTTGAAGATTTTTAGATTTTCAGGGGAAGCAGAATTTTATCTCCTTGGTCTTCGCTTGGTTCCTGACAGGTGTTGTTGAGAGGTAAAGAAATATTTACAAATGACACAGAGAAAAAAGGGAAGAAACTTCCAGAAAACCACTGGAACAGGTAAGAAACTTCCAGAAAAGCACTGGAACAGGCTCCCCAAGGAATGGTCACAGCCCCAATCCTGAAAGAGCCCAAGGAGTTCTTGGACAATGCTCTCAGCACGGGGTGGAATTGCTGAGGGGTCTTGGGGTGCAGTTGGACTTGATGCTCCTTGTGGGTCCCTTCCAGCTCAGAAAATTCCATGATTCTATGATTCATATCAATATTCTCAATGTTTTTTGTCAAAGATTGTCCCAGTTGTTTAATCCTTGTGGGTAAAATTTTGGCCCTTTGCCTTTATCCTGCTGCCTCCCATCACCTGATTATCAGTGTCAGTGACAGAAATTCACTTGGTTAAACATTGCAGGAGAACAGAAGTGTGGGATTTAACATCCAGGAGCTCAGGGTAGGTGCTCTATTTGTTGAATTATAATCTAAAAAACACAGTGATGAAGAAAAGGGGTAATTGAAGTAATTCTTCCAACATCTTTTCGTGGATCTGTGGAATCCTCTGCAGCAGGAGGTCAGGGAGTCAAACGGTGCAGCTGAATTTCTAAAATGGCTGGATAATTTTATTATTTGATGCATAGCTGGGTAGTTAAAACCACTGAGTTTATAGCATGAACTGAAAGAGGAAGGATTTTTTATACCCACTTTGCTCCTGCACAATCAGACAGATTTATTAGGAAGTTTATGGCTGAAGATACCCCTAATCTCCCTTAGCCAGGCCCTGAAAGTTCCAACAAATCTGTTCTCCTGTCCTTTTGTTGTATCTCCTGTGCCTCCACTGGGGTCTCTCCAGTATTTCCATGATTTTCATGAGCTGGGGAGCTCCAGAGTCAGCCAGCACTCCATTTCCAGGAGATGTGGCCTCATCTCTTGGAAATTCAGCCAGGAGTATGTGTGGCATATGGCTCAGCACATTCTCCAACAGGGGCCCCCAGTTCCTGTCCCTCCAGCTTCTCCTGCCTCTCCAGCTGTTCCTGTCTGTCCTGCTCTTTCTACCTCTCCAGCTACTCCACCTCTCCAGGTGTTCCCACCTCTCCCGCTGTTCTGACCTCTCCAGCTGTTCCCATTTCCCCAGCTGTTCCCACCTCTCCATCTCTTCTGACCTCTCCAGCTGTTCCTGCCTCTCCAGCTGTCCCAGCAGTCCAGCTGTGCACCCAGCCCAGCCTTGCATGCAGCTGGAGTTCCTGAGGCTGTGTCCAGCCCTCTGGTCCTGTCCAGGCCCGTGTCCAACCCTCCCAGCCTGGAATTTATCAGTCACTCCGCTTGTGGTTGGAGCATTCCGCTTCATTTCATCCTCCTTGTTAACAAAGACATTAAACAACACATGAATGGGCTGAGCTTTGCCTCTCCCAAATCCACTCCAGCATGGGATATTCCCAAGCAGATGTCTGAACAAATGAAGATCCCAAAGGCAGCCAAAAAATCCTAAATGAGGGAAATATTGCCAAGTGTTGGAAAAAAAGTAATATGTGTGCATAAACGAGTTCTATATATGCACAATGGGGGAAGCAGAAGAAGTGAATAACTAATCAGGCATCTCACAGTGAGGTTTTTTGGACAGAATGTCCCTCAGAAACCTTATAATGGGACTTTTGGGGCAGATTCCCTTCTCAAATGCACATCTTTACAAACCCCTCCTTTTCCAAGGTTAGGAACAACTGCTATATAATAATAACAGAATGCATAAAACATAAAACAACTCTTCTTGCAGGGAAGTCAACTTTCAATGACATGATGTAAAAATGAGTGGATCTGAGTTTGGTATTTTCCTTATGGGGTTAAATATGGATTGGTAGTTTATAGTTCTGTGGTCATTAGAGAGCAGCACTGCAATCAGCCACAATTAATTCTAAAGAACCTTTTTGGGTGTGTAAAAATCAGTGCTGCTTTTGGAGGCAGGGGGACAAAAGGTACATTGTGAGGGCTGTGTTTCTGTGGGGTCTTCCTGCCTCTAAGTCCAGGAATCCCAGCTGCAGGCCAGGTCACAAAATCCATCCTATTTTTTATTTTCTTGGCCTAGGAACAGGAGGGTTGCCATAGCATGCTAGGGGAAAAGTTGGCTTAGCTCAGGATTTCTTAGGTGTCAATGAGTAATGTAAGGGCAAACCCACAGTGACACCAAAGCCTTTCTATTGCCAGGCATAATCCTTGCTTCATTCCCAGATATAATGCTACATTTTTAAGCTAGATGTGCTTTCAAACTGTATTTTTTTTTTACTGCTATGCATTGCATATGCACAGAAGAATATTTACATATTAAAATAAGCTACTGATTAATTGCGAATAACTTGCTTGAATTATTTGAAATGTATTGCTCTCTAATGATTTTGTTATTGAAATATTTTAATATTTTTAATTTATCTTTTTCTACCCTTTCTCTGGTTCTAGAGCCACAACCCCCAGCTCTGCAACTCTCCATAATAAAGCAGTGCCTTGTTTTTCCAAAGAAGAATTGATGACAGCAGGATTCCTCAGAAGAAATTCCTGTTAGAGTACCTGAGGAAGGAATTACTGCTGGAGCTTTTTCAGTTCCTCTTCCAAGCCTTTCCAAGGCTGTCATTATTCCTCCCTTTTGATTTTGGAACACCCTGCTTCTATTGTGGACCCTAAACCATTCAAAAATAGAATTCTGGTTTCAGTTCACCAGTTTTTTTCTGGAAAAGGAGAAATCAGGATTAAAGAAAACTGCTTGACCAAAGCCAGTGTGTTGAGTGTTGCTGCAGGTCCTATCCTTGTGGAAAAACATAAACATCACAGAAATGTATTCCCTATATTTTCCCTATTATATAGATTTCCCTGTCCTCATTAGCATTTCCCTATAATTTCCCTATAATTCCCCATATTTTCCATAAGATTTTTCAGGTCTCTGGAGGACTTCTTTTTTTCTGACTGAGCTAGTGGAATGCTTTATACATCTCCAGCAGAGATCCATGGATTTAAAAACTGCCTGGAACATTGTGCCATTGCTGTGCTTGTCGCTGAAGTTTGTCCTTTGTTTTGCAGAAGACTGTGATTGCTTGATTTTGTTTGGGGAAGCAATTACTGTGTAGAAGGAAAAATAGGTAATTTTCTTTTCTCTGTGAAGGCTCTGCTTCATTTTGCTGTATCCTTGGGGCTACAAAGAGAAGCTGCTGAATAGAGACCCAAATGAGCTGTGAACAGTGAAGGAAAAATACAAACCACATTTTTAAAGGTCTGCTTGTGGGATTTTCCTCACCAATAACTAAGGTTAAACCATGTTACATCAAACAGGCGATAAATGTAATGACTCCAGTTGTGATATCACAGAACCACTGAATGGGAAGGGAGCCACAAGGGCCATGAGCAAAAGCAGTTTCCTGCCTGCACTAGAACAATCTGAAGTGGTGCAGATGCTTTGGGTCCCAGCTGAGGCCATCCCTCACAGGGCTTGGTTTCCATCTCTGCAGCACAAAGTGCATTTATTATCCAAACACGAAGCACAGTGAGAGTGCTTGGTGACAGCCACACGGAGTGATGCTTTGGCACCTCTGGTGGGTCTCACCTTCCTCCTGGAGAGCTCAGACCTGAGAGTTAATTTGTTATTCATCAGGAATAAATATCAGGGCTGACTGAGAAGGTCCCACTAACCAGGAATGCTAACGAGGGCAATGCCACAAGTGGTCACTTTTCCCAAGTGGAAGAGCCAAAGGTTACTGCCATTTGTTTTTGAAACAGTTTGATATTTGTTCGTAAAGGTCAAATAACAATGCTGGCCTGTGGAATAGAAATTACAATACAGCTGGAAAGGAGTATTATTTCTGCTTAAAGTGATTTACATTAAGCTATAAAAATGTCTGTCTACAACCCCTGGATCCTTTATGTCGCAAGGAAAAACAACCACACTGAAAGCCAAAATCTATTAGATAAAGAGAGAGTAACAAATATTTGTTTTCTTGTATTATGGAGTGTGCTGCCCTGACCTGATGGAGTGAAAATCACTCAGCACAACTTCTGTCTCCATAAATCTGTTTACTTCAGCTTGAAGGAAATTCTTTATTTCTATAAACAAGACAGAACAGAAAATTATTTTAGGCACCTAAATTGTGTTTGCTCAGAATGCTTTGCTTCCAATGAGCCTGTTGATACCAGCCTGAGTCCTGAATTTCCTTGAAATCAAACCCTTCAGTGTCTCACTTTGAGCAGCTGAAATTAAACACCCCAAACCACTTGGAGTGTGTTGCCTTAGGGTTTGTCTGTTTGTTTGCTGCTGCTTGTTCCTTTGCTTTTCCAGTCAATGGAATATTCATTGCTTTCTGTAATCAGCTTTTTCTCCAGTCTCAGCTCAGATGTTTGGAAATCAAGTTCAGAGCTGTCTGGCACATTGAGGTGTTGGTGAAAGAGCCATAATCACCTGGAACATCTCTCCTAGGCTGGAGGAAGACGTTGGAAATCATTTGCTCCAGAGGCTGCTGTTGCAGTACAACAAAATTGTTTCATTTTTATTATAATTTTGGGATGTTAATTGGAATATTCCTCCGCCTGGTACCTAATCTTTTCAGGGTAAAGTACAAGAAAACATCAATTTAGGCACTGGGTAGACACAGATTTGAGAATATCAGAGAGTTTTAGCTTTCCAATTATTCTTTAGATCACACTGCAATGTCTAGGAACAAATTAATTTCCGCAAAGCTGGAATGTCTTTCTTAAAAACAATTATTTACTTTGTAGTAGAAGAAAATTGAGAAAATATCAGAGCATCCAAAAATCCTGTTCCCTGCTCCATGATTTTGACTATACATTAATCTGTAAAAAAAAAATAAACCAAAAAAAAACTTGGTTTCCTATCAATCTCTGCTTTCTCAACAAATCAGCCAAAAAATCTTGTCTCTACTCTTCCCAGTTTTCATGGATTCCCTGAGAATTTTATAACTCTATATTGTCTAAATATCAATTTTAAAAATATTTTTACTTGCTCTTATTTATTTTTCTATATTATTTTTATATTTATATTTTTATATTTTTAATATATTATTTATTTTTACTTGCTTTTATTTATTTTTAATATATTATATATATTTTATATATTTTCTATATTATTTTTCTATTTCTATATTATATATATTTATTATTTATATTATTTTTAAATGTTAAATAAATATGATAGATGAAGGCATCATCCAGGGAGTGGTGAGAGAGAACTTTTCTAAACCTCATTTCCTTATATCCCGTATGGAATATAAATAACACCCATCCACTTTACCAGGCCCAGATCCTCCTTCTTGGAAGAAATTGTGTGAGACACATTTCTCTTCCTGCCTCACTCCTGCACCTCTGATCAGAGGGTTTTGTAGTTTTAGAACTTTTTAGTTCTTTTTGGAACGTTTTAGTTCCTTTTAGAACTGAATGCCTTGCAAAACCAAACCTCCATAATTAAATGTCCAAGCACATATTTCCATTGATTTGTTTGGGAACTGCAGACAGTTGGTTCATGTTTAAACTTTAAATTCTTTAGGCTAAGGCTTGGGGCCAGACCAAATGCAGGAGAGCTTTGCACCAGTACCGCTGATGGTGGGGAATGGAATTTTTCGGACCTTCCAAAGAATTCTGACTACCTGCAGCTCTCCACTGCCACCACCAGCAAAGGGCATCACACAGAGCTTCTAACTGCACCTAAAAAAATAATTATAACTTGCTGTTCACTATTTTAACTTCTATTCCTCAGTTCTATTCATCAGCTAAAAATGCTGATAACCAGCAGAGTTCTCAAAGATCACAGAGCTGGATTTCACCAGCGAGGAAAGTTCAATTTCTATTTCAGTTCCCTTTGAAAGGAAGGAGTCTGGACTGGTGGTTTCTGTGTAATCTGACCCTTCTTGTCTCCTTAATTTCAGGTTGAAAGTCTTGATGAGCACAAATGCAACTTTATTGCTCTGCTGTGTTGCAAAATTATCTTTGTATTTCTTCAAGGCAAAGTGCTCCAATTAGTTCCAATGTGGAAGGCCACAGAGGTTACAAATGTGACAATTTAGTCCCTTTCCCTGAGTCCTTCTCATTCAGATACTGTAATTAGTTCTAGTGTCAGATTGATCACCTTTCATGTTCACTCTGACAACCCAACAACCTTCCAGTGCTGATCTTTTTTCCCAACCGAAAACAAAGGATAATGCAACTCTCAAAGCTTGTCCTTAAACGAGTTGAAACTCCCCTTACAAGCTTGAATTTGTGAAGTTTTTGTTGTTGTTGTGGATTTATTGTTTGGGGGTTTTGGTTTTTGTTTTTTTTCCCCCTCCCTGCAGGTCACATTATCAAACTCTGATTGTATCCCCATTAAGCCGGTAAAATTGCCAATCACTGGCTCTAAAGCCCAGTGTTTCCTTGGGCACAGCAAACCCAAGCTGGTGTTTCCTGCTGTCCCATGTGCCCTGGGAGCAGGGTTATTCCATGCAGCATCCCTGGGAGCAGGTTCATTCCATCCCTGTTCCATCCCAAGGCTTCAGTTTTCTCCCAAGTGCAGAGAACTTTCCCTCAATTCTGATAAATTTCCCTGCCCTTTTTTGAGTAACCCCCGGGGTTTCTCCCTGCACAGCTTCCCTTGGATGCTGAGATCCCTGGGGTAGGGAAGTGTGTCCTCGCAGCAGGGACAACATTGGCACATTTTCACATGAGCCAGCCTGAATTCCAGGTGAATTGGGCTCCACTGGTCCTGCAAATGGGCAGCCACAAGTCAGCAGGCATTAGGTGAGTCTTCCATTCTTGACAGAGAAGAGGGAAAAATAATGGCATGGGATGGTTTGTTGTTTTGGTTTTGGTTTTTTTTTTAAGTTTGTGTAATTCTTTAGTAGAAAATATTGTTTTAATAAGTATAATACAACACACAAAATGCTGCTGAGTGAACAAGATGTGCTGTTGCCCTTTATTCTCCCTATTTCTATGGCATTACATACGATATTTCTATATTCCTAGATTTCTATAACATACTAAACCTTGTCCTTTTTTTTTTTTTTTTTTTTTTTGTTTGACATGAGGACAATGTTTTCTAACTAAAACGTAGAATCATAGAACCCCAGAGTGGTTTGCATTGGAAGGAACTTGTCCTGTGACCACAGCTCCAGAGATCCAGGGATAGCCACAGCTTCTGTTTATTTCCCCTCATTAATTCAGAATACCCCTGCAGTCTTGTCTTTTTTTCAGCAAATACTTCCAGGTAAATTCCAACTGGTTTGTCCCCATGTCCTTCATAATCCAGAGTTTCCATCCCTTTTGAAGGATCCCCTTCCCTCTAAACACACCCTAGGTTGAAATAAGTGTCAATATCCCAAATTTTGACTTTGCAAAAGGTAATCAGATATTTCAGTTCTGAGAAATCAGGTCTTACAGAGGGTTGGTATTGTTAAATAAATGTGGAAAAGTATAAAGCTGGGTGTACTTTGGTCCAGATGGAACATTCCTTGTGCCATTTTCCTTCTGGTATGCTTTCCCAGTAAGCATTTGGGGCACAACACATTACTTTAAACAAAGCATATATTCCTTTAATGCATGGAATCAATGCAAATTCCATGTGCTTTCGAATCACTTGGCTTAGACATCATTTGCATTGAAATTATGAAAATAAACACTTCAGAATGCATTCACAGACCCATCTTATGGACTGGATCTCTCACCATAAAACCAAAAAAATGTCCCTATGCATTTTCTTTATTAAAAACATAGCAATAATTTATTTTCTGGTCAGTTCCTCCTCTTTGAGGTCCTTTCCCAGACAAACACCCAGGACAGCACTGTCACCACCACCTAGATTTGCTTTCTCCCTGACATTCCAGACTCCAAGGCTGCTCAGGCACCACCTTTCCAGGCTGGATTCCCACCCAGAGGCCTTGGCTCCTTGTTGCTTGGCATGTCTGACCAGAGAAGCCAAGCCTGCTAACTTCCCTTCCTGACAATTTGTCAAAAGGAGCATTAAGAAATAATTGGAGAGAAAGCACACAGATTTGGGAAATGGATTGAGTCATTTTTCTTCAGTGCTTGACTGGACAAGTCACAAGACACCTTGGTCTGTGCTCTCAACGAGACAGAGCTGCTGCTCTAACAAAACAAATATTACTGTCTCCAACATCCTGAACTCTTGGGATTTACTGGGGTAGGTTCTTGATTTAAGAAAATCTGCAAAACTAGCAGGGAAAAGAGCTGGCATTTTTAGGTCAGTCTCTGAGTTTTGTTTGTCTTTTTTTAAAAATTAAAATTTTCAGGTCATTGTTTGGCTTTGCCACCCGTGACCAAAATAGTATGAATAAAAAAAAAAAAAGGATTTTATATCTAGATATTCTATGAAAATACTTGAAAAACGGAGTATTAACTCAATGGTTGGGTTTTGGAGCAAAGATATATTCAATTATACAAGTCAGAGCTCCCATTATGGGGGAGCTGTGCTGTGGGAGGAGAGAGGCCTTAATTCATTGTATAGAACAAAAATACTGAAATAAAACAAACCCAACCTGCCAACCAAGCAAAATCCTTTACAGTACAAGAACCAGAATGATTTATCTCCCCTGAGAACCTGGCCTCATGTTGCTGTTAGAGCTGGGAGGATGTATTAGCTCTGATAATCACTACAACAACACAAACATTTAGCCTGGGCCTTCTCTCCCAAGGATTTATGGACCCTCTCGTCTGATTTCTTAATTTCTCATTATCATTAATAATCAGAATGGACTCAGCATTTTGTCACCAGGACATGGTAATCAAACAGAGGAGTTTTCATCGGAGTGCTTGGCAAAGGGAAGGAGGGTGGCACAAAAGGAGGAAATGTGTGGAAGCAAATCACCCTTGTCTTTGACACAAAAGATATCTGAGTGTTTTTTCTGCCTCCTCCGCTAAACAAATTTTGGGGTGGCCATATGCAAGATTTCTGTCCTGGTAATGAGCTGCAAATTAAGTTTTATATAAAATGCCACTTTGATTTTCCTTTCTTGAGATTAAACTTTGCCCTAGTGATGTTGCATTCAATTCACCATAACTGTGTCCTTGGGTGAACTCATTTGTGTTGTTTGAATAATTCTTACAGTTCTTCAGAAGGAAGAACTCCAAATTTCAGGTTTTTTTAATCTCAGCTCCTAAAGAAGACTAAATTGATATCCAAACACTTGTAAAAAAAACTGAAAAATACTGTGAATCAAGTATCTTGGCAAAAAAAACTAAAGGAAAAGTCTTGAAATTAAGCCATGTTTTTGCTGCGTAACAGAAACGGTTTGTAGCCCTTTCTCTTTGAAAGTTATTTGCCTTTATTAAAATAATGACAGGAGAACCTGTTGTAGCACATTCTGAAGGATCAATAATCCAATAAAAATCTTGCAGAGGAGCAATAAGAGGAATTAGACTGGACAGATAAGCAGAGTCCAAAAAAAAAAAAAACAAAAAAACAAAAAGTGGTTGTGCATAATTTGTGAGTGTATCAGTCCTATGTTGCATCTCAGTTCGTTTTTAGGCAGAGATTTGGAATTTTTCAGCACCTGGGGCTTTCCTGGAGCTGGGAAGGCTCTGACTGCAGATAGATTTATCTTGTGGAAGTTGGAAAAAGATCCTTAAACGCCTGGGAAGTGGAAGGAGAGCCCTGCATTGTGCTGTGATTTGGCTTTGGGGAATTCAACCCAGCCTTTCCTAAAGTGCTCAGACAGGAGCTGTGCAGACTTTACGGGCACCAAGGGAGGGACTTCTATTGCCTGCTTTAAACTGGAGGGTTTATTTTGCCTACACAAGACTAATAAATTCCAAAGGGAATAATTACCAATAACCTGGGATACAGGAGCTGCAGATGTTTGCTTTTCAACTCTTTTGCAGCTCTTGTTGCCTGGGTTTAAAGGGATTCTCTGCGTGAGCGTTTTTAATTAATTGGTTTTCTCTGTGGCACACATGGCTGGGAGCTGCTTCCCAAAATCAGGAAAAAAATCTGTTTTAGAGGAAGTGTAAATATTGAACGCTGTATTGCTTTGAATCTCCTGCAGGATGATGATGGCCTGAATTCTTCCAATATTTCAATGATTTGAGGACTGAGAGATGGCCTTAGTTTCCTGTGAATGGGTTTTTTCCACCTGCCCAGTCAGACACTTAAACCCAAGTTAATTTTCATTAACTTCATTCATGTTTAATTTCATTTCAGTTGTGGAAACGGAAATTATTTCCTTTTTCCAAAAAGTTCTGGTGCTGTTATAACTATTTTAGTTATTCACTCTAAGGATAAGAGAGATCTTCGATTTGCAGAGCAGCTTTAAAGAAATCTAACTTTTTATCCAAACAATAAATCCACTTGCAAGAAGACATGAAGTTTCTTCAGCATGTTCCCCAATTCTGAAGGTACAACTATGCCAGAAAGGCTGAATTCACTGCAAAAGTTCCTCTTATTTACTGAAGAAAGGCATTTTTATCCTCAGACACTCACAAAACTAATTTCTTCTGGGAAATCAGAAGTCCTTAGAATTGCCCTCAATCCACTCCAAAAGGAAAAGAGGTAAGACAACAATATGCACTCATGGGCAGTAATTTTTCCCAGAAATATCAAAGAAAACAGTCTGAAGTGCAGATGCATTGACACTTCCTCTGCTTCCAGAAGTCTAAGAACTAAATGCAGTTTAATTTTCCTGAGTTTATATTTCACTCAGTGATTCCATGAAGGATTTTCTTGCGCAGTAAAGATGATACTAGATGAAACCTCCTAGAATTTTATAAATATATATAAAAAATGGAAGTAGGGCTGGAAGTGTTCTCACCTTTTGGTTGACCTGCACCATCTCAACTGAGAGTCCATTTTTCTCAGGGTTACCCAACTTAGCTGGAGAGTGAAATACAGAAGCAAAACTCATTTTATATTTGTGTCTTGGCAAGGTGGAAGACACGTCAAAATCCCAGGAAATGGTTCATGGCAGCTTCAGAACTGTCCAAAGAAATCAAGGAGATGAAATGAAAGCAAGTGGACTCTGGGAGACAGAGGTTTAAGCAATAAATATTGTTGTCTGCTGCAATTCAAGGAAAATGGAATTACTTTGGTAATTCCATTTGACTTTCTAGACAGTTTGAGCTGTGCTGAGAAGAGCCACGACTGCCTCTTCCCACCACCTTCAAACTTTTCTTTACCCCTTCCTTATTCTAATTCAGCCACTAATTGTTTCCATCTAAATTAGTTTATTTTCCACCGTCCCAGTTTTTGTACAATCTCGTCTCATAGCTCTAAAAATTTCACATTCCCAGGCTATCTTTTTGGCTTTCCTAACTTGAGTTTTCTTTGTGGACAAATGTCACTGCACAGCTTTTATTCCCTGATAATCCCAGTTCTCTACCCCTTTAACTCACAGATTTTCAGTCCCATTCTTTCCTAACTCACTTTTTTTTTCTACCCTTTAAAACCACAGGCTGCTATCTGGGAATTGAACCTGTAAATCCAGAGAAAATAAACTTTAAGGAGAGCAGAAGGAATGGTGGGTTACAAAACAAAGTGTGTTTGTAGATATATAAATGGAATAACACATTTACATTGTTAAATTGAATATATGAGTGTATGCACATTGCATGTGAGTGTATAACATTCAGTTTAATGCCTATTTTATACATGAGTTTATATGTATTTAATGTGGCAAATCATCAGATTTTGCAGTCTCAGTGTTATTTCAAGAATTACCCATAGAAAGCAAAAGCATTTTGGTAATATATTTCATAAAAAGTCTCAAAAAACTGTGTCTTGTAGATAATACACAACATGCACAGCCTTGTGCAGATATGAAATTAAATTATTTTGGCCCTTAATCCCAGACTCTTAAGAACGATTCTTAAAGCTGTGTACTGCAGCTATTCCTGATGGTGTTAAAGTTCAATTCAAAGGTGTGTGAAACTAAGGATATCTTTCAAAGAGTCTGGAAAGTTAAGAAATTAAAGGACCTGGGCACTCTGACGATTTGCAAGAAATTCAAGACCAAAAAGTTGTCCTGGTTGTTCTTCACAGTGTTGTGACCCAGTGCAAGAACTGCTTCCAATTTTAAAATACTTAAATTGCAAATATGAGGCTATGGCCAAAAATATTACAATCAAGTCATAGGTCAAGTCAGGAGTCAAACTATGGATCACAGAAAAGACAAAAAGTGGTTTTTTTTGCTTGTGTCCTTTTCTTGTCCTGTAATTGTGTGTTTGCACTGTACTAAAACAATTAAGCACCTTATATAACACTTGTTTTCCCTGGGATCTAAACTCTCCTGTTTCTTCAGTTCTTCTGGAGACTGGGGATGTGGAATTACACAGGGCAGGATTCAGGAGTGAACTTCTGAGGAGTAGATTCTGTGGAGAGAAGTGTGAGGATTGCTAAAGCCTGACATTTCCCAGCTGCATTTCTAACACGGCTGGATTGCTGTTTTCAAGTGTAGCTCCTGTAGATCCCCATTTTATTTAAATAAAAATAGTTTACTATTATTAGAGTACAATGAAAGATATTATTTAGTGTAAATTACAGAGTTTAAATAACTAAACCCAAACCCAAATGAACCAGGAAGAGGCATTTCATTAAAAGAAACAAAACCCGACCAATTGAAAACAACCAACAAAAACCCACCCCAAACCTCTAGATACTTTTGTTCTTTTTTGGTAATGCCTTTGAGGTTTTTGAAATATGAGCAGAGAATAATAGAAACTTTTCATTTTCATGGCCCTGAGATATGCTGGGACTTCAAAGCCCATCCAGTGCCACCCCTGCCATGGGCAGGGACACCTTCCACTAAAGGGAACTCTTCTGTCCTGGCCACTTTACAATGCCATTAGACCAAGCAGATTCCTTTTGCTGTGGGATGAAGCCAATGGAGACTCAAATTCCACTTGAAAGGCTTGAACTTGAACTTCACATTCCATTATTTTTCGTAGGGCCTGCCCTATCAGCTTATCTCCAACGTCAAAGCAGAGTGCGCTCTGCCTGAAGAAAAAAAGAAAATCATTACCGATTAATTATGTCAACTTTTGCAGGAAATAAGCAATTAGAACTTGCACCCAGGGAAAAAAAAAAATAATCGATGGTGCCAGTCAACTTCCACAACAATTAGTGTCAGGAAGGCAGGAGCAGGGACAAGGAGGAGCAACCTGGAGCTGCTGAACTTGCAACATTTCATGGAACAATGGGGGAAAGGGACACAAAAGAGCCTGCAAAAGAGCCACAGGTGGAATGAAAGGCAGCCAGGCAAGGTGAGTAAATCATTAAAAATCCCTGGGAAACTGAAATTGTAGGATTTTGTCATAAAGAGTTGGACACTTCAGAGGAAATGTAACACTGTGGTCTGTGCCAGAGGACAGGGAGAGAGAGAGGAGGCCTAAATGCTGAAATAGCTGCAATGGTCCTTTGTATTCTTTTTTCATCACCTTGATTACATTCAACATCCTTTGGTTTGTGCTGGTGTTTCAGGAATCTAAATCACAAGCTCACCTACACACTGAAAGTTTCTCAAGTATATATTCCTTGCAATATAAAAGTATGGCAAGTATTGCTAGTTCTTTTTCTCTTAAACTGCTTGACTCCATTATTTCCTTTTTTTTTTTCATTTTCTCATCCCTGTCTTTTCACTTTAGTATATTATTCCCTCTTTGTGACTCTCCTAGCTCATGTAGTCTCATCTACACTTTAATTCTCTGTTTTTAAGCAAATGATCTCCTTTGCTCATAAGACTGAAGTGGCAGCTTTGACATAACAGTAATACCACTTTATATTTTACTTTCAAAACATTCCATTTTGACTTCCTCTAAGTTTCTTTAAGAAGTGTTTGAACTGATCATTTTTCCTTAAAGACACCTAGAACAGAGACACTGTCGATTTTTTTCTTTTTTTTGCAGAGCTCTAAGAGAATTAGCATTGATAATTGATAAATAAGTGGGAATTCATAAATCATACTCAGATCTAGAGGAAAACTGAGAATGTAGGTTCTTCTAAAATTAAACAATACATTCAAACTTACATGTGCCTTCTCACAGGTCTGGACTCCTTATTCTGAGGGCACAACACGAAAACTTCCTTCCTTCTTTCCTTCTTCTTTCCTTCTTTCCTTCTTTCCTTCTTTCCTTCTTTCCTTCCTTCCTGGACAAAATACTAATTTTAGGACTTCTAACCACAACATGTTCAGGGATGTAAGGGCACTAATCTGGCAAAAAAAGTTGTACAAACCATATAAAATAACCCGAGTTAATAAGGATGAGGTGTGGAACAGCTGCATCAGCTTCTCCAAGGATGGTAAATGGTTAATCCTATCTCTTTATCTCTGGTGATAAGCATTAAAATACATGATACAAAAAGGCACTTACATTTCACAAATCCTTGCAGTAAGCAGATGTGCTCTACCCTGCACCCCTAAAGTCCAGGTGTCTGCGCATCCTTTCCCAAATTCCTGAGGACGTGGAACCTTTTGCCATAGGAGGTGGCAGAAAATGACAATACCTTTACTGCTATTGGCAGTGATATTGGTAGATAATGTTAGCAATTGGACAATAATATTTAAAATTGGTAGATAATATTAAGAAGAATGAAAAACGTTTGAAGTTATCCAGTTAACAGGTGCATAAGTAGGGGAAATAGCTGCACATACACCTCCTTCTACCCCTACTAAAATGTCTGTAAGGGCTGGGAGTATGGAATTCACCCTCTGGAGGAGAATGGGCTGTGCCAAACTTTCTCTTTTTCCTAGGAATCTTTCCTTCTTGGACCTAACAGCCTTTCCTTCACTCACTACTCCACACTAAGGAGTCCTGAAACTCTTAATGTAAAGAGATAGAGCAGTTTCATGAAGGTTTAGAATTCTGGAAAAGCCAGTGCATATATCATGGAATCATCACAGAATCCCAGCATGGTTTGGGTTGGAAGGGTCTGTAAAGCTCATCATGATCCCATCCCCTGCAATGGGAAGGGACACCTTCTACTAGCCAAAATTAATATTAGAATTCTTCTCTACTAAAAGAATGGATTGTGTTAAAGAAAAAAAAAAAAGCTTCTTACCTGTGTACGTAAAGAATGACAAATCAAGAGTTCTCCCTTGCAGATTCCCCTGTAAGAAAAATTATACAAAGGTTGTGGTTTGGAATATCCATTATCATGAGCTTTTTACAGGTATCCATCATGAAAAATAGGAAAGAATGCCAGAGTGGAACTTAATGGATAAGAACTATTTTCAACATCTCACATAATTTGATTTATTTTTTTCTTTCAAGGGAAGTGACATCTCAGACATTTTAAAAATTATTCTCAGAAGGTTGTGGGCCATACAACAGATGCCAGATGCTGCTGAAAAAAATCTAAAGCTGCTTGCAATCAAATCAGGAAAATAAATTTTACCTATTTTTGTCTTCTCTTCCCCATCCCCACCACAACTGGTGTCTGACAGCACAGCTGGCTCCTCAAAAGTCCAGCACAAGAGATCATTCTGACACAGGGATTTTTACAAATCCTAGTTGTACTTCTTAGGAAGCCAACCCTGAATGGCTTGGAATTAACTAAAAAGAGAAAACGTCCAGATACACATTCAGAGCTGTGCCAATGGGACCAGCTGGAGTTTTCCCAACACACACCCTTGGGAAAGGAAATCACCCAAGTACATTCCATCGGGATCAGTGTCTATAACAAACTCATTAAGGTTGTTAAATCATCTTGAAATTAGAAAAAAAAAAATGATAACATTATAGCTTACCAATATAGCTCATGGTTCTGGAAATGTTCTATTCACTGAATCATAGAATCATGGATTCACTGAGGTTGGAAAAGCCCTCCAGGATCACCGAGTCCAAGCTGTGCCCAATCCCCTCCTTGTCCCCAGCCCAGAGCTCTGAGTGCCACCTCCAGCCCTTCCTGGGACACCCCCAGGGATGGAGACTCCAAACCTCCCTGGGCAGCCCCTGCCAAGGCCTGAGCACCCTTTCCATGCAGAAATTCCTCCTGGTGCCCACCCTGAGCCTGCCCTGGCCTAGCCTGAGGCCGTTCCCTCTCCTCCTGTCCCTGTTCCCTGGGAGCAGAGCCCGACCCCCCCGGCTGTCCCCTCCTGTCAGGAGCTGTGCAGAGCCACAAGGTCCCCCCTGAGCCTCCTTTTCTCCAGGCTGAGCCCCTTTCCAGCTCCCTCAGCTGCTCCTCACAGGATCGACTCTCCAGAGTCCCATCACTGTTTAAAAGCTTACAAGAAAAATTTATCCAAATGTACAAATCCTTCTTTCCAATGTGCCTAAATGTATTACTTGATTTCATTTTCCGTATAGGTAAGACTTCCAGCTTAATTCAATACCAAAATCATCCATAAGGGCACAGTTTTGTGCCACTAAAAAAAAGAAAGATTATTGATTTTATATTTTAAAACCATCAGTGGCAATGCCATTTTAAGCCCAGGATTTAATTTTTCATGCCTGGCATTTCTTGTGCAGCAGGAATGATATTTCTTGCAGCCAGAGGGGTTCTTTTGAACCCCTGACCTCTACTCTTTTCATGCATATTCACACAATAATGCCACAAACATACACACATCCATATAGACATGGTTATATCCACACACTAAAAGAGAAAATTATTTCAACAGACAATACTTCATTTGAAAAAATATACACATATTTCTGTGCACTTTTTCTTTTTTTTTTTTTTTTTTTTTTTTTCAAATTNTTTTTTTTTTTTCAAAATCCTGATCAATAATTTAGTAGATTGGTGTTTACACTTTGGATTTATTATCTGGCTGAGGGGAAGGTGGAGGGAAAATCCTTCTTAAAAGACATCTGGATTCAGTCTGTGTATTTTAGATTTATTGCAAGGTGAAGAAAAGGCTGAGGAGAGCAGCTGGCACACATCTAAAGACATTCATATTATTACATTATATTTTATTATACTGATAAAGATACAAAAATTTGATCTTTAAACCAATAGATTAATGGCCACGAAGACTGTGAGGTATTTTGATGAATCTCAGTTTCCAAAGTGACCCCATTAACAATCCCTACCCAGGAAACTTCCAGTGGATATCGCGTTTTCTCTTTCACCTTGTGAAAAAGTGATTTTATAAGGCAGTGTCCCTAGGACAAAGTTTCTAAAATTAATTAAAGAGGCATAGATTTTAAAGGCAGTCAACTGTGCAAGGGTAAAGAACAAGGGGCAAGGCAGAAGGTGAAATGTATCATTCCAGCGAAAATTTCAGGGAGTCTTGGTTCATAAGACCAGAGAAAAAAAATCTGTACCAAACTGAATTATGGCTTTGGATCCCATCCTGGACAAATGCCAGCAGTGAAGGAGACACTGACCTGAATTTGGGTTTATTTGTACAATAAATTTTCTTGCCCCTGTTCCCAACTGATTTTGTCAAAGCAGAAAGTGTTCAGCTGAAAACAGGCTTCAATTCCTGGGACAAGTCAAGAAATGGAAACATGTACAGCCTGTATTAAGATAACCCTTCACTGACTCAAGGAATTCTGACACCCCATTTTTAATAAATTACTAGGCCAGAATAACACCAATAATCTTTAATGAAATAAATTCATGGAGTCTTGCACTAGCTCAATATTAACATCAACACTGGCTTGAGAAAGACTTCAAATTATCAAAGAATATAAGAATTTTCCCTTCGTTATAAGAGTTCCTGTGGTTATAAGAATTTTCCCTTTTATATTGCGTAAGAGAAAATTTTGTAGAGTCCTGTCAGATGACAGAATGTTTTTATGATTGATGTCACTGAAATCCATAAAAATTATGTCAATTTTTTCACTGATGAGACAAAACCTGGCAAACTTAGAAAAGTTTGATGTCTCTCAAAAGGAAGAAAATATTCCCTGTTAGAATAAAAAATATTTTGTACAGTGAAACTCAGCAGTTATTTTCTCATCTATGAATTATGCTAACACTCCAAATTGTACTTTTCCTCAAAATTAAAGTTGTTTTTCCTGTTTAACCATTCACTCCAGTATATATTTATATTTACACCCCAATGCCAGTGATATAGAACAGAACTGGGCTCTCTCACTTCTCTGCTCTCACTGAAGTCACCTCTTCTTTCCCCTGTGCAAAATTGGAAAGTCTGAAAGAGTCTGATATGGAAAATTTCATTTTAATGATCTGAACTTCTTCATCAACCTGAAAGTCTATTATTCTTGCAGTTTTTAATGCTTTGGACACTTAAGGTCATTAATCTCACTGTTTTATGGCAGAAATAAAGGAGAAAAAATACGATCTCTTATGTTGCATAACTGTTATAGATTTTACAGAAGTTATTTCTTCCTTTCTGACCTCTGTGGAGGTAGTGAAAGTCATCTGAGAGCTGAGATTTGATTTTTAAAAAAAAAAAGTTTAGAAAGAATTTGTATTTGGCTCATATCTGAGAAGCTTGACAAAAGATCCTTTGAAACGTTTAGAATTCCAGATTCTTCTTTAAAGAAAAACATGCATATGTATACACAAGGTCTGAAATGAAATGGCCTCAGGTTGTTCCAGGGGAGGTTTTGATGGGATATTGGGAATAATTTCTTCATGGAAAGGGTTCTAAAACATTAAACTTGCTTCCTGTTTCCCTTTATTCCATCAAATAAATTGTGGAGCTTGGCATCTTCATCTTGCCCTCTTCCTTTAATCTTTTTTTTTTTTTTTTGTCTGCAATTAAAATGAGCATCTGTAGCTACTGGAGTTTTGTTGTGAGATATTGTTAATAAATATTTGTAAAACAGATTTTTTTGCTGAGGTATCTATCCATAAGATATTTATAAGCCATCCTGATTCAGCTGTGCAGTCCAACGTCCATTTTTCTCCTCAAATTATATGGATGCAGTCCATTAAGGGGAATGTTACCTCACTTTGAGTAGAAAACATAATTTTTCCTTTAATTTATTCCCTATAAATGTGTTTTTTCAGCAAAGCAAAGCCAGTCAGCACTTTAAACCCTTAGCAGACATTTGCTCTTGCATCACTTCTCCCTGTCAAATCATTAGACTGAAAAACCCCACCCAAGAACACGCCATGTCCTTGTCAAATAATGACATGAATTCCCAAACATGAATTCCTAATTTCTCCTCCAAAAAATCTAATGTCTCAGGGTTTTCTTTTCAAACGTGCTGGCCATTCACAGAATGATTTTCACTGTAGAGCAGAGATGTGAAACTAAGATACACAATCAAATCCCTTCCTTCATTGTCCAGTTTTTGGCTTTGTGGAGATTGGATTGGTGTGGTACAAGGTGTGTTTCAGGAAGCAAAAGGATGATAAAACTCCAGACTCCTCATCACCTTTCTGCTGCCCTCCATAGGTCCTGCAGTAAGTACATTCACTAATAACCCAAATAATGAGTTTTCTGGTTACTTTTTCTGGTGGGAGAGTACCTTTTTTATGTTTTGCAAACAACAACACTGACAGGATTCCTTCCTTAGAGGCTGAGCTTTGCTGTTTGTTTGTGTGACACTGGTTCCTGCTCTCTGTTATGCTACAGATGCCAGACAGCTTTGCTGTACAACACAACCAGCTTTGTATTTTATCCCATGGAGCCATGGAAGGTTGAAAAAGATCTTCAAGATCGTCAGGTCCGACCTTTGACTGCCTGCCCACCAAACATTATCATGAAGTGCCACATCTGCTTGTTTTTGGGATACATCCAGGGATGGGGACTCCACCACTGTTCCAGGGCTTGACCATGATTTAAATGAAGACTTTTTTCCTAAAATCCAGCCTGAACTCCTGCTGGCACACCTTGGGGCTGTTTCCCCTGTTCCTATCTTTATCTGCCTGGGAGAAGAGGCCAACTCACCACCTCCTTTCAGGGAGTTTTTCTCCCACATCACCATTTCCACTCTAAGTGATACAGATAACCTGGTGTCCTGGGGTGACTTTATGATGCTTGTATCCCCAGTCATCTGTTCTGTTTAGGTTGGATATTAAGTCCTGCACCTTCAGGACTGGTTCTGAGAGCGAAGGAGAGGAGAAGAAGCCTGCAGTTTGTTTGACACCAGAGCCAAGCCCCAGAGAGACTGAGAGAAAGCCAAGGACACACCCATGAGAAGGACTCTGAGCTACAAAAGGACTCTCTCTGAGCTTGCCATCTCTTCAGAGCAGTGAGAGGTTCTATTGTTTAATATTATTCATTGTCTCATGTTTGTGACTGCTCTGCTCGTTAAATAAACAGGTTTTTCTCCACTTTTCTTGAAGGAGGTTTATCTCCCAAGCAGGTGGGGGGAGAGCCAGATAGAGGCCAGGGAAAAACGTGGGTTTTGGACTGTGTGGATTTGTTGGCCTGGCACATCAGAACTACAAAAATATGAGACATGTGGGGACAGAATCTGTTTCTATTGCTGGCGTGACAGGGGGATCCCTTTGGTGGAAGCTGAGGTGAGCCTGATTGGAAATGAGTGGAAGAAACATCCAATTGTGACTGGCCCAGAGGAATGAATCCCATTTGCATTCACCTTTTTGTCTGGATACATTAGGGTAGAAGCACTTAATTATCAGCTCTACTTACTTTCATATTATTGCTTGTGTTCAGTGCAGGATGGAGAAAGAAATCAGTTAGGAAAAGGAGGGAGTCCTTCCCATGCACAGTTCCCTGATGGAGGAGACTCAGGAGAATCCCTCACAGCAACTTCACACCCTCAGAAAATGATTCTGTCCAAGTGCATCCGAGTATCACTATCCTGATACAATTTTCGTGGTCCACAGGGTAAATATTTGATTTAATGGAGCAGCAAATTTAAAGTGCCAAATGTCATTTCCTTCTCTTCCCAATAGTCCGAGGCTCACTCACTGCAGTTAATTTTCCTTTCTGTTCAAATGCAGTGAAATACAAATCTAAAATCGAAGGTAGCATCAAGAAAGAAATGCAGAGCAAACTTGAAACCCAAGAATACAACTTTCTTTAATCCAGATGGTTTTTAACAAAAAAAAAAAAATTTCCAAGTACATCTTATATTGAAATTTTAATTGTTGCTCCCAAGAGAAGATGCCTTTTGTTGTGAAAGGAAAATTTAAAAGTAAAATCTTCCCTTTCCCCTTTCCCTTTCTTTCCCCTTTCCAATTCCTTCCCCTTCCTCTTCCCCTTCCCCTTCCCCTTTTCCCTGGATTCTCCAACTTCATGATGAAAGTCATGCCCTGCCTTAATTATTCAGTAGCACAACATTGTTTATTCCTTGACCTCACATTTTAAGGTGAAACTGATTTTCTCACATCGATTTTAAAGCACCTCCCTCAGGCAATATCCTAGACACCAGAAATTAGGTTCCAAAATTCCCAGTGCTGCAAAGGTTTTTAAATAGCATTAGGAATGCTGATAGTGCCTTTAAACAATCAGGCTGGGCAAAGAAAGCTGTGAGCTCACAGCTCTGGCACTTCCAAAAGTTATGTCTGGGAATGGGAGCAAGAAAAATCCTGCAAGGCAGAATTGAGGAAGCAGGGCTGAGCATTTTCTTAAGTTATGCCAGGCTGTATTTTCACCTTTAATTAACTGTGGCTTCATCTCTGGGACCAAAAGCTGAAATAATTTTTTATTTGTCTGTTCTGAGTGGCTAAAACACAGCCAGGAACGTGTTGGAGGTACGTGGCTCTGGTGGATTTGGGGATGTAGGAGATCCCTCCTGCTGTCCTGAGCAACATGTCTATTTATGACCTTCTCTTTTATTTCCTTTTCCCTCTGCTGTCCATGGCTGTTCCTTCCCAAATCCACCCCAATCCCCCTTTTCCCTACTAACAGCCCTTCTCCTACACATCCAGCATGTCTTACACAGCCCCCTCTTCTTAATGTCATGTAATTTGTTTCGCACACTCTTACACAAACACTAAAATTCCTTCTCTTGGCTCATGCCTGAGCAAGGGGAGCTGATTGATGAGGACTTCTTTTTCCAGCTAGAAGAGTGTCCTGCTCCCAGGCTCTCATCCTGCTGCACGACCCCAACCCCTCCAACATCTGCTGGAAAGTGGCCGTGGGCAATCCAGGAGGCTCCTGGAATGCATGGAGGATAACTTCCACATACCCTTACACAGCTGGGGGATTTTCCCAGTTTTCTCAGTTTCAGGGAAGAACTGCGACTACTTGAGTGCTTTGAATAGAACTGATTGTTTTATTCCTTTGTTGAAATTCATTCAGTTCAATAAAATCGTTGGTAAAAACCCTTCATGTACAAATTGATGATACACAGTGCAAATTAATTTTTTTTCCTGTAATATCTATCAAATTGCCTAATTTGTATCTAAGACAGATAGAAAATATCTCTGATAAAAAAAAGGGAAACAAAAGGAAAAAAAAAAATTAATCACTAATTTTGCCTTTGATTCCACATCTGTAACTGCTACTGGCTAAAGATGTTTTATATTCAGAACTGATCTTGAATTATCTTCAGGGGCAGCTGGTGAGGACACTGAAAACCTGGAAGGTTTCAGTGATCTGTTAAGAACCTAAGGCAAAGAGAGCAGTTAATATACATATAAAGGAATTAGTATGAATAGAGACAATATTAAGCATTTAAAGGTTATTCTATAGGCAGGTTATTAATGCCAGATTACTCCAGCTGTGACCTAATCTCTGAGCTATTTGTAGCAATTATATTAAATAATCCAAGAATAAAATCCATGGGAAAGGCATTAGAAGAAATTCTTCTCTGAGAGGGCAGTGAGGCCCTGGCTCAGGTTGCCAACACAAATTATTACACAAATATTCCCCTTGCATGATGAAGACACAAATTTACACGTGGAAAGCGCTAAATCTTTCCTAGTGAAATTGTGTAAATTCTTTAAAATGGGAAAAATACTTATTTAATTATAATTATTGAATATATTCAGCAAAAGTTTTGGGAAAAGCAGAAGGACTTGGTCACACCTAATTTCATTTTTTTTCTCAGGTTTTACTGATTCCATGAAAGAACCTTCAGCATGAACATTTTAGAGAGGTAAATTCCTCCCAGTACAGCTGTTGCCTTACTTAAACCAGATCCTACTGCTCCAGTCCTGCCTAATTAGGCAGACTTAGTCCTTGCATATCTGAACACTTAATTTCGAGGCTGTAAATTCAGTTTTAATCAAAGGCAAGGTAAAAGCAATACCAAAAAAAAGCAGAGCACACACATAAATGAAACATCAGCAAACTGCTCCCCTCTTGTGCTGACAGAACCTGAACCTGCCTCAGGACTGCTCCTGAAACAAGCAGCAAATAAAAAAGCAGATGTTCACAGGCCTATTATTGCACCAATAAACGGTGGAATTTCACGAGAAACCTCCAGTGCTGATAGATAAATGAAGGAAAATCTGTTGAAAGACAAACATAATAATGAATGTGCTGTGCTAATGAATCACTGCTTGTAAGAGGCCATTCAAACTTGACATTAATGATATCAAATGAGCTGTGGAATGTATATTAATTAAATTACAGTACAGTGACAATTTGAGTATTTGAAGCTACATGACTCACTAAATTAAAAGGGAAGAGGTAAGAAAGTGGATTTAGGCAGAAAAGAAGAGAAGATATAGATGTGGGTTACATTTTTTGGCAGATCAGATCACCTAGGGTGTTTTAGTTTGTTAGCTAACAGAGTGCTAAAGTTATAAAGTGTCTTTCTGTTTAAAAGTGTGCATGGGTGGTAAAAATGTAAGCTTTCCATTGAACTGCTCTGGCTGCAAGTTTTGTAACTTATAATTTTCTCAGAAGTGCACAGAAAGGTTTCCCAGCCAATATTTTAATATATGGAAGAAAATGTAACATTAAAAAAAAAAAAAAAACCGGTATGACCACTTTGCAGAATGCATTAGGTTGAAAATATTAAATGGACTGTTAAATGCAATTAGAGTCACAATGTCAAACTCCTGGAGCACTCTGTGCCACCAGAGTTATTCCGTGTGCACAACAGCAGCTCCAGGTTTGCAATACCTGTAGGTGGCCATGGCTGCTTATTTAAATCCTGGCACTGCCCTCAAACCCTTCCCTTCAACATGAAATACAATTTTTAAGTGTGTATCACTATCCAAGGTCACTAGGATGGCCAGGCAAGGCTTGCCCTGGGTGAAGCCCTGTTTGTTGATGAGATTTGATATTTAGTTCCTAAGTTTTCTGGATGTTTAATGAAGCATTTAAAATTCTCAAACATTTCCAAATAATAACAGGCTTGTTTTAAATGAGAGTTGTGTGGGGAGTTTTTTGAGAGTTCTACATCACGTTTACATTTTACACTGCATTCAGTGAAAACTGAAGTCTGGTTACAAACAGCAGAGACAATAGTTTGGGTGGCACCCAAAAAGGTCAATTTTCTGTCTCTAAGAGAACAAATCTTTCTATTATTAGTATTCATGTGTGCTGCCATTTAAGGATTTCACAGGATCATAGAAACATGGGATGATTTGGGTTGGAAAGGACCTTAAAGCCCATCTCATCTACCCCTGCCATGGGCAGGGACACCTTCCACTGTCCCAGGTTGCTCCAAGCCCTGTCCAGCCTGGCCTTGGGCACTTCCAGGGATCCAGGGGCAGCCACAGCTTCTCTGGGCAGCCCTCACAATATTTGTCCTATCTGGGACAAACTGAAGGATAGTTTTGATACTGGTGAAGCAGATTGCCTGGGATGAGAATTTGGAGGAAATAATCTGCTTTGTGAAACTTTTCCTGGTTCTTCCTTTAGAAGTCAAGAATGTAGCTGGTCTTTGATGTTCATAGGTTTTTAAGGCTTTAAGTACCTATAACTGCAACACTTCACTCAAGGGCTACACAAGATGGAAAGCATCAGCCCGTTTGGAATAACCTCATAGTTATTTTTTCCTCATTGCAAAAGGATTAAATTAATTGTAAATTGTGATTTCCTCATTGTAAAGGATTTAAACATTTGTTCAGCAGAATTTCACTTGCCAGCAAAATCTGTCCATCAGGAGTGTTCCATGCAGGAGCAGCAAAGCCCCAGCACAGGGGTTGGAGATACATTGTGGGAGGTTTTGACCTTCATGAAGAGTTAATGAGAAGCAAACCTTTGAGTCCCTCAGGCAGCAGTGCACTGCAGCAGGCTGACAGTTCAGGTGTGACATGATCAACCACTCTCTTACCACAGGAAAGTGAGCTGCAAGACATGAAATAATAATGTTGTGTCCAAGGCGAGCTCAAGGAAAGGGTCACATCCTTGGGGACAAGGAGGAGACATCATTTGTCAACAGATGACTTTTCAAAGGATGTTTCTGCAAGCATCCAGAACACCCAGCTACTGGCAGCTCTTTAAAAGCATTACTGAAACCATCACCTGACACAAAAAGTTTGAGGGTTTATTTTCTGACAGTCCACAGACTGGAATAGAGGCTATACACACTCTGGCTGCTGCAGCAAACCTGTATTTAAAAAAAAAATACATTCTGCAAATCTCTTGAATGCTGAATTATTGTTATTTTGAATCGTGTCAAGTAGGATTGGTTCAGTGACTTGTTTTTTAAATTTTTATTAGGATTTTTTGTACAGGAACTGAGGAACTGAGGCTCCTTTCATGAATTTCTTTCATTTATAGCTAAACACAACATGATATAAAGCACCACTAAAAGTGGACCAGGCTCTGTAATAAACCTTGAACCTCTAAGTAAGCTGGCATATCCAGGGAAGAAATGCTTACTCCAGGTGAATTAAGCTGGGAGTTTTATCTCAGCAATGTCACATTGGGTTACTGTGGCAACAGGTCCTGTCTGTATCACACCCAGTGGCTCATTTTTACTTCATTAATTAGTGTCAACCTGAATGTGCCCATGATGATGTAATAACCCCAGTGGTTAAATGGTTAAATGGTTCACTGGCTGATTAAATCACGTCATGACCTGCAGCCAATCCAATCACTTTATGGCACGTTGAATTTGCTAAATTAACCCAAAAATTCTACTGCAAAGGCTTTTAGGAATTCTTTGGTGTAATTTTAATGCATGAGCAATGTGTGATGTGTGGTGGCTGTAAAATTCAGCCCAAGTCAAATGGCTCAGAGACAAAAGCCTTCTTATGTCACTGAAAAATCCCAACAGGATGAGGGACAAAGCGAGGGAAACACCAGATCCATGGCTGAGTCTTTTGTCAGATATGTGTGTGTGCATCCTTACACCACAGCCAAAGGAAAATATGCAGATTCCAAGGATGCTCCTGCCTGTGCACATGGAACAGAGCCAATTTTGATGTGGGGGGACACACCCTGCTCAGACACAGATTCCCTGGCTCCTGGCCCAGCGTACCCTGGCATAAATATGGCAAAGCTCACTCCCCCTCACTTCAGTGTGAGCTAAATTAAGCTGAAATACTTAAATATTCCATTTAAAAAAATAAGTGCTACTAATCCAGAGAAAGCTTTCTATCAAGCTTTCTATCAGTGTTTTTTGAATTAGACTTCAATTTTTTTTCCAAATAACTATTTGAGGTCACTGTGGACAAGAGTACAGTAAATATTAGAAGCACCCTATGAGACAATGACAGTTTAGCACAAGAGCCATTAAGGAATTCTAAGGATTAGCCTACCTTAGTCTTGTGGTTTATTTTAGTTAGATATTGCACAGGATTTTTCTTTTCATGAGTACTTGTTCATATGTCAGTAAAGTTAGGCCATATGATCACATATTGGTCATTGGAAGACTATTTTTGTCTCCAAGCTGAATTTCCTATGTATTAATAGATACTCAGGGCTAGGGAAAAACAACCCAGCCATGCCTGGAATTAGGATTATCCTCCTTCATAAGACAAAGAGACTTCATTCAGCAGTTTGAGTGAGGCACCAGAGTCTGCTGCTTGGCATGTCCCTTTAAAGCATATTTGTAAAATAAAGCAGATGTTACTGAGACAGATATATCTTAAACCTTATTAGAAAGCTCATCCACTTAAAGTTTTTCCTAAAGGCTAAATAAATGAAAATCTCAATCCTCCAGTGCACTATAAAATTACTTTTTTTCACCCAATGGAAGAGAGCAATTTCCAGATAATGTTGGATTATGGCACCAGAGCACTTGAATACTTACTTAACATGCTTGCTTTTGAAGGTCAGTTCTAATATCCTGTGATAACTGACTTTGATATCAGAGTAATTCTCTTCCAGAAGTTTTCTATCAAACTGTTTCGTATCGTGAAATTCTCGAATGTTTTATTTGATTCTGTAGCAGAAGGAAAAACGTGAACAATAACTAATGAACATTACATGCATGCAGCCTTATTTACTCACTGGCCTCCTTCCAAGAAGATCCTGTGGAATGTGGACTTTCAGAAAGGAGTGATGAAAGCAATTACTGTGAAGAAACACTCATCAGATTAATATAAATCAGAGAATATGAGAAAATCAGTGTAAAGATAAAATCCTGTGAAAGCAACCTGGTAGGA
The DNA here is from genome assembly GCA_013396995.1 of Dicaeum eximium. Taxonomy (NCBI): domain Eukaryota; kingdom Metazoa; phylum Chordata; class Aves; order Passeriformes; family Dicaeidae; genus Dicaeum; species Dicaeum eximium. The sequence goes on along the minus strand of VWZP01009914.1, from coordinate 317,858 downwards.
TGGCAATGAACTCTGTTAAGAAATTAGATTAGGAAATATCTGTTTATCAGATTTAATATTAATAGTGAAGGAGCCAGGATCCCCAGGATCCCACTGGTCCCAGGACCTGCAGCTGGCTCAACACAATTCTCACTCTAAACTTCCCAAAATGGGAGCTGACCACTCTTTTTTTTTGCACAAATAGTTGTGCTGTTGCAGGACACCGGGGTATTTGCTTGTCACAGAACGTAACCAGCCCTGTGGGATGAGTTACTCAGTGTGTAGCCTCAGAGTAAACAAACTGCACTCAAAAAGAAAGCTTTATAAATGAAACCTCTCCGAGGCAAGAGCAAGGGGCGCCGAGGCAGAATTAATATTCCTCTTAGCTACACCATTTATCCCAAAATCGGGCCAGTGGCACTGGAAAAAGACACAGTGGAAGAAATTGCCTTCCTCACATAAATCTCCAAAGGAATTCTTTTAAGCTGTGGAATTAAAACCAGTAACAGGGGAGATAAAAGCCAGCCATTTTGTTTCAAGTTAATCTTGCAAACCTCAGAGATAAGGCTTGACAAAAGAATGTCTTAATTGGAGTCTGGCATCTCCATCCTTTAGCAGCTTCGGGACTTTGTTCCTGCTTTCATTCCTTCCTGTATATTACACTTTGGGATCCCAATTACGCTGCTAATGTAAATTAAAATGTAAATTAATCTGTTTACTAATGCAATTATGCAAAGGAACTCTGCTTCCACTTTAATGCATTAAAAGGAGAAGAATGCTTTTAAATTGTTGCATATGTTAGTTTTTATTATCCTGAAATAAATAAAAACTAATTAAAGAGAAGCTGGTTACACTGAAATCAGTGAGAAGCTGCTTCAGCAGGATGCAGTCTTACCTGATGATTGCCTTCAATGAGCACAGGTTAGAAAGGGAATTTTTCCTGCTTTAAATACCTGTGTAATTGGCTTCAGAGCTGTCTCATCCACCACAGCTCCTCTCCTTTAGCAACCTCTCTGTTTCTCATACTCAGATTCAAAATTCAAGATATGAGGATAAGGGAAAGGATGCAGTGACACAAGACAAGCTGCTCAAGAAATGAATCAGAGCTTGGGATATTACAAAAGAATCATTCTAGAGGGTTATTTGAAGGTATTATAGAATCATAGAAACATTTAAACTGGGAAAGACCTCTAAGATGAATCCAACCATTCACCTAATGGTACCAGGACCATATTCTAAGCACCACTTCCACATACTTTGAGCATTTCCATGTGTAGTCCATGGGATTTTCTTCAAAAATGAACGTTATGGTTATCAAATAGATTATTTCATTCATAATCAAATGGTTACCAGGAATACTAAAAACGAAGAACAGACACCATTATTAATTTTGAATGTCTTCTGATCTGCAGGTTGGTCACATAACTGGTGGGACTTCTGAACTGTAACTTGAATTTCAAAAGAGCTAAGAATTTACAGGGTCATCTGAACACCATGATCTAGAAAACAATCAGTTCCTCTCAGTCTGCAGATGACATTGCAATTTATGGGAATTTCTTTTCATTTGCCTGTTTTCATAAAGATGTAAAACTTTGGGGCGAACTAAGGTAATTTTCTCACTCCGAGGTGTGCCTGTTCTTTCCCTCACTTGTGGAGAACCAGCTTTCCTGGAAGTTACCATCCATGCCCAGGCACATTCAGCAGAATGGTTTGTGTATATCCTTATCACTGAGAAATCTTTTTTTTTTTTTTTTTAACCTCACAATCTTTTGTGACCCTAGTTCAAGCCTTTGTGTCATAACACTGCAAGGGTTGCAATCCAATCCATTGTTTACCTGCATTCCATAAAGCCAAAAGCTAATCTGACAATCTCCCAGCTAAGTAAAATAGGTCCATCTAAATTGATAACAAATTTGTATCATACTGAACAATAGCATGATCATATGAAAACAACCCCATGTTCCTTCATAGTTAAAAATGCAAAACAGGTTTGAGCTGAAGCAGAACTTTAAATACTCTTTAAAATTCATGTCAAAAATATCCTGGAATAATTTCCAGGATACTTTTATCCTGGAATAATAATTCTGGCCACTCCATGGGAGACAGCATTTACTGCATCTTTGGATCAATGAGAAGATTAAAAGGCCTCCAGGGCTGGAATGGGTTTAGTAAATTAAAATGTGGTAATTATAGGTAATTTTAACAGTTTTCTTCCTTATTAAGATCTTTTCAATCTTGTCAACATCTTTCTGTTGGCTTTCTTTAACTCATGGATTTCAATTCATTTCAGAAGGTGGAAGACCTGTATGGGGAAGGTGACAAATTAGGGAAAATTATATTAATAATTAAAAAATAACAATAAAAATACAGCATACTTCTAAGAAAATATTTTTCCTTGAACAAAGCAAATAGTAGCAGGTGGCTGACCATGCATCCTCAGCCTTTTATTTTTATTAAGTCGGATTAATTTTGCCTTGAGACAAGAGTTTCTTGTTTTTCCAGGCACTTTAAAACACAGCTGCATATTCACCAGAATCAGTGAATGTTAATAATTGTGAATAATTTTCTTATTGAGGCTTTTTAATTCCTTAAGTTGAATGCCCTTATTATGAGATAATTCTGTGTATCCTGCCCTTTATTAACCTCTTACATTAATCAGCATCTACACTGCTGTTTCAAATCCTCCCTTCCTGGCCCCCAAGGTAATGAGATAACCTCTGGTCTGCTGCCATTAATTCTTCTGGACCTTTTCAAGAATTTATGCTCATCTTCAGAATATAAGAAAAACCTCAAAACACTGAGGATGTCCCCATATTTTAAGCAGTGGCCTTGTATCTCCAGCCTTCCTGTAAATCAGATCCAGAGCATTGCTCCTGGAACTTTATACTTGGAGGAAGGAGCAGACATTTCTCCAGGAAGTCAAGCACGTGTCTGTATTTCCTATTATGAAAGGTTTAGTGTGAGATATTCCTATGACTTTTCCTTTGTGTAGGGATGTAGAAAATTCCTGTGCACCTCCAGATTCCTCCAGTGTGCTGGCTAGAGTGCAAGGCCAGGGAACAGGAGAGTAAGGAATGATGTGGATTGCCTTCTTCCCATTTGAAATGTACTGTGCAAACAGGATGGAATGAACCAAAACAGAATTTATGTACACTATAGTGCTTACTTAGCCATCCCAGAGTAGCAGAGCTGTGCTCTTTTAACTGCTGTCTTTGCATAAATCATTCTCATATTTAATATCAATCAGTTTACATTTCATTGAAAAACACATTTATACTCAAAGAAGGATCTGAAGTACTCTGTGCTATTTGTCTGTAATTCACCATGGGTTTTATCATGTTGGATTATTTTGAAAAAAAAAAAATTTAAATAACTCTGATCTGACCTCATATTATTGATCAATATTTGCAAGGAACTAAACTATAGACACAGTTTTACTTGTGTTTTGTTTAGTTGTTATATTTGATGTCAGGTATTTTTTTCCTATTGGAAATGTTTAGGGTAAATCTTACCAAAACTTGGACACACTGGTACTCCATGTATTTATTACTGAGCAGAGATTCCAAGCACCATGAAAGTGATGTGAAATAATTGTGTCTGATCCGACTGGTGTGATGGGAATGGCAATTAATTCCCAAAGCACTGTGTCCTGTGTGCCTCCTAAGAGGTCATTATTCCTCCAAAATGAGCTGTTAACAATCCTAGAAGAAGGACATCTGCATGATTAAACCGTGTAAACAAAACGTAATTTAGGTGATCAGCAAAACTCTGCAGGTACAAAGGTCCGTATCGAAACCCACCTTGATAAAACCAACAACCAAACCAAACAGGAATGTTGCAAAGGCTCCCAAAACTGCCAACACAAGGGACGAGCTGATGACTTAAAAGTCGGAGCACAGCACGATGCCATGGTCCAGGGGCTGTAAAGATAAATCACTAATAATTGCATGCATAAAATATGTAAAATAGGTAGTAAATTTGGGGCATAAGAGCTTGCAGCTCTACAAAGCAGGCAGCACATCTTGGCACTCCTACAGGAGTGACCTCAAGCAGACTCAGCAGGAACAGGAGAAAGTCCCAAATATCAGAATGCTGGGCTTGGGAAAACCTTGAGAGGGTGACTGCTCCCTGCATCCCCACCTCTGCCTTATCCTCAGGAAACTACTCCCACTGACCTCAGGACCCCCAGGAACAGGTGACAGGGGTGAACAAAAGCAGAGCAAATGGTGGAATTGTAAATGCTCCTGTCACTGTGAAAGAGCTAATAATGATTCCTGGATTAAACCTAAAGGACTTCGTGGAAACTTGGAAATTCTAATCTTAGCATGGGAGCTGCATAATTTGATTTTTCTTGTTTTGGCTCCCATATTTTTTCTTCTGGATTTGACCTCAAGGTCTCTTTCTAATATTTGGATCCATGAATTGGTGGAGAATTTGGACAGTCCGAGCTGTAATTTCCAAAGCAGCATCATGCCATAATCCTTCAATCCTGAAAATTCCCTGCCTTTGTTTTTCCACCCTCCAAGTCCTGTTATTGCTCCCATTCCAACCCCAACACTCATCACCATTCTATGGCACCCAATGCTACTTCATAAATTGTGCTTTGCTGAAGTCTGGAGCAGAGTCCTGCACAGCCTCTCCTAACTAACCCAAAGGTTAGGCAATAAGCAACGCCAGCTGCTTCCCAGTTTGTTTTTGAGCATCCCCAGTGAGCCCAGATCTCTGCTTCCAGAGTGCTTTAGAAGCACTGTGCCCTCAAGAAAGCTGAGCAGCTCAGTGTGGTCTTTAGAATGCACTGACAGCTAATCAAAGTTTAATAAAAAACTACAGAAGCAGTCTCAGAGTGAAGACCAGCACAGCATCACAAGCACTGTTGCCTCTGGGCTGTGTTATATTCCTTGTCTTTTTCTCATGGATCACATTAATCTTTCACTACACGGCAGCACTGCTGCTCACAGCAATGCTGCTCTCCCAAAAAACTTCATGCCCATGACTTTAGGCACTCAGGATGGGCATTCATTCCCTCTGGTAGATGAGAAATTTTTGTCTCCCAAAGTCTGCAATGCTCTTGTGCATTTTCTGAAAGCCTCAGAGAGGCTTTTACAGAAACAGGACAATATCTAAAGCTGTGATATGGTCCCTCTTCCCCTTGGCTCTACTGTCAGGACTCTCCTGTATCACTCAGTCCTTCACGACACACCACCACATTTCCCAATCCTTCCTCCAATCCACTCACTGAAGGTGGGGTCTTCACCCTGAAGATAAGAAAATAAGCCTCAGTTTGGAGAAGGAGACTTACAAGAGAAAAGCAGTTAGACAAAGGGTGCTGAGAATTTTTTTTTCTTATAGAAATAAAGTATTACCTTTAAAAGATTCCATAACCTGTAAAATACTGGCAGTAAAGCTGCCTAGATATCAGGCCCTGGCACAGGGTGCCCAGAGAAGCTGTGGCTGCCCCTGGATCCCTGGAAGTGCCCAAGGCCAGGCTGGACAGGGCTTGGAGCAACCTGGGCTATGGAAGGTGTCCCTGCCCATGGCAGGAGTGGCACTGGATGGGCTTTAAGGTCCCTTCAAACACAAACTACTCCACATTTCTATGATTCTGTATTTTACTATTGCTCTATGAAAAGAACAAAAAAGTCATTTAGTTCAGTCCTTGAGCTTTTTTTTTTTTCATTTTATAATAAACTTCCTTGAGTTTTTTCAATAAACGACTTGTTAAAACAACAGAATTCTAATATGGGCTTAGGAATTTCACAATTTGTACAGTCTTTTCCTTGCTTGAAATATCTGCAGCATAGTTCATCCTCTTCTAAAAGGTGAGAGACCTGGGATTTTCTATCCCTTCTTGGAAACACGCCAGCAAAGAAGTCAGTAGAGAAGCCTTGCTGAAGCATCAAGGCATAGAAAACCAGAAAAGCTCAAACAAAGATTTAAAAATGGTCAAGGGTATAGTTGTTTCCAAAAATTAACAAGCTGTCCAAGAGCTGGGCACAGAGGATCCATCTGAATCCAAGGGGATGCATCTGAGACAGATCTTGGTTTTTTTCTGGACCTTCCTCATAACCTGTGCTCCTTGCACAACCAGAGCCAGAATGATTTAGAGAGGTAATTCAGTGAAAGAATGTTTTTAGCAACACTCAGGACAATCTCTCTAAAAATGTGCTGCCTTCCCTAAAACCCAAAACCCCCAAAGCTGTTATAACCAAATTTCCACGTTCTTTAAAAAAGAGCCTGATTCCAGCTGGAACTGAGCTGCAGTGCCCATCTCCAGAGCTGCCTTACAACCTCTTTGTCTTGTTGCCTGCTCTTAGCATCATCTCCATGTGTCTCCTCAGACACAGGCTGGAGCAAGGCTGGAGCATCCACAAAAAGGCAGGCTTTGCTCAGCTGTTGTTTATCCTGCTTTCCCCCCTCTCTGTTTGTTCTGGCTGTCTGTCACGCTGTGCTCAGATACCTTGCAGGCATATTTAGCAATATTTCACTTTGCCATCTGGAACAGACTTTCCCCCAGCTCTGGGCTTGGGTGCCCCTTCTGGTGTCGTGTCTCTGCAGGATAAGCAGGGCAGAGAACCCCCGTTTGTTTAGCTTTAGAGGGGAAAGAAACCCAGTCATGCTTAATGAGAAAAACAAACAACCAGGAAACCAAAAGGGGGGAGGGTTTTCCCACAGAGTTCACCTGGCTTGCAGCAATCAGCTCCCAGCCTCTCCTCTCTTGTTAGCACGAGGTTCTGATCCCTCTTCCCACAGACGAGTTTCCAGCCCTGCAAAACTGCCAGGGATCTGGCATCCTGCTCACACATCCCTGGGAAATAACATGTGCAGCTCACTCAGGGAGACACAATTCGTGTCTCTAATAACTACACTGATAACACAGCTGCATTTTTACAGAGTACTGACAGCAGATAAGGCAAAACATTTATTCTGATAATTCACATATGCAACAGAGAACACAGGGAGCAACCATGAAGGCCAAAACCAGTGAGCAGTATCCCAAATTGTATCTCTTGCAAAGAACATTGGAATGTTTTAAAATTAGCTTATCACAAAGGAAAAAAAAGGTAGATGATTTCTTTTATATCTTTGTTCGTCTGTTTTATTTCAAGACCTCTCCTCGATGATTTAACATTATTCTGATTATGTCATAACCTTCTACTGCTTTAAGGAAGAGATTTTGACTATCCTATGTGTCTCTTGTATCCTATCTTAGAAAATATTTCCATTCCCTTCAGCTTTTTATCTTTTTTTTTAAATTTTTTTTTTTCCTTTTGTATTCACATGTTGAAATTATTCTACACTGTTTACAACATTCTTGGTACAGCCTAGCTAGAAATGCAGAGAAGACAACTTTACATTGCAAGAAAGAGCCATCTGTGACTATTGATACAAACACAGAATCCCAGAATGACTTGGGTGGGAAGGGAACTTAAAGACCATCTTGTTCCACCCCCACTGCACCTTCAGATAAGTCTGCAGTGAAAAGATTCATCAGTAAATGTGTTTTTATTCGAAATATAAATATGCCAACAACAGCACTACCCAATTTAGTGGCTTCAAAATATTGGAAGTAGCTAAGAGTTTCAGATTTCCAAGTTTATTTATAACTTTAAATCCTCAACAGTTTTATTAAGGCTCCTAGCACAGATTCTTTCCCTCATCCTTCAAACCATTCCTGTGATAGTCCCTGCGGATTTCTGCTTGGGGTCATCTCAAGAATCAGGAAAAAACTAACTGAAATGTTACAAATGATTACAGAGGGGTGTTAATTGTGACCTGTGGAGATATGCTACTGGACTAATTGTCCTGATAACTCACCTTCAGCCACTCCCTCTTTTATTTAAGCTGTTCCAAGTATAAATGACTTTTTTTCCTATGTGTTACCATTCCAACGTCCATTTGTTTTTCAAGGTGCCAGCAGGATTTTTGAAGGGTACATTTACAGCTGGGCTAGTGAAAGCTGAAGCAAAAGGCTGTAGGCAGCTAACCTTACCTCACTCCATAAGTTGCTCAGCTTAGGGGAGAAAAGAGTAAATAAAAGCCTTCCAGAGGTGGTGTTCTTGTTCCCTCTTGGGCTAAGGGGTGGGACACACTGGACAAAGCAGTTCAAGGAGGTGTAGGCAGAGATCACTCATAAATGTGACCAAGTAGATAGGCTATTGAGCTCTTAGCGGTAAATTTAGGTATATAAAATATTTAATTAATAAGAACAGATGGGTTGGTGGTGAATACTCAGCTACTTTATACACCTGAAGTTAATACAGGATACAAAGATTGCCACATGAGCTTCCTGTGTGGGTCTGAAGTGTCACATATGTGCCAAAATGTCACCAACCTGTGGATGCCTGGTGTGAGGGGTGGCCTCCAGAGGTGTCCCTGCCCAGGGACAGCTGCTCTTGGAGGAGAACCTCAGTGGGCCCTGGGGGCTGCAGATAGTTTTGTAGGAAAGAAGTTGATGTGTGTGGGAAATGGATTTATAGAGAGTTCCCAGCCTGACAGAAGGCTCACACAGTATGGATCTGTGTGTAAACTTTGAGATAAGAAATGGTGACTTAGAATTGCCATGGGATAGGATGGATATTGTTGAGAGAGAAATGGAGCTAGAAACAAGTTTCAAAGGATGGTTTTGTAAATAAGACTAGATACTTTGGAGAAATAGAGCTATGGAAGGTGCATTGTAATAGAACCCACGAGGGGTAATCTTAGATTTTTGGCTTTAAGGCATCTACAGCATGGTGTGACAAAAGCTGATAGGCCAAGAAACGCTTACAGTGTCTTGGAATTAGGAAATCGTTAACTTCTGATTGTGATGGCATGAATTACAACATCTGTATTGTCTCACCCTTCACATGAGACTGAAAATGGAATAAAAGGTTTTTAAAACACCTCTCAGTTGCCCCATCTCCGAATCAAAAAAAGGGCTTAATCCGACAGATGTGTAGTCAGATTTTTCTGCTCTGTTCACGTAGTTTTGGCCACTTGTCAGCTGGGGGCTGCTCCTGAGAGGCCAGTGTTGACAGCAGAGGGGTGTGTGCAGGTCAAAGATGCTAAGCACCAGGCCAGGCTCTGCAGGACAGAGGAGTAAACTTCTGGAATCACTACAAATAGCCTGTGGAAAAGCAATACTCTCCCAAGTTCACTCAGGAGGCCAAACACCTGCTTCAGACCAGCACTGGCATCCCACTTCATCTTCAGTTTCTCCCCATCAACCCAAATCACCCCAAATCACCCCAAATCACGCCCATTCTGTCCTGGCTAACTCTGCAAGGGCTCCTGCCTGATGTTGCATGGTTGCCCTCAAGCCATCCACGGTGCATCCAGCTTTATCCAGCTGCTGTGAAAAGTCACTGCTCCCTGCACAGAGTTGAATGTCAGCTTCCCCCAGGGCTTTTCTTTGCTCACAGGCTGGAGGGAACACTCCTGTCTGTGATGCTTTTTTTAGCTTTCTGTTCCTTGGAGCAGCTGATGTGCTCTCCACAGGATGAATGTCAATTACTCCTGGCCCTTCCCTTGCACTGCACAGAGTATCTTTTTCATAAAAGAAGCTCTAAAGTGCTTTTAATTGGAAAGAGAAGCATCTGATGGATGTACATACTAATCCAAGAGCTCTAATGTTTACTGTACGGCCTCTCCAGAAAATCTAATATTTGCTGAACTTCTGCAAGCAAAGCTTTTAGCACAGTGGATACATTAAACAATAAGAGTTAATCATGGGCCTTATTCAAGCTGCACTAGAGCCAAACCCTGAAATGACAGCCCTCCAAAGCAAAGGTGGCATCAACACTCCCTGCAGCCTGATAGAAAGACACAAATATATTGTTTTAATTCATGGCAGGGATTTCTGCACAGTATGATTCCAAACTGTATTTTTGGACAAGAAGAGACATTTATTGCAAAAAACCCAAAAAGCCAATCTAAGAAATGGAATTATTTTGCTGTCGTTGTTGTTGTGGTTACTGTTGCAGTGGTGAACACTTTTACAGAGTATTTCAGGAATGGACTCTGCTGTTGGTTTTTTTTTTGGATGTTTTCAATGCCTGTAACAAGCTGTCTCCAGAAATCACATATCAAAACGATAGGCAGCAGTCCTGAAGAAAAGGATCGTGCCACTCGGCAGTGGAAAGCAGAAAGAATGATCTCAGTGATGTATTTTTCAGAATCCCAGTCTCAACTCACTCATTTCCTTGAAAGGAAAACTCACTGCTTCTTCCTGACAGGAATCTGAGGGGCCCTGCAGCATGGGCAGGTGAACTGACAGTCGCAGGAAGGGTATCAGCCTCTTGTGCTGTGCTATATCCATTTTCTAAAAGGATATTTTCTGAATATTTTCTGAGAGGAAAGCCCGCTGAGTTATGTCCAGGGCTCTCAGTTCACCGCTGTGAACTCAAGCCACTGATCTCCCTGGTTTTCCCACCACAAAGCCCTTTGCAGAGTTGTGCTGAGCCCGAGCATGCCAAACTGGTATTCCATTTAGGAAATTTGAGAAAGAAGTGCAGGATTTATTGTCACACCAGAATTGTCCAGGTCAGACTGATGGAAAGTCCCTCGGTGTCCTCAAACAAGCAGCAAGGAGTCAAGGTGGCACAGAAAATCTGGAAACTTTAAAGCAGGAAAAGCTGGAAGAGCAATCACTTCAGTGCTCACGTTTCAAATGTTTCCCTGTCAGCGGGAAAAAAGGCATAGCAGAAAGTCTGGGGATCAGCAGTGAAATACAGTTCCCAAACTGAATTCCTTATCAAGCCACAGGGATAAATAGCAACTCTTTCCTGGAAGAAGAGGCAGATAATAAAAAGACCTCTTAAAACACTTTTTATGCAGCTTTCCCTGCTGTGTACAGACCTTTACAATGCTCCCTTGCAGGACCATCACTCTCAGAGGGCATTTGTGCTGTGAGAGGAAGGAATTCTTCTTGATCTGGATTTCACTGGGAAGGATGAAAAGACCTCACAAAACAGTGTCTTAGTTCTTAGTTGACCCTGATTTTGCTGCTCAAAAGTTATATATATTTTTTAGATTTTATACATTTGATCACAAATGAAAACCTTGGGAGTTACTAGAGAGATTTTTTTTTTTTTTTAATTCCAGCTACACACAGCCTTGTCTTACTTGCTAAAGCCCTGCTTCAGAAAATCCCTGGAATCCCTCCCCGTGGCTGCCATCCAGGCAACACATCCTTGTCAGTCTGGATGCATCAGAACAGGGAGCAACTCAAAGTTCTTGTGCAGTTTTCACCCTCTCGTTTTATCCTAAAATGCAGATTGAATCAGGGAGGAAAAGAAAGTCAGATACTGCAGAGGCACCTGATAGGAAACACACATTTTCTAATAGAATGTCATGTTTTCATTATCAGAAAATTAAGAGTATCTAGCCTGTGGGCTTTTTTTTTTGTTTTTAATCCATTTTTTTAAAGAATGTTCTATATTTTTATAGTTCAGTGTGATTATAAGCAACAATAATATGGTTTGGAGTGTGGGAAAGGAACCAGAAATAAAAGCAAACTTCAAAATAAACTCCTGGCACTAATAAATAGGACATTATGGTTTGTCTTTAGTGACTGCAGGCAGAAAAGAGCACCTTGTGACAGACAGTTTGATAAATATTTCAGTGCATATGAGCACAGGTGCTTTAATACTTAGGTTGTGTAGTAAAATCAAAAAGGTTTCTTGGTTTTCTTTGGTTTTAGTTTCTAAAGAGCAAATTTAACTGTAGTTAAAAAGGTGTTTTGTCTACCTTTGAAAAATCAGGTTTACTCCAGAAAGACATTTCTGCTCTCTACCCACTAAAAGATATTTCCAGGAAAGGTACACATTCAGTTTCTCCTGAAATGAATCCTGCACTTTTGAGCAGCTCTCTTTTGATATACTGGAAATAATGTATTAAAAGATTTCCACAAATGGAAGTAGCACGGGTGAAGCAATAAAGGGAAATGTGGAGTTCATTTAATCCTGGCCTGCTGTAACCACGGTTCATCTGCAATTCCGGATCTGAGAGCAGATTTAATGCCCATTTCCAGTCCTCAGGGTATTTATGTCAGGAAGGCGTTCCAGTGTACAGCAATAAGAAAAGCAACTTCCTAATGCTGACATTGATCAAAGGGAATTCCAGCGAACCTGCATGATTTAAAGATTTAATTTGTTTAATAGCATGTTAATAGCACAGCAGTCGCACCACACTTGTGCTTTTCCTATTCTTTAATCCTAATCAACACATGCTGCATTTTGCTAAATGACAACAGTAAATTTGATTGTAACGTGGAAATGAGGCAAAATATTGGGATTTTATATTATGCACTAAGTAGTGGCTTTTTTTAATAGGATACTGAACTTGGGAACCTGTAATGAGCAAAAAACCCAGTAGCTAGGAGATAGAGATCACATTTTAAGTGTTACTTCAGCAGTAGGAAATATTTTTCACTTTGTAACTCATGCAGAGGATTCACAACAGCAGAAAGAACTCAAATTAAAATTCACTCTCCACATCTCATATCTGCAGCTCAGTCATCTTT
>VWZP01009914.1:288421-305363 GCA_013396995.1 Dicaeum eximium | reverse complement strand
TTTTTTTTTTTTTTGAGTGAGGATCTCATTTACTGAGAGATTTATTTTTCCTGCACATTTTTCCTGCACAAGTCCTGTGGACTACATCTAGGATGAGGAAGACTGATATAAATAACTTTTCTTTCCAGCTCCTCTTTCCTCCTCCAAATTGCACTTATAGTCTATAGGATTAATAAACCAAAGAAGTCTTATCTATGCTGAATTTTTGCTGTGAACATTCCTTGTCTTTCTGTCCTTTTTCCATGCCGGGTGCATGCAAAAGTTCATTTCAAAAATGGGGACGTAAAGAAGTACCATTGAAACAAGAAGAAATAAGAGAAAATGCAAAAGAAACCCAGCACAAAACGAGCACTATTTTGATAGTTCTCCTTGTCTTGAACTCATAGTACAAACCTCCACTACAAGGTTTTCCACAATCTTGTGTTTATCTCTTTACTATCCCAGGATTTGGAAAAATTCAGCTAATGGCCAGGAAAAAAAAAAAAAAACAAAACCCAAAACAAAAAACAAAAACAATGCTGCCACAGGGGTGTGAAATTGCTGCAGGAAAGAGAAGGATGATGTCTTAGAAAGTTACAAAGTTTTTACACAGACCCATCATACACCTCGGAATATATGAGGTCAAGGGATCATAGAATAGCTGAGGGTGGAAAAGACCTTTAAGGTCATCAAGTCCAACCATCAACCCAGCACCACCACCACGTTCACCAGTAAATCATGTCCCAAAATCACAGAGTCATGGAGTGGTTTGGGTTGGAAGATACTGTAAACCCACCCAGTGCCACCCCCTGCCATGGGCAGGGACACCTTCCACCAGCCCAGGCTGCTCCAAGCCCTGTCCAGCCTGGCCTTGGACACTGCCAGGGATCCAGGGACAGCCACAGCTTCTCTGGGCACCCTGTGCCAGGACCTGCCCACCCTCACAGGGAACAATTCCCTCCCAATATCCCATCCATCCCTGTCCTCTGGCAGTGGGAAGCCATTCCCTGTGTCCTGTCCCTGCAGTTCCTGATGAGTTGTCCCTCCCCAGTTCCCTGCAGCCCCTGGAAGTTGCTCTCAGGTCTCCACACAACCTTCTCTTCTCCAGGCTGAACATTCCCATGGGGAGGTGCTCCAGTGCCCTCAGCAGCTCCATGGCCTCCTCTGGACTCATCCCAACATTTCCACATCCTTCTTGTGCTCCCATGGCACTGTGTTCCAGGCAGGGTCTCAGGAGAGCTCTGTGCAGGTAACTGTGTGTAAATGTATACATTATATATATAAAAGCTGCTTTCAGTGGTGAGCTCTCTAAACCCCTTCACTTAAACAAGTGGAATAGACAATTTATAGGCAACTGAATTAGCTTTTATTGAAAAGCTGACCTGCAGTTCAAGCATAATTATCAATCCTTTCTCAGAGATTTTCTGTTTTGCTTTTCAATAACAGCAATTGAGTTTTGAAATCCACAAGGACACCAAGAAGTAACCATGCCATTCATGGGCTGTGCTTGGACTGCTAGTGAGCACTTGTGATGCTCTTAAAAAACCATGTTCCTTTATTTGCTCCATTTGTTATGCCACCCAGAGCTCGCTGTTCTCTTCAGGATGTCACAGGTAATGCAATAAAAATTATTGAACAGGATTTCATATTTCCTATCAACTCAAAATATTCTGAAATGCAATTCAGAAAGAAGGTATAAAAAATAGTAAATATTTTTTTACCATCTACCTGAATGATCTAAAATAAAGTGGAAGGCACAGTATGAAAGGTTTTGGTCTGGGTTTTTTTCAGAATATTGTCTGAAACATGAACAACTCCTGACAGACACCAATGGAGTAAATGTGGGGTTTATTATTTTGTTGGCAGTATTTCAATTTTTGTTTTCAAATTATCGTTTTGCTCTCCTTTGCTGCGCCTTGGTTTGCCTTTGAAATGGCTGCACAGTTTGGAAACATGTAATTGTTGTCTGCATTCCAGGGAGGAAAATGTGCAAGAAAAATATTCTCTCTCTGTGCCTTTGAAAGGGAGAACCTTAATTAGATCGGTTAAGATCTGGATACTTGCACTGATTGAAGAGTAGAAATGCTTAATTAAAATTCACAGGTGAAATTTGATATAAGAACTGGAATGATTTGGAGAGGTTCACACTGCACAGAGGAATATTTAGCATTTAGTACTTTCTGTTCCTTCCACTTAAAAGTAAGATTTTCATATCTCCTGTAAAAATTGAAGCTTTTACGTCATCCACTCACCAAGATTTCCATGAAGGGCAATCACTACTGGTAGCATCCTGGTTTGGGAAGAAAAAGCTTAGATAGCTTAGAAAAAACAGCTTATTTCTCATTATTTCTTTGCAATTGTCAGTGAATTAAAATCTGTTGTTTGGGGTTTTTTACTAGCCTAGGAAATCAGGTCACAATGACAAGTGAAACAAATTATTTTATCACTGGGACATGTGGCAAGTTGACTTTGCTGAAAAAAGCCATCTCTATATCTTCTAAAAAATGGCATTAAGCAGTGGAGAGGAATTTGTTAGAAACATTTCAAGGTTCCTTTAAAATTCTTTAAAATTCTTTCAAGGTTTTAAATATGTTTTCTCTACTAATTTGTTAAGGTCAGTAGTACAAGAACATTTACTAGTGGGTTTGTTTATCCTATGAAATATATTAATAGAAAAACTTGTTATTAATGCATCTGTTGATACATTAAAATAATTATACTAATACATTAATTGACTTATATTGATATCAGAACATGTACATAGATCACTGTAAATTCATTGCTTTTAATGTAAACAACTTTAGGCCAACAAATTGATGCTCAGCTGGAAAATATGTACCACAAAAATCATTTAGCAGTGACAGATTTAATTTTTATTCATCCCGGCCAAAACACACAATTACAATTCAAAATGGTTTCAAGGGTGCTAAAGACACCTCAAAAATAGCTTCTACTTTTTAATTATTCCTATTAGTATTATTTTTAAGTGAATTAATATGGAAGATGTCTGTATTGGAAGTACGGTGGCCGTGCAGGTTTGATGGTAAATTTTGGTGATCTTAGAGTTCTTTTCCAACCTTAATGATTCCATGATTCAGTAATTTAGAGATTCTAAGGCTTACACTTGTCCAGAAGAGACAAAACTTTTCATTTGCCAGGGTCACAGTGCAGAGAGAAAGGGCAGAAGGTTCAGATCTGGCCGAAGCTTCTCTTGACAGCTGCTCTCAGTTAATGCTGGTTTGAGCAGAGAAAACAGATTTAGAGCAGCACACAAACCATCAGGATGCTCCCACCAGGAAGCTGAGGGAAGGATAATCACACATTCCTCTGCAGCCAGCATCATTTTTACTTCATCCCACAGTTCACAGGAGGGGGTTGTGCAGACAGTCCAAGTGAGAGTGGAGCTGTCACTTTGGGGTTTGTTGTGCATGAAGACATCTCCAGACTTGTCACTTCTTCAGGATCGGGAAAAAAGACACAATAAAAAATGGATCAGAGCTTATCAGAGGTTATGGGGTCATGTGCTGATGTGACCCAGCAGGGCTCAGAAAGCTGGGCAGGGAGATGATGAATAAACACTGACCTTAGTGCTGGAGAGCAGCAGTTTGATCATGGAAAAACAGCTCAGGTCAAGATTCCTGCCCAGAGAACAACCTGAGAACCTGAGCACTTCCATGCTGCCCACAGCAGGGGCTCTCTCCACTCTGGGGCTCCCTGTGCTGCCCAGCAACAACCCAAAAAATTGAATCACAGAGAGCTAAGGCTGGAAAAGCCCTCTGGGGCCACCAAATCCAACCATCAACCAGCCACGGTCACCACTAAACTCTGTCCTCTATGCCACATCCACATGGTTTTTGAACACTTCCAGGGATTCCACCAGTGCCCTGGCAGTCTGGGCCAAAGCTTGACAAACCTTTTTGTGAGGAAACTTTCCCTGATATCTCATCTGACCCTCCCCTGGCACAACTTGAGTCTATCTCTGATAGAGGGTGAAGGCAAGGCAAGATTAATTTTATGGGTCATCTTAAGCCAGCTGGACACAGGAATATGGAGGATGAACCAGGGGCCTAGAAACTGGTTAAAAAGATACCAACAACTCCTCTTGGGATCAGTCCAAACATTTGATTATTCAATTCAATGAGAAAACAACTGTTTAAATTATTCTTACAGAAAAAAAAAAAATCCTTTTGTTGCTTAAAATCCACTTTAGGTTTGAGTTTGTAGAAAATCTATTAGGACATAATGTCAACATCAAAACAAGCAAACTGATTTTTTGTTTTCTTTACTGTTTTATTGTTGAAGCGATTTGGTGAATTGAATGTGAATTAGCAAATAATTTCATCCACCAGAAATGACATTTTTGACAAAGCCAATACATATAAAAGAAGGAATTCGATTTTTAATAAAAATGTGAGAAAAAAATACAGCAGTCACATTATGCCATTTGAATAACTTGTATGAACTCTGACTTGTCCTCTTAAGGGCAAAAAGGGGCTTGTTTTTTCTCTATTAGTGGTTAACACTTTCTTTTGTAAAAGCTGCAGCCTCAAAATAATACTTTGTAGGAGGCACAAGGA
Organism: Dicaeum eximium; assembly: GCA_013396995.1. Classification (NCBI taxonomy): domain Eukaryota; kingdom Metazoa; phylum Chordata; class Aves; order Passeriformes; family Dicaeidae; genus Dicaeum; species Dicaeum eximium. The sequence continues at coordinate 300,807 of VWZP01009914.1, read as the reverse complement.
TAGCTTCTGGAAAAACTAAACCCAGTTTTCCCATTGTAAGTCTAAAGCTTTTCACAATGATCAACTCAAAGTCACAGAAAAAAGAATCCTGAATTCTTCTCCAACTATCCATTCCCCTGACTTCACTGTTTTCAGTAGAATATTTATCATTGCCACTTATCTACAGCCAAATGTGCAAGAAATGTGGAAAGAACAGAGGGAGAGAGAAAATTATCTGCTTAGTCTGACCATCAAATTAATTAATTACTTGCACTAGTCCTTTCAGCACATCTATTACTTAAAGAATCAATAATTTATGCATTTTTATTGTACAATGCTTTTCTTGGATTGAATATAGAAGAAGCTTTTTCCTTTTAAATATTCTGCAAAATTGTTGAGAATTTCAGCACATTTCTATTCTGCATCCTGAGCCTTCCTTCTTTTTGCCTCAGGATTTGATGAGAGCTTCTTGATGCCAGAGCAAAAAATTCTCCTGATCCCTACATGAGCTGCACCTTGCAGTTATTTCTCCTCGAGTTTTCTTCCTTGGTGCCTCCCTGGGTTATTTTTTACCTGCTGCAGGAATGTGCAAACACTTCCACTATGCCTGCTGAACAATCTGTTGCAATTTTTTTTTCCATCTAGTGCATGGTTTTGCCCTTTTATTTCTTTATTCCATATTAGTTTATTTTCTTCAACAGCTATTCCAATCTCTTTTCCAGAGGAGTATAATTTTAACAACCTTTTCTTTCTGGTACTATTTCAGCACACTGGTACCCACTGCCCTTTTTAACTATTCACACTTAATAGATTCATTTTCCCCACGTTCCTTGTGGTGTTTCATTAAGTATTAACTACTTTCCTGCAGTAGATGGCACATGCAATTCACTGCAGGATTTCTATTAACACTCCCCCAAATTTTCTGCATTCCCTGAAAATATTGGAGGAATTAAAAACAGGCAAAAGGAAAGAAAGAATTATTTTGAAAGATTCCTTCACTGCAGGCAAATCCTCTCACTGAAGTTCCATTTTGACTTTCTCCCATCACTAAAGACTCATAATTTCTTCCCAAGAGAAAGAGGTGTGAGCCCAGATTTCAACCATTTCAAGCAAATACATTTGGCTTACTTAGAACATCTTAAATCCTTTGAACAAGGTTTGTTTATTTCCTTCCTTTTGAGTTTGGTGCTGAGACCCACCTTTAAAAAGATTCCATATTCTACTTGGAGCTCAGGTAATTCCTTTATGGAGCACATTGGGGTCTTTATGGATGGGAGCTGCCTGATACAATAACTTGAGTTCTGCTGCTGTTCTGAAAACTTGATTTAAAGCCAGTAGTGAAAAGTTATCTTTCCCTGCAGCCTCCTCCAGGAGGGTTTTTGTGGCCTGCAGAGAGCTGTGGATATTATTGTAAAGGATTATCTGCTACCTGGAGAAGCTACAAAACTAAACACATTTCAAGAGCTGTTGCTAGGTTTGAACCATCTATAATTTAAAAAATAACCCGATATCTAAGGACATAGAAGATCAGAGAGGATCTCCAAAGCAGGCCTTACACAAATTATTTGCAAGAGGCACATTGAGCATCTGAATTTATCTCCAAAACCAGGGAAGGTGCTGCTTGGAAGGGCTGCCCAGGGAGGTTTGGAGTGCCCATCCCTGGAGGTGTCCCAGGAAGGGCTGGAGGTGGCACTCAGAGCTCTGGGCTGGGGACAAGGTGGGGATCAGTCACTCAATGGTCTTGGAGGGCTTTTTCAGTGGTTCTGTGATTTGGAGAATTAATGAACCAAATTCATTTATATGACCCAGCTCCATGAGGGTTTTCTAACAGCCAGGCCTTCAAACTTAATAATTCTCGGTAAATCCATTTGATTTCAGGTTGGAGATAAATCTGATCCACACCACCAAAGTTTTTTTGCTTATTTTGAAATAATCCATTAATACTTCACTCAAATTAGTACCACCTTAATCACCTGGACAGGGTGAATGCAGGCAGGCAATCATTTCTGAGCAAATGGCTGATTTCCAGCTGCAAGAACATCTTCCCTCAGAAATGGTGCCTTCAACACAAAGACACAGAACCACAGTCACAGAATCAGAATCACAGAATATTTTAGGTTGGAAAGCCCTCCAAAACCAACAATTCCCCCAGCACTTCCAAAGCCACCATTAATCCATGTCTCCACGTGTCACATCCAGACATATTTTAAATCCTCCCAGGGGTGGGGACTCCACCACTGCCATGGACACTTGTGCCCAGGGCCGACATCTCTTTCTGTGATGAAATTTCCCCTAAGCTTCAATCTAAACCTCCCCTGGCACAACAGGATAAAGATCAAACTTTTAATGACATTGAGCTATGCTCGGAATGCTGCTAATCCCTGCGTTTCTTGTGCCTTTTCCAGGTATAAATCAATATTTCCTGGGAGCCTGATTGCCTGACTGTGACATTTGGTCTGTTAGCAGATCAGGCTTGGGACGTTCAGTAACTGTTCTGATGACACGAGATGGATTTCTCCATGGCCAGGGAATTGCACTTCTGGAGAAATGGATCTTCTTTTACATTGTTCAAGCCAAGATATCAGTGGTCTCAGGGGGAAGCTAATTTCAGTTTAATTCCCCAACATAATAAACAATGCTCTGTTTATTTTTTGTGGTAAAATTTGTGTTTAAAGTGCTGTACACTTTTGTGTTTCAGTACAGATGTAAATATGTACAAGAATTTTAAAAGAAAATATCAATGTGTATTGGAACATGCACTAGCACAGGGTGCCCAGAGAAGCTGTGGCTGCCCCTGGATCCCTGGAAGTGCCCAAGGCCAGGCTGGACAGGGCTGGGAGCAGCCTGGGCTAGTGGAAGGTGCCCATGGCAGGGGTGACACTGGATGGGCTTTAAGGTCCCTTCCAACCTAAACCATCCAGGGAGTCTGGGATTCTGTGATTCCATGTAAATGTCCACATTTGCAGTTCAGGAAGCTTTCTAAAATGTTAGTATTTATGGCTCTTAGCAAAAGAATTCCATAGTTTTATTGCTGTTCTACTCAGAAAATATAAATAGAAATAACAATAAGGAAAGTTCACTATTTTAAGTTGACTCATTTTATTTTCCTTCCTTCCCGAATCTTCCATCAAAGTGCAAAAAACCTGAGAAATGATTTTCAGCTCCTTCAAAATTTCCTCAGAGGAACCATTTACTTTTATTCTTGAGCCTCCCTACTTCACAAAATACAAGAGCTTTTCTCATCATAAAAAGAGAAATCTGCAGCTCTCAATTGCCTGATTAACCTCTGAGGCTGGATTTTAATACTCTGAAAATATCATTGATAATTATATCCTGCAAGATTACATTTTCATTTTCTACATTCAGGGGATTTTAACTTAAACCTGTAGAATTAGATCATGTGTTTTCCAAAACTAATATAGTGCCATTGATAGTATCCAATGGAATATTATCAAGGAAATGGAAAATAAAACCAGGGAATATCTAAGCACGGATAAGGGTGAAGTCCCAGTAACATTTTACAAGATAAAATGTATTTTCTCATATTAACTATTATTATACACAGACACTGATGAGACAATAGGAAGGTTCACCTTCTAAAGACAGTGGGAGTATTCAAGGTTTATAGAATTAGCAATTAACCTCCGTCCAAATTCAAATAACTTTTATATGAACGACTCCTTCAACACTAATAAATGATGCCAGATTAAAAATCACTGATGTCTTTGTCACTGATCTTCTCATAGAATTAATTAACCTGGGAATTTTTTATTGTTTGTTTATTTGGGGTTGTTTGATACATGTTTTGGGATCTAATGGGAAGTCCTTAAAAGTAACTGTAAAAAATGGTAAGTAATTTCACTAGACGATTTTTGTACATCAATGTAGAATAGTTTTATTATTCTGCTGTGTACACCTGCAATACAGAATATTAAACTTTGCTTATTTTCACTACTTGTCCAATCCATAGATAATTACATGGTTAATACAATGATTTCTACAGCAACTTTTATGCCCAAAATTAAATGCAACAATGTGGTCTATTACTTAGTCATTTTAACAAATGATTTGAATTTAATTTAATCTTAAACTGCACAATGTGCTATATTCATTACAGTTTTTAATTTCTTGTGTTTTCTGCAATTTAGATTTTAATATTACAGCCTGTACTCCGTAATGAGTTTTTATGGGTTTTTTTCAGCAAGGATGTTTTGATAAGTAATGAAAATCTACCAGATGGCTTTTTATCTCGAGACCTCAATCCAGCATCGCCTGACATGTAATTAATTTCATGTATGTATAACCACACCATCCTCAGGAGGAGCTCAAGTTTTCCTTGGAGTGTCTTCAGGCATCCCAGCTTCCTGTTATTCCTCACTTTAGAAGGGCATTGATTATTCCAAAGGTTTTCCTTTGGATCTGCCACCCCAGAGCAGCAATGGGTGGGTGGGAAGTGCAATAGGCTCATGAACTGGGTTGTGTGTGTCAGGAAAAAGCATCCAGCAGCTCAAATATTTCCTCTGTTGTTTATCAAAATTGTACCTCTAAAGACTAAAGGGAAAACCAAGAACACAACTCCATAAATCCCATAAATTTGCAGATTACTGAGGGTGCTGTGTGGCTGTAACATGGTGCATGCTACAAGCTCTCCTTAATTTTGGTGAAAGCCCCATAGAAATTTCTTAACACAAATTTTATCTGCTGTATATTTTCCCTGCAATCAGGGAAGCAAAAGAAGTAAGCAAAAAAGTTCCTGAAAATATGCACTGTACGCTTCTGTTGTGTTGGGAGTAATCCAGAGAAGTTCTGGAAAACTTTCCAGAGTATAATCAAGTGAGTATGAATTGCTGACACTTTACCTTGTTTTAAATGCTGCCTGTTTTTTCACTTTCCCAAAGAAACATCAGCAGCTTACAGACAGCATCCTTAAACACCTAATTTCTAGATGGTGCTAGTAATTGGTAATGAAAAAAATAAATGTACAAAAGACCCCAAAAATTTATTTGGGTTATTTTTCAGCCAGAGGAAGCAAAAATATTTGAAATATACATTATAACTTTGATCATTTACAGAAAGCAAGAGTCATCTTTCTTGGAATTGTGGATTAAGATGCAGATTTTTTTGGCAACAGTTGCTCAGTGACAAAGTGGGCCATCATAAGTCATAGGAGATGAAAGCTTGGAAATTATGAATTTTGCTTTCCTAACTTATGCAATTTGATTTACAACGGTTCATTTTGTTTAAAGGGATAACACGGTAGTTCCAACTCCATAATAAACTTTTGTGCAAAAATATCAAGGGCTAGTTTAAAATACACATTTTGTGATTCCACAGATGAGTAATGGGAACTCAGAATTCCATTTGATCCCACACAACCAACTGTATTTTTCATGTGGTTACGAAGACAAAGAACAGCTAAACATTATTTTTTTCTTCCTGTGAGATGAGAAAAAATACAAAGCAGATAGAAGGCTGCATCTCCCACTCCACACATATTGCATGCAATACCAGAAACAGTAAGCTATCAAAATTATCGTTTTTTTTTTTTTTTCCTTCACTAATAGCTCTGGATTCTGGTAAACAGGTTTTTACCATGTGATATCACACAAAGCAACTGACAGCACATTCTATTGCTGAGCTTCACCATCTGGGGAGTTTTTCTCCTCAAATTGTCATTGAGGTTAGTGGCAGTTCTTTTGTGTATTCATTTATTTGTGCTGCCATGTGGTCACTGCTGTAAATTTTCTGTATCAGCCCCTCAGGGTGCCCAGAGAAGCTGTGGCTGCCCCTGGATCCCTGGAAGTGTCCAAGGCCAGGTTGGACAGGGCTTGGAGCACCCTGGGCTAGTGGAAGGTGTCCCTGCCCATGGCAGGGGTGGCACTGGATGGGCTTTAGGGTCTTTTCCCACCCAAGCCATCCCTGTGACTCTGTGGTTTTATTAAACCCCAAAGCTTTCGCTCCCAAGTTCCCTGGCATCCGTCTTGCAGAAAGGAGACATGAATTTTTCACTTTGCCTCTTTTCCAAAAGGACGAACAAACATCCCCAGGCTGACCCTGCAGGAGTGGGAAGCACAGTGCAGAGGACAGCAGGGCCATGGAATCCCAGAATAATTTGGGACTGAAGGAGCCCTGAAGCCCATCCAGTGCCATGGGCAGGGACACCTCCCACCAGCCCAGGTGGCTCCAAGCCCTGTCCAGCCTGGCCTTGGACACTTCCAGGGATCCAGATGGGAGGGCTGGCTGCAGTGAGCTGTGGTGAGGTCAGAGCCGACCTTGCAGAGCTGGAATCACTTTGAGATCTTCCTTCTGAGCTCAGCTGCAGCCCCAGGCGATGTAGCAAAGGTGTGGGATCAAAAAGGTCAGTTTTCTGCAGGAGCAACCTAATCCTGGGATAACCTCCCCGGATCTCCCTGCTGCTGAAGCTGCCTGTACACAACCTACAGGGATGGTGTGGAAAGAAGAATATCAGAAACTCTGCTGCTCAGAAAACCAAGATTTCAGCAAATCCCCTGCAGCCATGGGATATGCTGAGAGGATGACAGCAATTCTGGGCCTGGAAATGACACCAGGGCTCATTTTTTTACCTGTCCTACTTTTCTTGAGCCTTTTATTCTGCACTGGCTTAGTGCTGACATTGAATTGTATGAGGCATCTGCCAGGGATCAGGAATATCTGATGGAAAGCAGGGACAGCCTCATGTTAACAAGTGCACTTTGAATTTCTGCAACTTATATTCTCTTTTAATGCATAAGGAGATGTGGGGTTTTTCCCTTTTCATTCTAAGGGATAAAATGTAACCCTTTATATGCATAAATATTTTACACAGTTTGCAAGTAATCTTAAAATTTAAAATGAGCATTTTACATATTCTTTTCCAAATTCAATTACTGATCAATTTGACATATTTCTTTTCTTTAATGGGATGACCCCTAACATCTCCCTGTGATGAAGACACATTCACTTACACTAACTTAAATAAATTCCTTTCCATTTATTCTTTTCCCTTTCCTACCCTCTTCACTGAAATTTTCCTATTTTAAAAATTATCTTAAAAATTTTTTAAGTGAATTTATTGTCGTTCTTGCAATAAATTAACACATACAAAACATGTTTTTCCCTGTGAGTGTAACCTCAGGTTTTATCCAAGATATGAGTTTGTGAGCTGTCAGGTTCACTTGGAGCCATCTTAACTCTGCAATCATTTATTGCTTGAACAAACAAAATTTCAATGTTTATGTTGGAAAGCAGCTACTTCTGCAGGAGAGCTCCCCATTCCCCACATTTTTCCTTGAGGAAGGTGAGCAGCAGAGCTGAAGCCTGAGCATGGCAGTCAGTATTTACATGCATTTAGAAATCTGCCTCTTGTGGTTATTTTCTCAGCAACCACAATTTATCCTTATTTATAGCCGCCCTAAATAAGAGTTATTTAAATATTAATGAATTAACTTGCTGGCTCAACATGTATTTGTAGGATGAAGAATTACAACAGAAGAAATCAAAATATTCTGTACCAAGGGACTGCTTCTGTGTGTTTTCCTTCCTTGGTAAAAATCCCAGGTAGATTCCAAACATGGACCTGGCATGTGAGTCTGCAGGTGGCAAAATTTTGGAATAAGGAATATACACAGTGTGTAAATGGTCACATAACTGAGTCTGTGAGACAGATTAGAGTTAAATCCCCTTCTAATTAACCTTAAGAGGGCTCAGGCTGTGATGAACTTTAAAAGCATTGCAGTAAATAACCAAACTGGGTTGGGGGCTTTTTGTGTGGTTGGCTTGGGGCTTCCTTGTTCTTTCTTTCTTTGTTTATTTACTTTGCCATTCAACAACTCTGGAATTTCTCAAAATCACAGGAGAATGCTGGGACAAGAGCTAGGTTTTGTAATGAAGATTTATCACAAGAACTACAGGATTGCTTACTCAGAGGTGTGAGAATTCCTGACATTAGCTTTCCTGAGGGTTGCATGCTATGAATAAAAAGGTGCTTATTATGATTGGTTTACCTACATAAAATTATTCTTTGAAATTGTTTCTGTTTATTAGCATAATAAACCTGGGCAGAAAAGAATGAGTCCCTTTGCTATTTTATAGTGTGGTAACGTTTTTATGCCTTATCGTTTCTGAAAACTCTACCCCAGCATTAAAGAATGGCAGTATTTGTAATCTTGTCCTGTGTTTCTTTGTTATTATGAAGAAGAAACAAAACTAGGATCTTCTTTTCTTTTCTTAACAGAAGATTATCTGTGCAGGAGAACAAAAATTGTATTATCCATTTTTGATGATTAGCATCTGGAACTCTTCAAATTTTAGGAATATTTTCAGAAATCACTTCTTTTCCAGGTAACCATTCTCTCCCAGCCTTTGCAGCTAACTCATGTCATACAGTTCCCTCTAATTCAAATCAGAAAACACAAATTTTAACCCATTAAACCCACCTAACATGGCTATAAACAAGTGCAGGGTGTAGTTTACAACATGTGTGAACCAATGCTAAATCTACTCGTTGATGTTCCTTCACAGAAAGGTTTTGTTGACTTCTTTTAGCCTTTACATGTCACAGTGATGAAAAAAAAGATAAAACTCTTCAAACCTTATTTGATTTTCCCTACATTTCTCTAAGTTTGCAGGTTTTCAGTATATTCTCAAATATCTCAAATATAAGAAGGCATAAACAAGCCTGACACAAAAGGAGAAGTCAATAGCAATGAGGATTTAAGCTCCCATAATTAGCCTGCCCCATGGAAATTAACCTGGCAGAGATAATAATTAAAGAAGGCAATATCTGCTTCCTTTGCTCAGTTACTTCAGGCAAACTGGAAAGGTTTTTTACTGGGGAGAAATAATTTTAAAATCTTCCATTTGGACTAATTTCTCCCAGGGAACAGGGACAGGAGGAGAGGGAACGGCCTCAGGCTGGGCCAGGGCAGGCTCAGGGTGGGCACCAGGAGGAATTTCTGCATGGAAAGGGTGCTCAGGCCTTGGCAGGGGCTGCCCAGGGAGGTTTGGAGTCCCCATCCCTGGAGGTGTCCCAGGAAGGGCTGGAGGTGGCACTGAGTGCTCTGGGCTGGGGACAAGGTGGGGATCAGGCACAGCTTGGACTCCATGGTCTTGGAGGGCTTTTCCAACCTTAAGAATTCTGGGATTTTGACTCAAATATATAGATATATTAACTATGAATGATACTCCAAGTCAAATGAAATAGCCTAGAGCGGAGAATTTCAAAACTCCAGCTTCAGCCTCCCAAAAAATTCTTCTTATGTTATAATGTTCTAAACCAAATAATTTACATCTGCTTTTTTTCCCTTCATTTTTCTATGTGGGGTTTGTTCTATGTTCCATGGTTTTTCTAGTAGACCTTATGTGTCTGTCAAAAAATAAGTTTATGAAATTTAAAAAAAAATCAATCAAGTATTGTGTAGAACAATAAATACTCTGTTTCTATTAAGCTACAACTGGTTTTTTTTACATATTTAACATTTTTATTTTTAAAGAGTTTGCTGGAGATGGGTCTTCAAAGGAGAAGTCATTGCAGAACTTCTGTGTCATTTCCCTAAAATGTGCCAAAATGTAAATATACTGAAAAATAGCACATTTAAGAAAGATGAAATTTCAAACCCATCAGTACAAAAGTAGCTTAGAGAAGCTCAGTCATGTGAGAGAAAATTCTTAACTTGGACACCTATCCCCAAAGAGATAAGGGATATCCCTAAAGAGATAAGAAGATCCTATTAGGTGGTATTATATATATTTTTTTTTTTAATAAGGTCACTTTTAGTTCAGAACAAATGAAGAGAGAGAAAATAACTGAATCCTACCAATAAAATTTTATCAAAACCAGGCAGCCCTGGAATTTCACAGAGAATAATCAGAAAGGCAAGAATTTTATGGTCCTGTGATTATTTTCTTGTAAAAACTGCCAAACCTTTTCATAGTTTTCTGACTGGTCACAGAAAAAAACGGGATTTCATTGAGTCTGTGGAACTGAAATGGCTGGATGAGCTTAATGAATAAAACAAAAAGCTCTGGGTGAGGGAGACTAAAGGGAAACAGCCTCCCTGGCCTTCCAAGGTTTCTCTGCCTGCAAAGTCTCTGGTTAAAGGGTTTGGAATCCTTTGCAGTGTCACCCACCAAGGAGAAGGAGGAGAAGACAAGGCCCATTCCAGAGGGAGCCAAACAGCAGGGCAGGGCTTGCACTCCCAGGCGGTGGCTACCGGCCCCTGTGGCTTTCAGCACATAAAGGAACTGAAAAGCACACAAAGAAACTGAAAAAGGTTTTCAGCACACAAAGAAACTGAAAAGCAGGCTGGGTGGTGTGGGGGCAGGCTGAGGGACACAGTGGCACTCGCCAGGTTTGACCCTACAGACAGGCACACACCACCCCCCCCTCCAGGGGACACTGGCTGTGACACCCCAATGGCCCCAATGAAATTTGGGGCTTGTGTCCAAGCTTGTTCTGTCAGGTTTATCCCCCTGTTCCTGTTTCCCAATGGCTCTGGTCAGACAAACTCCCTGGGATAAGCAGCCTCCCACCTTCCTCAGTTAGTGGGACTGACCAAGTGTGTTCTGCCTCCCCACCTTCCCTGTCATGTTTGTGTCCCTGCCGTGTCCTGTTGGTGGCTTCTCCCTTTTCCTATTGTCCCTTTTTACACTGGAAAAGGACTTTGGCCTGATGCCCTCAAAGCAGACACTCCCTTTCCATGGAACTTCACACAGTCTTCTTTTGGCTCAGGATTGCCTTGGAACTCACATTTATCCTAGAGCTTCCTCAGGCATCAGTTTGGTCATGTGGAACGTAAGATCCAAGAGGAGAAAAAATTTTGATTTTGATCAAAGTGTGGCCACTTCAACAACCAAATTACAGCAACTGAAAAAAATGATGAATTCAGCAGGAGAACAAAACCCACAGACTCAATTTGGAGCTGACGTGTCCAGATTATTCCCCCGGTCCAGCCAAAAATGTGAAATGTTGTTTCCTGGCTCTTCTTTAAAATATGTTTGAGAAAGCTGTTGTCCAAATCTCTGTCTGATGCCAATAGGACAATATTTGCTTTCTAGAGAGCATTTTTCTTCCATTTCTCAGTTTGTTATTTCTTCCAGTTTGTAAACAAATCATAGCAAAGTATTTTTTAAAATTCATCGGAATAAATCCTGCAATAGAGAATTAAATGCTTTGTGTCCAAACCACAATCAACTAAAAAAGAGAGAAGGTCACTCAAAACCAAGCTATTAGCAGATGATAATTCTGATTTTAATAAAATCCCTCCCTTATTCCACAATATTTCAGCCAATGAGGAATTTACCTTACTTATGAAAAGATAAAATTAGTCAGGAAACAAATTCAACAGGACAACCCAATAATAATAATAACATGTCAAAACCTAGGACTGGCTGAAGCTAAAATCAAAAGAGATTTATCTACACCTTCTTTAAAGACTAGTCTGTGCCAGAATTAGCAGTTGACCAGCACTTTCTTTTATGTCAGAAGGAAAGGAACAGACTCCTGTAGAAACAAGAATATTCGGAGTTAGCTAAAATAAAGCAAAAATATTCTGTGGTTTTGCATTCATGTGCATTGTGTATTCAGCAGAGAATCTTTTGTCTCTCTACCTTTATTCCTTCACGTAATAACAGCATTTTGCTCAATCATTTTGATAGATTATACAAAATCTTGTTGCATTTGCAGACTGAAAAACAAATTGAAGAAATGTGCTTTTTTAGGGAAAGTATCTATTGTATTTGCTCTAATCTCCATGAGAATTATTACTAGGAGACAAAGAACATCAATACCTCTCTTTCTTCTTATCCCCCTCTTTAAAAAAAAAAAAAAAAAGAAAGAAATAAAAAATACAGTTAAGTTTTGTTCTTGCCATTGGTTACTGGAGGTTTCAAAGAGGGAGACTGTCAAAACTCCCACCAGCCATAATCTCTCTCCTTATTAAAGCCACAGAATGGAGGGACACCTAGATATTAAATGAGATAAGGAGACTATTGCTAAAGCCTAAACAATCAGCCAGGTCATTTGTTAATGGAAGAACAACCCCAGTTCTTCCTCTGTCTTTGAAAATAACATCCATCTTCAGGCTGCATATTTTAAAGGTGTGTTCACCTTAAAATAATTGGCTTGAATATTTCGTATGAAAAGTAAGAAACATCTCCTTAATGAAAGAAAGGAATTTGCAAGAGATAACATTGCCATTAATGAAGTCTAATTAGAGATTCATTTAAAAAATAATCTACTGTGCTAATTTATCAGGGAAGGCTAATAGAGTTCTAACTTGAGACAAAAATAGTTCTTTGGAGTTTTATAAATGTTCTTCTCTAGGTTATTTCTATTATTCACAACAAAAAACAATTACTGTGTTAGAAATCTGACTATTAAATAAAGAAAATTATTATGCGTTGTACAT
>VWZP01009914.1:218743-288365 GCA_013396995.1 Dicaeum eximium | reverse complement strand
TGGGATGGGATGGGATGGGATGGGATGGGTTTGGAGACCAGGAGTATCAGAGGAACAAGGATGAGCAGGGCAATGCTGGGGCCCAGTGAAAAACAGCTATCCCCAACTGATTCCATGCCAGAAAAGGGCTGGATTAGCCCACCCAAGGAGAATTCCTCCTGGAAGAGACAGGAGAGCTGAAATCCCAAGTGAGGTGTCGGCTCCAGGTCCGGGGGCTTCTCATGGGATGTCTGAGGTACAGGGGAAGAATGTTTAGGCAGTGTGTAAAACTCACTTTGAGGTTTTGGAGGTGGGTGGGACTTTATATGGGATCNTATTTTAAAGGTGTGTTCACCTTAAAATAATTGGCTTGAATATTTCGTATGAAAAGTAAGAAACATCTCCTTAATGAAAGAAAGGAATTTCCAAGAGATAACATTGCCATTAATGAAGTCTAATTAGAGATTCATTTAAAAAATAATCTACTGTGCTAATTTATCAGGGAAGGCTAATAGAGTTCTAACTTGAGACAAAAATAGTTCTTTGGAGTTTTATAAATGTTCTTCTCTAGGTTATTTCTATTATTCACAACAAAAAACAATTACTGTGTTAGAAATCTGACTATTAAATAAAGAAAATTATTATGCGTTGTACATAAATTTTTTAAAATTTATTTTAGTGAGGAGGGTTGTTGCATTTTTAACTATTGTAGGTTTTCTAACAAAATACTGTAACTTTTGTCCACATTTGAGACATCCAATTATTCTCCCATAATTTCTGTCGATGTAAAAGATTCTGCATTTCATTACAAATGACGGGGATTGGTCCCATAATGCACAAAGAAAATTTAACTTTGTTCCCAGTGTTTCATCTTCCTTGTTGGCTTGATGACAAAACACCATTGGATTCTCACTTTTGGACTGCTGGAATTCTCTGCTGTGGCTGGAATTCTCTGCCCAGGACTAAGAGAAGCCAAGCTCTGTTAGAAGGTGACAACTGCTCTTTGCTGAGTGAACCTGGCAGAGATTGCTTTGAAAAGCTCCCAGGATTAAAGAGAAAGACCAGCCTGTCTTAGGTCAAGNGAAAGCTGGGACAGTGGAAGGTGTCCCTGCCCATGGCAGGGGTGGCACTCTGGGATTCTCACAAAATGAACCAAAGGTGGGGAAAGGGAGGGATCAAAGTGGTTTGGCAGGACCAAAGGTGGGATAACAGAGGGGTAAGGGGTTCTGAGGGATGATCTGAGGGTGAGGAGGTTGCAGAAGAATATGCTTCTCTTGCCAAGCCCTACATCCTATATCCTAACCTATATCCTCACTGATCCCTCTCTCTGCCTTCTGGGGGACAGGATTTTGTGGGGTGTTTGGGTGGGTAAAGTGCTGCTGGGTCAGTGGCACGTGGCTAAAAGCTGGGTGGTGACTGGGGCTGGTAAAGGCACCACTTTCTGCCTGCAGGGACCTGTGTGTCAGGGGGTGGGACAAGAAAAATGCCCACATTTATCCTGTGGGTGTGTGTGGGAGCCAGATTGGGAGCTGGGAATCCCAGTAGGATTTTAGCTCCCTGGAGCTGCTGTACTTGGCACCCTCTTAAAACCACTCAGGAGCTTTTTTTGATGTGACAAATGACTGTGATTAGAACAGAGATCTCCTCAGCCTGGCTGATGTTTTCAGAGTAATTTCCATAGTAATACTGTCTGGCAAACAAAAGAAGGAATACATGAACATCCTATTGATTATTCCTGTCTGTTCCTGAATTATCTTCTGTAATGGGCTCAGAGATTCTTTGTGAGGTAACAGATTTGGGATATGATTAGCTGATTATAAAGAAAATAATTGTAAACAGCCTCCCGTGGAATAGAAAATGGATTTCATGGAGCATCAACATCTTCATCCTAGGGGGAATTTTGCAGGTGAATAACTTTTGTTGTAATATGAAGGAAATGGAGAAAAAAACATCCTCTAGGATCTCATTGAATTGGAGTCTGAATGCTCAGGTGTGCTATAGATCTGTGTATTTTATTTTATATCTCCATATTCCAATTGGATGGGCTTGGAGCAATCTGGGAGAGTGGAAGGTGTCCCTGCCCATGGCAGGGAGTGGGACAAGATGAGTTTCAAGGTCTCTTCCAACCCAAAACAGTCTGTGATTTTATATATTTAAGTAGAAATTCATCACATAGAGTAAATTAATATTTTAAACATGAAAATATCATTCTCTCCACATTTATAGACTTTTTTTTTTTTTGTAATTTATATGCTTCCTTTTAATGTAATATTTTGCTTACAGTTATTCTCAAGACAATACATAATTCAAGCTTAGGACCAATCTTACCATAAATTTTCAAATGATGGTTCTGCTGCAACACATGGTTAAATTAGAAAGGAAAATGCACCACTTACCCCTTTAAAACAGCTGCTTAAATGCTAGATTTTCACTTTTAATTTCTCCTTTAATGCCATTGCCATAAAATTAAGATACCTACACAACAGTTTCCTGCTTCAACCCTTAAAAACTTATTTTATCTTTATTAGATGGGAAATGATGAGATGGCAGGAGATCCAGGTAGGGGACAAAAACTGAATTCTGTTGAAATTCTTCTTTCCCTGTAGCTTATCTCTCAAAATATTGTCCCCTCTGTGGTGCCTCCAGAGCAGTTTGTTTGACTTAGGGCATGCTGAGAGCACAGTTATTGCTGTGCAGCACAGCCACACCAGAGCTTGTTTTACTGAAATATTCTTGAGTCAGTGCTTGGGCCAGCACTGCAGGGCCCTGCAAGGGTCACTGGCACACCCTAATCCTGCAAATGGCAAACTCACCTAGAAATAAGTCACCACCAAGTAATCAGCTGCCAAATCGTTTAAGTTTCGGTGTTTGGTGGAGTTTAAGGTGCAGTAATAGGCTACCAAACCAGTTTATTAGCCAGCATATCTTCCACAATCTGCTTCAGCTTCTTCTTCCCACTCACCTCCCAGAGAGTTTTCTTCTTTCTGGTCTCCAAGTTTTGACTCTATTACAGTCAAATAACCCAGTAAGAAAGTTCTGGATCGGGGTTCAGACTTGTAACCGGGAATAGCAGTTCAAGGGAGAGCTGGGACACCCTCATCCTTCCAGAGAGAGAATCCTGGAATGGCCTGGGTTTGGAGGGACCTTAAAGCCCATCCAGTGCCACCCCTGCCATGGCAGGGACACCTTCCACTAGCCCAGGCTGCTCCCAGCCCTGTCCAGCCTGGTCTTGGACACTTCCAGGGATCCAGGGGCAGCCACAGCTTCTCTGGGCACCCTATGCCAGGGCCTGCCCACCCTCACAGGGAACAATTCCTTCCCAATATCCCATCCATCCCTGCCCTCTGGCAGTGGGAAGCCATTCCCTGTGTCCTGTCCCTCCATCCCTTGTAAACAGTCCCTCCATCTTTCTTGTCAGCTCCTTCAGGCACCTCAAAGCCACAAGGTCACCTCAAAACATCTCTTCTTCAGCTGAACAATCCCAGCTCTCCCAGCCTTTCCTCCCAGCAGAGCTGCTCCATCCCTCTGATCATCCTGGTGCCTCCCCTGCACTGGCTCCAGGAGCTCCAGCTGCTCCCTGGGCTGGGATCCCACATAAACTAATCCTGGCCTGCAGGACTCTGGAGTCCACTGAGTACAGGAGAAGTTTCCAGATCCCAGCTGTTGATCTCTACCCAAATCCCTCCTGAGGATTTCACAGCTCAGGGTGCCCTGCAGAAGGCAGGAGCTGGATCTCAAGGGCTTTCTTCTGCCATTCCCTGGGAGGGGCTGCCCAGGGAAGCCTCCAGCCCTGGAATGTGCTCAAAAAACCCGTGGATGTGGCACCAGGGGACGTGACTTAACGGGGAACATGGTGCTGGCTGGGCTTGGTGATCTCAGAGATCTTTTCCAGCCTTAATGATTAACCATTCTGCAGTTCTGAAGGGTGTGGACAGAAAGGAAGAAGTGTTGCCAAGCCAGTGAAATTTTAAGAGAAAAGGAGAATCAAGACAGGTTTGGATTATGTCTCTGCAAATCAGTACCAGTTGTTACATTACCCACACATATCTGGTATTCAGCAAATATTAGAGACCAAAGTGGAGCCTTGAGTTGCATTAGTAAAATCTTCCCTCATAATTACACAGAGTGAAAGGAAATCCTCATCTCTATCACTGGTTTGTAATTTCTTCTGTGCCAAAGACATAATAACATCATAAAATAAGACATAAAACATGACATGTCAAAGACATAAAACATCATAAAAGTATCATGATTCTTAAAGCTGAAAATTCAAACTAAAATAGCCTGAAGATGCTGCTCAAAAACCACTGACTCCCATGATTTTCCTGTTTGTGTACCATGGTCCATAAGTCATTATTAACCTTGGAAAAAGCATTTCAGGAGTTCTGTGCACAGGTGAGTGAGCAGCACGTGGGCAAAATGCTGGGGGAGAGGGGTTGGGTTGTATGAAACACAAAATCCCAGTCAGTGGGTTCAAATGGGTATTGAGATATGAACTTCAATTCAAATTCTGGTTTAATTAAAATAATAATGGTTAATGAAACAAAGAAACAGCATTTTTTACACAAGCTGATCATATTCTTCCTCAAGGAGCTAATTTTTTAATATGCCAGGGATGATGTAATGGGAAAAGTTTGAACATTTTTCTCTGAATGCTCCAAATTTGCAGCACTTTGATAAACAGCTTCTTCTGATAAGCTTTTTTCTTTTAATGGACATCCAGGACAGAGATATGCAGGACAGAATATCAACCCAAAATATTTGTTCCAAAATACTGAGAAAGAAATAGAGAAATATTTGCTGCAAGTTGCATCAGACTCGTGACAGAACAACCTCTAATACATGAGTTGAAATCTGAATATCTCTCATGTCTCAGGTTCACAGTAGAGAAAAATATTTAAAGATTTGTTAGGATTGCTTGGATGTCTTCAAGGATTCTTTTGATTGCTTGATCAAAAGATGATTATTTTCCTAAGCTGTCTAACAGCAGTTCTCTTGCTCCTTAATTAGTCACAGTGGAATAAAAAGTCATCTGGACTCTCCAATTGTCCGCTTGTACATATTTTTGGTGTCCATCACTGAAATCTTCTTGTTAAAAATAAATCTTTGGTGGCAGAATTTTTTTTTTTTTTTTTTGGCAAATGACAATGTAGCCTAATGAATCAGCCTGACTTGGGATTCATCACTTACTTTCCCACCACAACTTTTATTGTTTTCATGTCCTTAAGCAAGTCAGGTAATATTTCTGTTTTTCTACCTCTCTTATTTACACATAAAGAGTAAGACTCATTGCAGATATATTTGTGCAGTATTTATGAATCTGATTCATTTTAGAAACTATTATACAGTTTGAGTCACAAGGGAAAACAACTAAATTACAAAGTAAATTACCTTCAGTTACCAAATAATTGTGCCATTTTCTCCCAAATGTGAAAGATGCAGTTATTAGCAGAGGAATCTCTCAAATGTATCATTTATTGGAAAGGCAGAAAGTTTCTTGTTAAGAAAGAAACTATTGCAAATATAGACAGACTGTGACTAATTCAACCAGCAAAATTGCAGTTATTGCCAAGCCTCTTTCTTTCCAGAGGGAATAAGTTTCCCCTCATTTTCCAGCCAGTGTAGCACAGGTATCTGTACCCCTTGGGTACAAAACAGAGGCAAACTTCATGGCAGACGGGCAGAGACACTTAGATACCTTTTTTTTTTTTTTTAAATATGTACTATATATATTTCATAGCCTGAAGTCCTGCTGAAGCTTTCTGTACATTTTTTTTTTTAAAAGATTAGTTGGATTTGTCTCTCCCAAATATTGGTGTGTAGCTGAGCACCTCTGGAGGAATGCAGTGAGAGTGCAGAACTGCTGCTGTCCATCTGACAAGTACGTTATTTTATCCCGTGGTACAGAGGCATGGATTCCTCCTTGTGCCTCAGATTTTAAATGTGCTCTGTCATTANCTTTCTGCCACCAGTACTGCAGAAAATGGAGCTGAAGAGGGACAAGAAGGAAGAAGGGACAACACCCAAAATTCTCCATCATGTCTCCTATTCACTCTCATATTAAAATCCTAAAACCATAAATTCTTTACCCTGTGATTAACTACTACTACTACATACTATTACCTAATTCATACCTGTGTGCTCCAACTCATTCCAAAGTCCTGGCAATTTTTTCCAAGGACAAAGGTTAAAAGCAGTGTTCTGCTGAGGGTCAGAGTTTCTTAAAACAGGCAGAGAGACATTCTCTGTGCTCTGGATTCCAACAATTATATATGGCAGAGGGACACAGCTCATTTCTGAGAGAGCCTCCCTGCCTTTCATTCATCAGGCCTGGCAGTTTCAGCCAGAGAAGGGAATCCTTTACTTTGAGAGGAATGAGCTTGGCATACACAATTTTGTTATTGGTGCCTGCTTTGGAAGGAGAAATGGAAGGGATCTTGCCAGGTTCCCTCCTGCAGAAACACTGGGGCTGGAGCTCAAGGCTCTTCTTTCCTCCTGACCCTGATACACAGCTGAGCTTTAGACAAGTCATTGCCCAAAGGAATCACTTCTCAGGGAATACTCTTTTTGCAGTTTACAAGTTCCCTGATTTTGCTCTTCCAATCCTGCTTCATCTGAAGCTTAAGGGCTTTTTCCCCTCAAGCTGATCCATAAGCCCATCCTTAAGCCTCACACCAGCTCTTGCCTAAGCCTTTGCCAGAGATCTCAGCCACAGCCTGGATGAAATATTTCTCAGGGGAGGTTTTGTTCCTGTTTCTGTCTGTCTCTGGCAGCCCTGAGCAGTCCTGGCATGACCTGAGCTCTGCATTTATCTTGCTCTCAAAGAGCCCCTTACCTAAGCTTTGAAACTTTTACCACACTAAGGACAAGATTCCTCAGCTGTTGTCCAGGTATAAAAATTCCTGGGGGAATTCATAGCCTGACCCTCCTTTTGCGACACCTTTAAAGACCAGCTCTGGTGGATCTGGACATTTATTTCCTGTTCACAAACTTAACTTTACTGCTCAGATTAGATCCCAAATCGTTGAACAGAGAGAGAAATCCTGCAGGGATAACTCTTCCCAATTCAACCTCTGTGACAATAAATCTGAGTAAGTCTAACTGGAGCTCTGGGCTTCCTCTTGCTCTCTCCAAAACTGTAACCTTAACCTTAATCTCTTAAAGAGCCTTTCCATTAACCCAGAGGAATTCCCCAGATAAAAACCCCTCAGAGTGAACAAAAGTAAGGGCCAGCTTCATCAGAGTTATAAAAAGTTGGAAGGTAAAAGTGCAAGGGGTGACAGAGCAGGATTTCATGGGTGACAGCAATGGCTTAGAGAACCAAACCCAAGGTAAGAAATATCCAGAGGCAAGACCCTTTCCCTCTGGAAAGAAGGAAAATCAGTGTAAACGAGGAGGGATGGAGTGAAAGACAACACAACCCATTTCTCTTCCTACATCTCTGATCACCTTCATGGCCCCAACAAAGAGCACAGACATCAGTGCTAATTATTCAACATTAGTAGTGCTGTAAACATGTGAGCCAGGCAGAACATGCAGGTTAAAACTGGACATTTCTGTGTTTGTAGGGATGATCATGAAGAACTCAATTTTACCACGCACTGTGGGTGTTAACTAATGAGCTAATAAAGGTTTGGTCCAGGTTTTTAAAGTTTAAACCTGACATGGTGAATCTAAACCCTCCCTTCACAGTGACCTGTAGCTGATATGAATCTCTTTAATAAGAAGTGGTAGCTTCTTATCAAAGCACTGCCAGTTATGATTGTGGCTTTAATCCATAGCCCTTTTGATGGGAATCTCAAACTCCTCCATGCATGAGGAGCCACTGTCATTACCTGCCCAGGCCTACCTTCAGCCAAAAGTAATTTTTCAGTGGCTTTAATATGTTTGTTTGTTTGTTTGTTTGTTTTTTTAACTTGGGTAACATCATGATGCAACTAGATTCCTACAGACTCCTGCTTGCATTTTCTAACTACAGGAATCCATTCTTTGTGCTGCTGATTAATGTGTGCTTTGTGTAGGAATGTCACTGCTGTATTGGCAGTGTGACATTGCTGGTGACTGGTGCAGAAGACAGCTCTTCAAAAAATGCATGAATGAATACTTGAACAGGTATTTCTCCATGAGGAATGTGTAACCTGATTGTAACAAATAAGGGGGTGTCTCGTTTTCCTTTTTAATATTTAGGTTGCAGGATCTTGTGGTGGATGAAGTAGCACTGCACATAAAGTAAGTGGAATTTAAAGATATGTAATGACACAAAAAAATCCCAGTTCTGTTCATAACTGGAAGGTGTGGAGTTGGTGAGCTCCAACCACCTAATGAGTTGTGTTGTTTTTTGGCCAGAAAGCACAACTAGCTATCAAAATTGTTGCTTTATCAATTATGGTGCATTTATCTGAATCTTCCCATTTTTAAATCCATTTTTAGTACTTCTTGATTTGCTTTTGGAGGCCAACAAACCTGAGAAATATTGATTATATGGAAAGTTATTTCAGAATGATTCTTCTGGCTTATAAGGAGAGATGATGAATGATTTCATTACGGAGAAATAAAAATGGAAAGGCAACAGGAAGCTGCCCAGAGAAGCTGTGGCTACTCCTGGATCCCTGGAATTGTCCAAGGCCAGGTTGGACAGGGCTTGGAGCAACCTGGGCTATGGAAGGTGTCCCTGCCCATGGCAGGGATGGCACTGGATGGGCTTTAAGGTCCCTTCCAACCCAAACTATCCCAGGATTCCATGATTCTAAGATTTCCTGCTACCTGGAAAGAGCAGGTATAAGACATGAAATCAAATTACAGAGAAATTTTCTGATTCTTTGACTAAAAGTCTTTAATCCCAAAAGGACCGTTCAGTGAAAGCTGCTTTTCTTCCACATTTTGATTAATATTTTTGCTAATACCAAAAGAAGTAAGTAAAATACCTTCAATGAGGGATTTTATGTATGCACATGGAGTGCCTTGACTTCATTTTGAAGAGAAAAAACTCCTAATTAACAGTTTAATATTGCTTTTGTTATTTCCTTTATGATGCTCATAATTGCGCCGCTGATTTTTAATTAAACATGCATTTTGTGAAATATGTCGCATAAATAACCCTTCTGAGCCGTGCTTTTAATAACTATTCATCATTCATTTAGGCAGTACAAAGGGCACTGGAAACAATTACTGAAATGTGCTTATACAAGGCAGAGCAGAGCTCAGGAGACTTCCCAGAGCATCTCACTGTCTGATTAAACCCCCTGATGGATTTACAGTGGACCCTGTTTTAACAGATAAGATAAATCTACTGTTGTCCTTATTCCTCATTATTAAAACCAATATCCTAATTATTTCTGGCAGGTTATTTCTAAGGTATTACTTTGGCTGTCCATAAATTGAATGTTTATATCCTTGCTGACATTTTTCTTTCCTTGGGACTTCTTGTCCTGCTTTGTGGTAAAGGGCTCTGGAATATGCAGTGGTGTGCTGAGCTGAGTGAGCAGATATTTAAATACTTTGGTAAAATCTGTGCTTCTGGTGCCATGCAGAACTTGAATGTTGCAGTAAAGCAGAAAAATTATAAAAGAAAGGCCTCATAAAATCAGGCCTGCTCTGTTAGATCAGTGGCTGGCCTTGTCAAGCCAGCACTTTGCAAGTTCCCAAATGAAAGCAATCCTGGTGTGAGCAGTTTTTAACATAACAATCTATTCCTGGGTTTAAAACAACCAGCACCTGCATAAACATTAAATCTGTCCCATGAGAACCAGTGAAGAAAATATGTAAACAATTGAAGTGTAGAGAGACTTGATGGACAAGTAAAATACCTTTTACTGACTAATAAAGTAACTGGCAAGAAAGCCACTAACCAATTGGAGTCACACACAAGCTCTGTAAAATTGTATAAAAAAGAGTTATGTGAATAAAGGAGAGGCTTTTTCCACCATGAACAAAATGGGGTCTCGTGTGATTTATTGCAGTATTTGAAGATGGACAGAGAAATTCTCTGTGTTTAATGAGACTCCATCACCTTTTTGACTG
The DNA here is from genome assembly GCA_013396995.1 of Dicaeum eximium. NCBI lineage: Eukaryota > Metazoa > Chordata > Aves > Passeriformes > Dicaeidae > Dicaeum > Dicaeum eximium. The sequence goes on along the minus strand of VWZP01009914.1, from coordinate 278,366 downwards.
CAGGGAGCAGTTTCTGGGTTCGATGCCATTGAATTTCCTGTGACTGAATCCAGTGAATTGTTTCATGCTCCAGGACTGTGCTGCTCAAACCAGAACATCCCATGAAGGAAGAAGAGGCAGCCACGGAGTTGCCATGGGGTTGATCTTTTTGATTTTAAGATTTAATTTTAATAAATTTTGGCTATTGATCAGTTATTTTTCAAAATCATTTTGTAAAGAAAGAAAAATAAGTTTTGGTGGATTTTACAGGATCAGAGAATCATGGAATGAGTTGGGCTGGAAGGGATCTTAAAGCCCATTCAGTCCCACTCCCTACCATGGGCAGGGACACCTTCCACTGTCCCAGGTTGCTCCAAGCCCTGTCCAGCCTGGCCTGGAGCACTCCCAGGATATGTTTATCTGTCAGTCAAGGAAAAGAACATCACAGACACACCTGAAAGCTTTCTGAGTAGAGAAATACTTCAGATTGATTTACACTTCTCTCCACCTTTCCCAGAGCCATAATGACCATTAAATATTGGTGTTTTCACAGTCACACTTCCATTTAAATTGATCATTACCCTTTATCCTAAAGTGCTGGATGAGCAGCAGTTTCACCCTCAATAATACACACCTATGTGAGTCTATTAAAAAATTTTAAAAGTATTTAGAAGAGTTTCTTTCCTTAATTTCCTTCTTTACTTAAGAGTTTCTTTCTTTACTTTTGCTTAATGATAATTATTTTCCAGGGATCTTTTCAGCAGTTCAGCCCAGCCCAGCCCCATGTGGATTACCTGGCAGTGGATATTCCTGGGAAGGCAGCTGGAATGTTGCCCCATCTCCCTAAAACACAGTTAGCCTAATCTTAGTTTGTCTTTTTCTACTGCCATGTACAGGAGAATTACTCTTCTTCTAGGCTGAAGTTCTTCTGTTTAATCTTCCAGCTTCATGATCTTTTGCTTCAAACACATCTAGGGCTGAAACCAGCTCTAGCTTTACTTTAACTTTATTCAGTTGTGTGGTGTAGAACCTATTCCTAATCAACAGGAATAATTATTCAATGTAGAAACAACTCTGATCCTGAAATAAAAGCAGAGACACACTAGGGAGGTGATTTTCTGTATTTGGCAGGAGATTTATCTGATCCTGAGGAATAAAATATGACCCAATAGATTAATTATTTTAGAAAATGCTCAAGTTTTCCTTGCAATCTTTGGCATTTAAAATTAAAAGCTTGTTGGCTGGATAATTTGAGAGAAGAATTTCTGCTGATGGTTGTGTTTACCCTGAGAGGATGTTGTTTAGAACACACTTCTTGAGACAGAATGATTCCATATGTTAAATACTGATTATTAGAAAACAAAGCCTTAGGGAGAAGTTCTCTGAAAGGGATTTGTAGAACCTTTGAAAAAGAGACTGATGGAAAATCACCTCAAGTTCTGGCAGACTTGTAACCAGACTCCCAAAGCTGAACATTCCTCTGCAAGGGTCCTGTTCTTGAATGTTCCCCCCAGGCTTTTTGTTTGCACTAGAATTACAAATAAACTGAGTGGGCTGCAGCTCTGCTTTTTCTGGGATTGATGGTGGTTCCACATTTTGTTTAACTGCAGGTGTCTCTGGGAATAAAATGGTGCAGAATTAATTTAGAGTTCCTGGCTTTTCCTCCTGCTCTTAACACCTGCTCGTTTTATGGCCTGTCGCAAGAACACCCCAGCATCTGGTGGCTTCCCTCTGTGTCCCCCACAGAAAAGTCTCCAAGTTGTACTGAGAACTTTCCCTGAGCCCTCCTCCTGAGCCTTCCTTCATTCCAGGATCTTTACATTGCAAGGCAGAATCCATTTGCAGAACACTGATGTCAAACTCTGGAGTGCTGGGACAGGTGGCTCAAATCTAATCCCATGGGTGTTGTATCTACAGAGAAAACAAAAACAGGTTTTCACTCTGATTTAGAAAGCTGGTCCACAATGAAATTTAAAAGCAGCTTAATTCTGAATTTTGCTTAGCCAACTAAGCCAGATAATTTAGGTCAAAGTAGAAGGAAGATCTAGGGAAGAATAAATTTGACTTTGAAAATCAAGGGGGGATAAACTTCATCATGCTATAAACAGCTGACAATTAGCAATTTAGTGTTAAAATCAGTAACTGAGTGTTACAATTGGTAATTTAGTGTTACAACATGATTATGTACAAAACTTGGATTCCCCAGGGACAGCCAGCAGTAGTTCCCTGCCCCCAAGAGGTGCAAGATGCTGAAGGTAGGGAAGACCCTGCAGGTTCTCTGGACACTGAACTCTAAAACACTGAGAGAAAACAGATTATTAACGTCAGTTCTTTTTGTGGAAAATGTTTGCATAGAATTAAATCAGAGAACATCCAGTGTGTACCTTGAGAGTGCTTTATTATGACTGTAACATCACCAGACAAAAGCTGTCAGATTAGTAATTGCACTCTTTAACTCCTATTCCAGCTGAGGAAAGGGTGTAAAAAGGAAGAGAAATTATTTGCAGAAGGAAAACAATGATTTAAAAAGCCTTCTCCTGCTCATTTGAAATATAATGTCCCAGAGCTCTGCATGAATTCAGTCATGGCCAGGTTTTACCAGTTTGAAGGAGTTCAGAGGGCAGCTGCTCTTCTGTATTACACCTGTATTTACAGCCTGGGAACTGCAGGCAATTCCATGGCTTTATCCTGGGTGTTTGACTTCTTAGCACTGAGAAAGAATTCAGCTCGCTGAGCTGAAAGGTAGAAAACATCTGCAATTCCAGTGGTTCATCTGGCTTAATATGAAGTGACATGAAAAAAGGATGTTTCTGGATTGAGACTTTTTTTCCTGCCTGCTGTCGTGCTAAAGACATTTCAGGATGTCACTTTTTAGTGAAACTTCTGTGTGAGAAGAATGAGTGAAATGAAACTTGGGAAGCAGATCTTGGGCTAGAAGGGAATGCACAAAGTGATTGTTTTTACACAGTGACCAGCTTTAGCTTAGAGTGAGCTCTCCAGTTCCCAGAATCTCTCCTAGTTCACCATTATTCCTATATTCACACTAAACAATTCCTCTCCTTTTTGTACAAATTTATGTGCTTGGAGATTCCAGAGTTCNTTTTTTTTTTTTTTAATCCATCTGTGCTGAGCAATCCCAATTTATTCAATCTTTGGGGGAAAAAAAGTCTGGAAAAGAGATAGGACAAACCAGTCTCATGGATTGGCTCAGGTGACTCCTCCAGGTCCCCTCTAATCTCAGCTTTACTGTGACCCTACAGACGTCCCTGATGTCACCAGAGCAACAGAATTCCCAAGGAAGAAAAATCAAAAGCCTTGATTGGAGTGATATAAGTGGGAATTTATTACATTTTAATTCACTTTGTCTTTAATTTCACGTTACATTGGCTTTAAGATTTGGTTTTTCATTTCCACATCACGTGCTTTCAAGTAAATTAGGAAGTTTTGCTGATCCTTAAATGTGGATTTTACCCTAATTTATGTTTTCAGCTCTTGAGTTGTTTCACTCTCACATCAGTATTTTTAAAAACACTTCAAAAAGAGCCACACTGGGTTGAGAAGACAAACTAATGATCTCTAAAATGGTTTTTTCTGCTTTTTTCATATGTAGCTAACAGTGAAATAGGGCTAGACTCATAAAAAGCTGTGTTTTCCCTTATTTTAAAAATGAAAATTTGCCATTTGCTTTAACAGCTTAAATATAACATTATTGGAGTCTGGGAAGAATTGAAATAACATATTTTGCCTGCTAGAATCAATTTTCCAAAATAAGAGTAGGCTTTAAAATCATTAGAAGAGACAGAGAAAGTGCCAAGTGAAGCAGAACTTCTTTTGGGAAGCAGCCAACAAATATCAGAAGGTGGCTCCTTATGTTTTGCAGAAACATTTGTGGGCTACGGAGATGGTAACCAGGAAAAGATTAAAATTGATTTAAATATGGAAATGATGAGGATGGGGGAAGCTCTGGATGTTTGCACTGCTCCCAAAACTCCTGTTCCAGTGTCCCCACGTGGCACAGAGCTTCTCACACTCCTGCCACGTGGCATTTATGGGGAATATTCACCTTCCCTCTGAATTCCAGGAGGTGATATTGTTAAATTAAGAATTAGAGGGATGTTCCAGCTGAATGCAAGGCTCAGTCCCACAGTCCATGGAGTTCTCTGTGCTGCAGCCTTACCCCTGGCATGGACTTGTACAGATGTCTATGGCTAAGTGAGGGTTTTACCGTTGAGGAAAGGAAATAAAATAACATAAAACTGAATACTAAACATCTAAACGTACCTTAGTTTTGTTTATTTGGGGTTTTTTAATCAGTAAACACTCATATCAATAATTTATTGCAACAAATGAGATTGGAAGTACGAACAGTAGAGAAATTACCATCTCCCTTAATTCTGGGTGGCTTTCCAGTTTAGCCAGAAGGAAACCTGAGCTTAAGTGCTTTTTCCAATTCCACTGAAGAGTTTTCATCTCTGCCACTGGTCAGTGTGAGCATTTTTAAGGATTCATGGCATATTTTGGTTCACCACTCTCATTTATACAATCCACAGGTCCAAAATTTCCTCTGTCCAATACGGTGAGACGAAATGGAGAATAATTTGGAAAATTCAACCATTTGAGTGCTACAAATATGGTTTATACTGAAAAGAATATTTTTCAATCCCTTAATTTTATTCATTTATGGAATCACAGAGTCGTTAAGGCTGAAAAAGAGCTCCAAGACCATCAAGCCAAGACCAGAGCAAGGATTGGGGTTTTTCCATACCCTAGCACCGTTTACATGTTCATGTTTGGGGTTTTTTTGCACAGATTAAAAAGAAAACATCCCTTAAATGCTTCAGAAATAACAATTTTCTATTTTGTCTATAAAATAAATACAAAAGAATCCCTCAATTTTGAACGCATCTGAGATGAAGCTGGGACAGATTTTTTTCCATGAGCTCTATTTTAATTTTTGCACAAAGACAATAATTGATGTGCTGAGCATTAAAAGTTCATTTGGACTTGATTATTTTCTCTTTTAATGCTTTGTCCTCCGTAATTAATTTTTAAACTTCCTGTAATATTTGAAAATAAAATTAATTTGGCAGTTTTCTTTAAAAATAGAAATGTGAGAATTTGAAACGCACTGTTAATTTTAAAACTGATGGGAACCCCTCTGATTTTCATTTACCAGCAGTGCAAAACCTGCCCGATATTATAAATGCTAACGATGCCACAGACGTTTCAAAGTATTTAATGCCCAAACTTAAAGAAAATACGTGACTTAGTCCAGTGCTAATCTTTTACTTTCTATAATGCTAAGCCTCATTTATGCTTTTAAACTTCATTAAAAATAACTGTAGGCCATATTATTTTAAGTGGCCTATCTGATCAAAGGAAGACTTTTTTTTCCCCTCAGTATAATTTTCCTTTTTTTTATATTTAGGACTTTCTATTGATTTTTGACTTGCACTTTGCAGCTAATGTTATTTTTTTTTTTAAACAATATTTTTTCCTCCCTGAGGGATCTTTTGTAAGCTGAAAATCTGACTATGTGGAAGAGGATAACATTAGGAAACTGTCCCTGTCATACTTGGAGCTGAAGAAATTGCTGCAAAAATTATCTGCTGTGCAGGAGGAAAATTCATGGACAGTTCCTACATGGAGCAAGTTCTTAGAGCCTCCTGCACTAAGAAGTTTTCCTTTGGCCACTCTGAGCCAAGGAATGGGGCTTTTTAAGAGACCTTTTTGTGTGATTCCTACCAAAAGAAGGTTCTTGTACATCTCTGTAAGTCTGGCACGGTCTCAACATAATCATGGAGTATTATGGGACCTTTGGAAAAAAATATTCTGGTGTCTTTTCAGGAATTGGAATTGAACTATTTATTTAAGTGCTCAAAAACCTGTAAATGTGGCACTTGAGGACATGGCTTAGAGGGGAACACGATGCTGGGTTGATGGTTGGACTTGGTCATCTTAAAAATATTTTCCAACCTTTTTTGTTCTTATTTTTCCTCCTTTTCCTTATATATGCAATTTATGATAGGATCAGCTGGTTCATTAAAAATTCCAGATGAATGTTGTGGAAATCTGGGAAACAAGGTTAATGAATTCCTATGATCAAAATTCCCAGGAAATTCAAGTTAAAATACTGTAATTATTGGTCAAAATATTCCTTTTAATTGCTCAGTCTTTTTAAACTTGTACATCTCAGTTTAAGTTCCTCAACAACTCTCATTCTCAATTAATTTTTTTTTTCATTACATGTAGGTTTTTTAGTTTCAATAATAGTTGAACGTGTTTTTCCAGACCTGTTTGAAATGAAAAATGGAAAACAAAAGTATTTGGTACCTCCTTGTCCTGCTGCTAAATTTGCTGCTTCCAAAATTCAGGAAACTTTTGAGGGCATCTCCTGGTAAATACTGGACAACAATAAGTGTTCCTAAATCCTGCAGAGAACAGAACTCCTGATCTGAGTCTGATTGGCACGAGATTGATCTAAATAGATCAATCTGATCTGGCCTGACCTGAACCAAGGTGGGTATCCAGATTGGATATTGTAAATGTGGAATTGGATAGAGTAAAAAATCCCACATTATCCCTCCTGCCAATAATGGAATTAGGTTATTGCTCTGGCAGTCAATTGTTGTTTGACAGCAATGTATTCCTCTGGGAGACTCCAAATCCACGTAATTCCCTACCACTCCACCAGAAAGGTGTGATGATCATGACACACAAGGCTGTTTATAATTGGTCTCTTATGTTATAATTAAGAAGGAATAAAAATTAGTCTGGAAAATCTTAATGAAACAGAACCTCATTAGGAATATTTAAGGAGAACCTAGATGCAGATTGAATATTAGATTATCTAAAACGTTTTCTTTTAATGTTTTCTGATATACAGCACCGATCTTTATGCACAAAAAATCTTCCTCAATTTCCTAAACTTTCAAATATCAGCTCAGGGGTATGCAGCAATAACCTGTCCATTTGACTTTTCCTTCCTAGAAATTATTTTCTTTAATTATTCTGAAGCGACAAGAGATGGAGATCCTTGAGCCAGTGCATTTCTGGAATCTCAAAAGTATTTAAAATATTTAGTGTTAAAAAAAAAAATAACCCCAAATTCAAACTGCTCTGTTGCAACACCTTTCTTTGGGGGATAGGTAATGGATTAATGATTTTTAAGCCACAGCAGTCAAGTAAACAGATAAATTTCAATCACTGAGGTCTTTCCAAGTTTATGTGGATGGTTTTAGGTAAGTTTTATGGTTGTGGGAAATTGCCCTCTTAAAAGAACTGGTTTATGAAAAAGAATAACATTTCTTCTCTAAAGTACTTAGGCTGAAATGTGCAGAAATCAGTTCCAAACCAAATGGCAAACCAGGGAACACCTGGTCTTGCTGCCTGGTTTGTAGACTGTGCTTCCAGAAAATAAAATAAAAAAAAATAGAAAAAATGGTTCTGTTTCATTGCATTCCTGCTCATGAACACTTAAGTCAAGGTAGAAATATGTCTGAAAACCATGGAAAAGCTGATCTCTGCTGAAATACTTTTTGCTTTTGTTTCCAATTTAATAATTCTGGGAAAGTCTCATTTCTGAAACATTATCAGCATTGTGCTTTCAAGTTTCATTACAGAAGATAACTCAGGGTTATTGTGGAATAGAAAATGAAAATATTGCAGTTTTATATGCTTTCAGCAATTTTTCTTCTTTTTAAGGTGGTCAAGAAGAATAGAAGCTGGGTTTTTCCAACTATGCATTATCTGATTTATCTCAATTAAACAGATCCAGAACAATTAAATAATTTTCAGAAATTAGAAAATTCCTATTTCTTCTAATCAATGCAGGTTGGATTTTTGACTGAAAGTTGGAGTTACTTAAAAAAATCCCAATGGGAATAAATATCCTGAGGTTCATTATATTTTTTAAAAAATTAATGCTCAGTGTCCAGAAAGAATATCCATTTTTATATCAGGAATAGCACTAAAAGGAACCACAAAGTAAATTCCCAAAATAAATTCACAAAGTAAATCAGCTTTTGCCTAGAACTTGAGGCTGCTCTGGGTAATTCTCTCAGGATATTGGTCTGTAGATACCAGCAGTAAAAATACCTGCTCTGCAATCTCCTGGGCCATTTCACAGAGATAATTTGTGATAAACATTTAAATGACAGCTCAAAAGAGTATTATAGGATATTGATTAAATTTGCCACTGGAAAATGGTTTTAGTTGCTGACAGAAAATTAACAGGGTCTGGGACTTGAAGTTGAAAATTTCTTGTAATACCTTTTGTGTCTAAGAGAACTTATTATAATGTAACATTTAATGAAGATTTTTCTTATATTAATGATGCGAATCAGAAGCTTAAAGACTTCTAAAACATATGAATATTTGTAATGACGCTGATTAATGACAACAAATGAGGTGTTTTCCTGAAGAGAAGATTTTATTAATAGCTCCTATAGGCATGGCAAGAAATGGAAGACCTCAGAATCATCAGAGAAATCAATCCCATTGCAGAGATTATTCCTAAAATTGGCCTGTGGCTGTTACTTTAGCATGGAGACTGGAAAAACGCGGATAAAATTTCTCAAGGCCAGATGGAGTTTCTACCCCATGAACCTTGGGGTGTGGTTTTATTTCAGGCTGGTGCAGAAATATTTCTGCATGGCATGAATCCCCAGTTTGGATGTGCAGCTGTGCCTGTCTTAGCAAATACTGCATCAGGAACAGATCTGAGCAGCAGAGCAGGGATAGACACTCAGAATTCGGAGGGTTTGGGGTTGAACTGGCTCTAATCTGATCCTGTGCGATGAATTGCAGTTGTTGCCTAAGAAATTCCTCTGGAGAGCATCTTCTGGTTAGGAATTTCTCTAAAAAGGAGCTCGATTCTTGTGTATTCCCAGACTGAGACAAAATGGACTGCATGGATAAGTGGGGATGGTGAAGATGGGGATGGCTTCAAAAGCCAGTGTACCCACACTGCATAAAACCCACACTACTGAAGAGTGATGCTTGCTGTGAGAGCTCTTCCTCTTAAAAAAACTCCTAAAGAAGTTTATAAGGTCATCAGAACCTGGGCCTCAGGGACTATGGAGCTTGTCGGGCTCTGCTCTCAGGGAAGAGAGGGAGGAGAGGGAACGGCCTCAGGCTGGGCCAGGGCAGGCTCAGGGTGGACACCAGCAGGAATTTCTGCATGGAAAGGGTGCTCAGGCCTTGGCAGGGGCTGCCCAGGGAGGTTTGGAGTCCCCATCCCTGGAGGCGTCACCTGGAGGTGGCACTGAGTGTTCTGGGCTGGGGACAAAGTGGGGATCAGGCACAGCTTGGACTTGGTGGTCTCAAACTTAAATGACTCTGTAATATAAATAAAACTATAAGTGAAGCTGTCTTAGCACATAACATCCATTACTACTCTTGTAAAACCTGCTCTGAAGGAGTTCTCAATATCAGCAGTGGCAATTTTGCATGGATTAGGATCTCAAATTACAGCAGAACTTTTTCTGTATGGGAGAGTTAATGTCTCCTGTCAGAGCACACGGCACAGGAGGACAAGAGATGTCTGTGCAAAGCAGCCTGCAGGCCCAGACTGAGCAGCACAGACAAAGTAATTACAGGCACTTCAGGAAGAACTAATAAACGTTTCCCAAATCCATTTTAAAGGAAATTGGAAAAGGACTTTGTCAGCATTCAGACAGGCCTCCAGGAGAACACAGCCTCTGACATTTTCATTGAGCCGTGCTTTCCCCACTCCTGGCTCCCTTCAGGAAAAGGGAGTTTTTAGAACTCTTGAGTGCAAATGTCGAAGATTACTCATCACTACTTCAAATGTGCAGTTCCTGAGAACTCCTTTGCCACAAATGTTTCTCCTAAATTGAAGAAACTTTTTGAAGATTGAAATAGTCTATAGACTAGAAAGTGCAGTTTCTGTCAAGTTAGAAATATGACAATTTTGTGACTATTTCAGGAATGAACTACATTGATGCTTTATTTCATTTCCCAGATCTCTGTTGGTTGAAGTGAAAATATTACCTACTGGAGCAAAAGCTTGCAGCAGTTCTTACAGAGGCTTTAAGAAAAGTGGATAAAATATGTTTGCAGTGCTGTAATCCTTCCCTGTGAGGGTGGGCAGGCCCTGGCACAGGGTGCCCAGAAAAGCTGTGGCTGCCCTTGGATCCCTGGAAGTGTCCAAAGCCAGGCTGGACAGGGCTTGGAGCAACCTGGGCTGGTGGAAGGTGTCCCTGCCCATGGTGGGGGGTGAAAAAAGATCATCTTTAAGGCCCCTTGCAGCCCAAAGCAGTCCCTGATTTTTTATTCTACACTGAGCATCCCTGCAGCCGCTCTCCTGTCTGCAACAATTTGTGTATTTCCATGCACTTCAAAGTCACATATTTTATATTTGTTCCCTGTCAGACTCAAATCTGCACCTAATTTAAACATTCCCTTTTCAAACCATCTGCATCAGCTAAATATCCTTCAGGTTCTGCTAAACATGAGGGGATGAGACAATCACACAATTTCATTTGTTCTCTCAGAAAGTTGTTATTTTAAGAAGCTACACAGGAAACATTTTATGACTTTATAAAGATCCCTCATTTATCCATGGATTCAAGGTATTGTGGCCCTCATGAATTTGTTTGCTTAGTTTTCCATTTGATGAAAATATGTTTGTGAGGTTGTGCTTTGTGGGCTCCTGGTGGGAATTAAATTCCTGGGGGTGAAAAAGGGAACAAATCAGAAGAACAGAGCAGATGGGGAGCAGGGAATCTTTGTTTTAATGTATAGTGTAGTAAATGAGCTTAGATGAGACAAAAAAAGTAAATGAGAGAAAAATCTGGAAAATAATAACTGGTAGAGGTTTCTTCTTCTTTTATTATTTAGGGTTTGATATTTGAGTATATTAAAAATCCTTCCCTGCATCACCCAGAGACATTTTTCATTTAATTTTTCTTTTTCTTTTTTGTTTCAAAAGAAGCCTGTAAAAATATATATTTGTGGAGAATGTAATGGAGGAAATATTTGCCACAGGGAACAGAATTCAGCTGCCAATGTTAAGTTTCACCTGACCTTCCCAGCTCACTTTCAGTGTTTTCTGTTGTTATTGGGGATTTTTTTTTTCAGAACATTTGTGTGAAACATTTACATCTGTGAACAGCTCAATTCAAAAATGAATATGGTGTTGCTCACCATGAGCAAGCCTTTGGAATCCCTCACACAATTGTTTTCTGGGGAATTTAGGATGTGAGCTTTCACATAAGGTTTTTTAAAGCTGTACAATTGCCTAATTAAGAAATTATACTTAAATTATTGTTACTTTTAACTTAATAACTAACTACTCATGGCTTGTAATGTGGACTTTTTTATCTAATTACACAGTACTACTCAAACTCATGAAGAAGAAGGTGAAGAAGAAGGACTGGCTTTTGCCTTAAAACTTGTGTCTTGCTTACTATATTTTAAAACTTTAAACTCTAAGTTTTCTACTATATGATATTAAACACTTTTATTTAAACTATGCATTTATAATCCCAGTTTTATCATTCAGTTTTGGAAGTCTTCTCCATGGCCTCAGGTCAAATGCAGTTTTCCCTTGGGGGTCAGTGCCTGTCAGCACAAAAAGTCTAAAATTCTCAGTATCCAGGGCTCCAACACCTATGGAAGTACACAGACTTTCTTCTCGTTCTGTGAAAAAGTTTCCCACCATGCATCAATCCTGAGCTTTCATCAGGAACATTGCATCAGTCTGTTTTTTTCATTTAATGATATTACAGACTTAACTGTAATTCCTCTCATTTTTGCTTTTTGTGAGCTTTAAGCTAAACATAATGACACTTACATAAAACTAAATTATTTTCCTTCTCAATTGCACAACCTGTTCCAATCTTATTTTGTCATTTTCAAAATGAGTCCTTAGTTAGAAAACTACTCCAAGTGAGGTTTCTCTCCCTCATTCCCTAGTACTCCTCTCATTTGGGGGAAAATAAATCATGACATTCTCAGAATCAGATTATTCCCAGTTACTCTGTAATTCTGTGACTTAGTTTCATTATGTAATATTGGCAGCAAGAAGATTCTTAATTAGTTGCACTTGTTCTTTAGAAAAGTTTTTAGAAAAGTCAGTAGAATCAAAAGTTCCACCTAAGCATGTTCTCCGACTTAAATTAACCAGATTAATCACCAGAGTCGCTTGAGGTTACAAAATGAGGGAAGATGTGATTCTTAGCAAAAACTGCACATGGAATATTGTTCTTCCAAGGAGAATCCTTTCCCAAGGAAATAAGGCTCTGATTTGGGGTAGAACGCTGGCATTCCATGTCTCCCCCACTGCAGCACTACGGGCTGTTCCAGGCGAGTGCTGGATAACAAACAAAAATGAAATATGGCCTCCAGGCTGAGCAATTTAAAAGAGATTCAGACAAGACATATCAAGCAAAATCAAATCTTCCCTCATGAATCACTGCTTTTGTAGAAACCTCCTCTTCTTTCCCCCCCCCCGCTCTGGTTATTTACAATGATAAATTTGATTCAAAACTCCTGCATTTAAGTAAGACAGAGCGTAAGAAGGAGATGGAATTGTGTGAATGATTAATATCTACCCTGTCTATGGAGCACTGGAAGGAATCTACAGTTTTTATGAGTCTGTACTTTTTGCTTGTTCCTAAGTTTTAACAAACTTCGTGTTTCAGACTTCTGCCAACTGCTGACAGCAAAGACAATCTGTCTTCTTTCTGCCTGTATGGAGAAAGTGACAATAATTTGATTAGGCTGATTTATAACATTAGAAAGCAAGAAGAAGATGAGGAGGGAATTAATCAAATTATGACAAACTGATCCCAGAGACACTGTGAATTATTAGAGTTTTCTTTTTTAGTCGATGGGATACATCTGGAAGTAAACTAGACCATAGCTGATTAGATTAAAAGAATAATAGCTGTGATTTCTGTTTGATAATTGTCACCTAGAGCAGATAAATTAAAGGTCCCACAAAGCAGAAATCACCTCATCATGCAGGAGGGTGTATTCATAGTGAAAATGTTCTAACAGTGTGTTTTCATTCTGTTAGAAGCTTTTTAAATATTATTTCCTTAGTATATACTGCCAGTTGGAGACTTGGGGTAAGCTTTAAAGGAACTCATTAATGGCAAAGGAGGGAGGTTTTTTGGCAAATACTCCAAAATTCTGATTATCTGCTTCCTCTCCCCATGCTGGCTGAAGTACATCTCTTATTGGGCTAAACTCTATCCTGTATTTTCCCACCTGGACTTACCGATAGTAGGATTTCCAGCGCAGACCCCAGACTTGCATGAGCTCTAGTGGGGAGAAGTTTTATTTTTGGTTGCTTTTTGCACACGTGAAGACTCAGATCAAAATTTTGGAGGGGAAATGGCTATCAAGAGAAAAAAATCAACACCAAGAGCAAGCAAAGAACTTCTCTCTCAAAATAACACCTATGCATGGAGTGACAGGACAAGAGGGAATGGCTTCCGACTGCCATAGGGCAGGGTTAGATGGGATATTGGGAAGGAATTGTTCCCTGTGAGGGTGGGCAGGCCCTGGCACAGGGTGCCCAGAGAAGCTGTGGCTGCCCCTGGATCCCTGGACGTGTCCAAGGCCAGGTTGGGCAGGGCTTGGAGCACCCTGGGACAGTGGAAGGTGTCCCTGCCCATGGCAGGGGGTGGCACTGGATGGGCTTTGAGGTCCCTCCCAACCCAAACCCTTCTGGGATTCTGTAGACAACAGAAAGCAGGGAATTTTTGGGTTTTTTTTTTTTTTTTAATCTTATAAATTTGCTGACATTGAGAAATAGGAGAAAAACTAATGAGGGCCACCTGTCTGAAGAGCACCTCCTGTGGGGAGCTAGAAAACATTGTTGTAAAAAGTATTGCCAGGTTTTGTTGATCAACATAGAGCACTCTATAGCCACAGTTGTGTTCCAGAATATCCTGAGAAAACCAGTAGCTCCTGTGAGAACTTTGCATTAATAGTGCTTACATCTCAACATAATTGTCTTTCTTTGAATGAAATATTGTGTAGCTTTGCAGGATTCACTAAATAGTTTAATTCTCCATCTGGAGCAGTGGTCTGGACACATGCTGAGCTCATCCACTAAAACTGGGTGTTCTGAGGTGCAGAAACAGCATCAGCAAAAGGAAAGGGGACAGGAAGGACCAAGAAATCTTGTGAGAATCCTGTAGAAAACCAACAGCACCATTTCTCTAATGGCTGCCCTGAGTTCTTCATTTGGGAGGGGATTTAAAGCAAGAGTCAGTTTGAACAAGCATTAGCCAATTGGCCCAGAGCAAATGTTCCAAATCTTGAAATGACAACAGGAAAAGTGGAGGCAAGCAGTCAGTAAAGAGTTGCAGCGGTTCTCTGTCTCGTAAGGCCAACAAATAAAGTGATTTCCAAATAATTCAGAAGTCAGTGTCCAAAAAATAAAAATATAATCTTCAAGAGCTGCTTCCTCAGGGCAATAAATTTGCTATTATTATATCTGCTACTAAATGCATTCTTGAGCCTGGTTCTGCTCTGGAGGCTTTTCTGGAAATGCCAATAACAGCATTTCAGGGGGAGGCTGCTGAATGGAAAATTGCACTAAGATCCAGGGAATGCTTCTTCAGTTCACAGATCTGAGCCAAATTCCCAGAGTTAACATTGGACTGTAGGTAACAAATTTACAACAAAACCCTTAAGTTTAGTTTTTGTTCTCTCCTTTTGTTCCAATGAATCTAAAAGTGTTTGTGATATTCTTTGTAACTTTCTCAATTCACAAATCTCTGAAATGTAGCATAAATATAGTACAGGATCTTGGGGTCACCTGGGAATGTCTCTGCAGACAAATTAATCTTACTGATAACAGCCGGAGATTATCAGTGTAAATAGCTCATTTCTTATTGTCCTGATTACATGGGCCAAACAAACATGATTTGTCTTATGCTGTCAGGACTATTTATTTAATCCAAACGCAATATTTTTACATTTCTAGAATACAAGAGGGATTTCCCTCTGGTGACTGCAAATGTAAACCAAGGGACTCTTGGTTGCCTGAGGCCAGTTCACTTTTTGTCTTTTCTGGTTTGGGCACTTGGTAGCAATTGAGTGAAAGTTTAAGTGCTTTCTTTGAACACAGGTATCACTCTACTTGCTTGAGAGAGATGTGTCTTTCTGGGGTTTTATAAATGGTTGGAGCATCTTGCCATATTCCATGCCTGCTGGGATTTCCAAAGGAGCAATCTGTGCCGCACACCCTCTCTGAAAAGGAAATCTGTCTGGGTTTGAAAAGACAGGTGTCTGCTAAGGAAGACAAGAGCCTCTGTTGAAATGGAAAATGTAAACCCCTCTCCTGGAGGGAGGGTTGGTTGTGGAAAAGATAAAGAACAAACTGCCCAATGGACAGAAGATAACTGCCCCACCTCTGACAGATGGCACTAGAATACACACCCCCAGAAACATCTTGTCACCCAAGACAAAGCCAGAAGCAAATGCCTTTGCAGTTATCCCTGCTCTGGCATGTGGAGCAGGAGGAGCTGTGAGGACACCTCACTGATGGTGGGGAGCATGGCACAATCTCCCCTGTAACTGTGGTGTGGGTAACACTGCTGGCAGGAGGATAAATTCCATATGGGATGGGCTGCAAGAAGAGCCTTTTGCAGCTGTTTCAGGTATGTTTTGAGTATAGACTGCACCAGTGACAGAATCTCAATCTCACACTGGTTTGGGTCAGAAGGGACCTCAAAGCCCATCCAGTCCCACTCTTTTCCATGGGCAAGGTCACCTTCCACATTCCCAGGTTGCTCCAAGCCCTGTCCAACCTGGCCTTGAGCAATACCAACCAATAAAACACATGAAACACAGACCCATGAACAGGAAAAACGACAGGAAAGCAACAGATTTTGACGCCTGTTTGGAGAATTCTGTCCCAGCAGAAGCTATTGCCAGCATGCCTGTGGCAGAGTCAGCTGGAGAGCAGGAGCTGGAATCAAAGTCCTGTTTCCTCCCCAGATTTCCTTTCCCATTGCTGGTGTTTCATACCCTTCTCCCAAAAGAAAATGGGATAATCTCATCTGCCCTTGGCAGAGTTTAAATTATTCCTGAGACCAGGACTTTTTCTGGCCAGGTTTCACCAGGCTCCTTTCTTGCTTACCTTGTAGAATTACCTGGTCCCAGCACACAGCTCTCCTGCTTCTCAATTCCCTATTTTTATCTTGCTGATTCTACTGTTTCCAAGTGTTTTCCCCTGCTCTTTCTGTGCAGGTCTCTGCTGACTCCTTTGTGGTTGCAGATATTAATGTAAATGTATAGAGTTATGCTCAGAGTGTCCTCCTCTCACAAAAAAGTGTGGCTAAAGGCATTTTGTATCACTGCCAGCTGCACTATTTCAGTGTGCTCGTGCCTTGGTGCAAGGCAGGCAAATACTCACTGCCTTTTGCAGGAAACAGGTCTCTGCTTCAGCACTGCTCCACTGCTCTGAGTCACCTGGGAGCAGCTCAGTCCCCTAAAGAAGTGATGGTGCTCCATCACTTGTTCAGGTTTGGATTTCGAAACACCCCCAAAAATGAAGACAGTTCGTGATGATGGATTTTAAAGCGTGGTGGCCATGAAGCCTTTAAACTGTCTGCTTTGGACACCCCCCCTCACACACTTAGTGACAGCACTTCCATGTGGGACCACTGCTGGCTCAGTGTTTCAGCCTCTTTTAACTCTGTTGATTGAAAAAAAAAAAAAAAAACAAAAAACTGGATGATCTTGGAGGTCTTTTCCAACCTATATTGTCCTCTGGTTGTACGGGAACAGGACAATATCTCTTAAATCAGTACATTGAAATGTACTTTCAAATGCATCTCTAATAAGCCAACATTTCACTCACAATTATCTGCTCCTAATGTCTGAGCAGATTTGGATTAATGTTAAAAGGCTACATCAACAGTAAAACAGTTTCCCTGTATTCACAATGTCTTGTATTCATCACTTCTGAAAAAAAAGCTGCTCAGGATCTTCATATTTCACTGAGTTTAATTGTGAAATTCAAGTTTTAGTCAACAGGAACCAGTTGAGAAAGTGTTCCGAGATAGTAAATGGAAGCCAGTAGGCATCTACAACCATTTCAGTGGCAAAAAAATTAAAAATTATAAATGAAGGGCAGAATAATGGAGTTCACTGCTCGTTTTTTCACTTGTTTACTCTTTCTTCAACCCTTGACACTATAATAAACTTCAGTCAGGTGCACAGTTCCTTCCAGGCAAAGTATTCCATGCAGTGATGCATATTTAAGGAAGAAAATTTACTACAAAAAAAAAAAAATCTTCACTTAAATCCAGTGTTGGCAAAGTAATTCTTTTTAAAAAGCAGATTTGAATATACTTAGAAATACAGATGCAAAAGCAAAATGAAAGGTGAGTTCTCAATATTCTTGGAACAGAATATATATATATCTTTCATTTAGAAAATCTATCTGAGGTCAATGCCCTTGAATTCAGCAGTGCATTCCAATTTTCCCTGTAAACCAAACTCTTATCTAAAGAATTTAGTAGCAATTTAAACTAGTTACTTAAGGAGCTTTCTAAAATTATTGGGGCTTTACAGCCTATGTTCTCATGATAAAAGTGCTTGGAAATCAACCTTGTTCCCAGGAAATCAGTGGCAAGAGTCTTACAAATGTCAAGTGGGTGTTTTACTACAAATGAACCTGGGTTTGTAACACAGTAAAGCTCTTAGGTTATAAAAGACAGGAGGAAAAAGGAAAAAGAAAGGAAAATCCCTGCTTTGTGGAGCTGAAAGAGTTGGTTGTGTTCTACAGGCCTAGAAGATTCTTCCAGCCCTAGAGTGCCTCAGGGTTTTAAACAGGGCTTTAGATACTTCTGTAAATAAACTTACTGCTCAAACTATATCCCATTAATGCCCACTTAGTTGTTTGCTGAATATCCCAAGTTCCCATGTTCCTTCCCCCAAATTAAAACAGAAAAATCTGGTAATTTTTAATGATTTATTATTGCCAAGAGTGTTGGAGAGGAAGAACTTTGCTATAAGCAAACAGTACTCAACTGAGTATAATTAAATATTTGCATATTTTCCTTTATATATAACTATAACTCTAACCATAACTATAGCTAACTATAACTATAACTATAACTATAACTATAACTATAACTATAACTATAACCGTAACTGTAACTATAACTATAACTAACTATAACAACTATAACCATTAACATTAGTATTAGTATTAATATTAATTATATATAGATAAATAAATAACTATCTATATATAGATATATAGATATAGATATATAATCAAGGAAATTTATGGCTTCACTTAGAAACTCTGACTCACTGTACACATTTTCCAGTGGTGGTTTTGGGGACAAAATTCTGTATTTTCTCTCTAGGCTTTTGTTTTCCCTTTAATCAGGAACCACTGCAATGTTGTCAAGCATTTTCAAACAACTGGTGTCCTGGACACTGCCATTTCTTCATCAATTTTTCTTTACTTCATTAATTAGAACACCTGTAGCTGATTACTTTAATACTCATATTTTAAGAAACAGACAAACTTTTGGTTTTGTCTGTTTTTGTTGGTTTCTTTTGTTCCAGACAAACAAAAGAGACTATTGCAAAGGTATTGATATTACTGCTGCTGAAAACTTCATTATTGCAAAGCCAGGAGCCACAAAACAGCCACAAAACAGTTCAATATGTTTAAAGCTGACTAAGAAATTAGTTTCCTGGCCTGTTTAAATAATACTAAGAGGAGAGTAATAAGCCTGTAGGTCTTATTACAGGCAGCAGAAAAAAAGCAGAAAAAAGAGTCTCTTTATAAACTGTAAAGCTCAACTTTTTTATTATGAAGACAAAGCACCACCTGTGACCTTTAAGAGATTTATTTTGTTCCCTCACCCGTTCTCCTGTGCAAAGGATTAAAACATTATTCATTCCATAG
Source organism: Dicaeum eximium (assembly GCA_013396995.1). Classification (NCBI taxonomy): domain Eukaryota; kingdom Metazoa; phylum Chordata; class Aves; order Passeriformes; family Dicaeidae; genus Dicaeum; species Dicaeum eximium. Next base: position 259,468 of record VWZP01009914.1, on the reverse strand, counting down.
CTATAAAAAAAAATCAGTCATCTACACTACTTTTGATTTTCTTCTCCACACATCCATTATGTTTCAAATAAACTTTTTTTTTTTTTCAACTCCTGGAGTTCCTAAATAACTTCTTCAAACACTGGGGAGAAGTGTTGACAAAGCAGTGAATAATGTTCAGCTGAATCATGTTTGTCACACAGAAACACCTCAGCTCCAGCACACGTTTCCCCTGGGACAACATGTTCAACAATGGAAAATCAGTTCTGCAGCCTCCAAGGAGAATTATCCTGCCCAGGTGTGGTCACAGCACACTTCCAGGAGGAAAAATTCACAGCTTGACACTTACCTGGGTGTTTCCATAAGTAATTTACTTGGGCCACACTGGGATTCATGTAGAAAACACCACCATATTTTAGAGGTGATTTAATCAGTTGGACTCACCTGATGTTTATATCACCTTGAGTATGCAGTAGTCATAATTAACAGGTTATATTAGGTATATAATTCATTATTTCATAGTATCCTCGTTGTTCTTAATAGTTTAGTTATCGTTGCAGGATTGTTTCCCTGTGATTGTATCTTTTAATATTCATTGAGTTGCTAACAGATAGAATCATGGAATATCCTGTCCAGGATCATCCAGTCCAACTCCTGGCCCTGACACCCCAACAATCCCACCCTGTGCATCTCTGAGGGCATTGACCAAACCCTCCTGGAGCTCTGGCAGCCTTGGGGCTGTGCCCATTCCCTGGGGAGCCTGGGCAGTGCCAGCACCCTCTGGGGAAGAACCTTTCCCAAATAGCCAACCTCAACTTTCTTTGGCACAACTTCAGCCATTCCCTCAGGCCCTGTCCCTCGTCATCTTCCAACTGTCATCCCACAAATTATTCTTTAGGATAACAGTGGTTTCCTCCTCTATAACTTATTCCCAGTGATTCCTTTCATCGCATTCCAGCCGTGAACGGCCTAAACCATGGTTATAACCAACCACAGCCAGATTAATGTGGGAATTTAGAGAGACCATTCCCAGAGGAGACAGGCAGCTCTCCTGCCAGCAGAAAGTGTGTAGTGCTGTTGGGCTACAGAAGGATCAAGAGGAAGCCCCACTCAGCCTGGTCCCTTTCCCAGCCTTGCAGTGTCTCTGGCCTGCAGCACTCCTGCTCCTTTGACATAACATTATTACATGTCTTTGTCAGATCGCCGCCAAACTACTTCAAACATGCTCTATGCTGCTAAAAATCTCTGCAATTACCTCTAGCTCACGCAGGACAAAGCAGGGCACTTCCTACGAAGTTTGGGCTGGGGCTTTTTGATCCTTCCCGCTGTTCTAGTGTGCACAAGCTGCTTGTTGGTGTTTTGATGGGGTTCAGGGTCTTGGTCTTAATGTTTAAAGCCCTTAATAGAGTGGGTCGCACTCTCTTGCTGGAGCTCTGATCTTTAGGGGTCTTTCATCTCGCCTTGGGAGATCTGAGGGAAAAGGTTAATCGTTGTCAGGGGTGGGAAGAAAGCCTCAGTTCGGCTCGGAGCTTTGCGGCCTACCGTCAGATCTGTGAAATGCCTTCCTTGAAGAGCAAGAGCCACTATGGACTTGGGCTCTTGAAAGACGCACAAAGGCCTCACTTATCTTTGCAGATATTGGGGAGGCACCTCAGGTTCCTCTTGACTCTTTCTTTCCTCGAGGCTAAAAGTTGAAGTAGAAAGAGCTCAGCGCAGTTGCAGCTGCACATCCGCACTTCTGAGCATGGATTCTGTGGCAGCTCCTCCTCACACGCCTGAGGCCTCGGCTGCTTTTCCAGCCAGAAGATCCATCTCAAAGGAAGAAAATGGCTCCTGAATCCTCTAAGTGGTCCTGCTTCCACACTAATTCTGGTCCTTTTGTGCCTTCATAGTGATGCCTCAGGTTTTAGTTTTTATATTTTTCAGATTCTGTGCTGCTTTAGTGTGTGGGTCTGAGCTTCATATTAGGGGATGGTGAGCTCTCTGCACAGAGTAGGGAGACAAAACAATTCCTTCTCCAGCTGGGGACCAAGGACAAATGATCCAAATCTCAGGCCCAAGAGCACAAGCAACGTGGACTGAAGAGAGAAAAACAAGAAGGATGGGACTTCATGGGCTAAAGCTGGAATTGGACAATTAACTCCAAAATGCAAATGGAGCAGAACTGATAAAAGTGACAGAGCCCGTGCCCAGTGTCCATTTTGTGCCCATTTTGGTTCATCTTGGGTGCAGCCCTGGCTGGGTTCTTGTGCTGCCCAAGGGGGATCCATGGAGGAAATCCTTTTAATAAATCCCTACTTTATTCTTTAGCTCTGTCCAGCCTCTGTTCTAGGTCAGCCTTCACAAGGCATCAATAGTAGGAAGTAATCTTTTTTTATCAGTATTTTATGGAATCACAGAAGGGTTTCATTTGGAAGAGACTTTACAGATCATCTGGTTTCTACCTCCTGTCATAGGCAGGGATACTTCCCTGGAATAACTGAGGTTCTCCACTTCTATTTGCCTCCTGGAACATGTTTTGATCCAAGAACAGCTTGCTTTAGGTTAAGAGACCAAGAGAGCACCAAATTTAGTTTTCTTTTAGTGACCCTGTCCTTAGAATAATCCTGTATTAACCCCCTGACCTTTGTGATTAGAGCAGCACACAGGGAATGTCATTCTGAAATAGTTAAAACCATGGTTATGCCATTCACAGAGCTGTCATTTTGATAGCACTCTGAAGGACAGGAAGACAACAGACTTGCTATTTCAAAACTCAGTTTCTGGAGGACTTTGGAAATTTATTCTGTAGGATTTCCATTGTCACCACTTTTCAACCAGTTAGATTTGGGGTGGACTTGCAGTTTTTGTCTTCCGTGCATGTTTTATCTTCTGTTAAGTTCTTGGGAAGAAGACTTTAGTGTGACCTCACTCAGAGGGCTGAGAACACACATAGACTGAAAATGGAAAGCCAGCTGACATTTGACCAGGTTGCAGTGGTTTTGGTCAAATACCTAAAATTTAGATAAAGACTGTCCTGTTGCCCTGATCTGTTGCAGTTTTAAGCACCAGGGACAAGATATCCCCATTGTAAAAGGGTTGAAATTGTGATGACCACTCACTCAGAGAATGTCTTCAAGCCCTGGCATTGAGCTGCAGCTCAGGAAAGCTAAATCCACCATTTAGGAGAAGCAGAAGTCTCCTAATTCCACTTGTATGAATCCAGTCACATCACTCAGGAGCTGTATTCTGTAAGGATCCACTTTTGGGGAGGCAGTTTTTAAGATAACCATGAAGGTTTTTTCTTCTTTATGAGCACAATAAAGAGAGAATGAAAGTTTTGAATTCAAGGTTACACCCACCTTGGTTCTTTGTGTATTAATTTCATTAATTGGCAGATAATGCCAATTGATGTAGAAGTGAGAGAGAAATTCTGAGGTCATGCAATGGTTGTAATCTGAGCCCTCAGTACCCACTCAGCATTTACTCTTTGGATGCTGTTCAGATAAAATTTTGTGTCAATCCTTCTATAAATCAATAGTCCCCACTAACAGCTTGTTTGCAGTCATTGCACACTATTTAATATTCACATAGTTTAAAAAAAAATCTTACTTTATTTTTTCTTTCTTATAAAAACTTTTTTGACAAATTATAATTCAATTATAATTCAAATCTCTGTAGGATGTGTGACAATTCACTTCAGCCATGAACAGCATGAGAGTATAACAGAGGAGAACACTGGATAATAAAGCAGCATCTAGGAATCAGTTTTATTTCTGTAAATAAATATTTCATTGCCGTGAGAACAGTGTGTTTATGTTGTGAGTGACTTTAAAACCAAGTGTATTTCTGTGGGTCTGAGGACAGAAATGAAAGCCTACAAAGAGAAGATTGGTATTGTTTTGCCTGTAGTAACAAGAGTCTCTAGGTTATGAACAAATGGAAGATGAGTGAGACCAATTTGCATCTTCTCTGCACTGAGCACAGTGTAGAGAAAGACAAATTCCAGGCAATCTTAAAGTTTAGGGTAGAGTCTAACACCAGTGTTATTTACCCATGGAGTTCAATACCTGGGTACACATGATGAGGGCAGTCATCTTAGGAATTATGTTGGACTATCTTGTTTGAATAATGTTGTAAACCCTCTGCTAATTGTTCTTAATATACTTATGATCTGGGAATTTTTATTTGGTGAAGTATTATTCAGCTAACTCTTAACCAGTCTGTTAATTATTAACCTAATTATTCATTCTGTTGCAGGGCCAGCATTTTTTCCCATTTTCCTAAGAAAATAAAAAATTGGCAGCTGAGAAAGGAGCAGGCCATATCGGCATATTTTCTGTATCTACGGTAATATTAGGAATTATTTGATCAATTCCTGGCTTAGAGAGGAAATTTTTGATGGGAAAGGATATGAAATGTAATGCCCAGAAACTAGAATTACTCAGCTTAGCTGGAGGGATTCGGTGAAAATTTCTAAAGGTGAATAAACAGCAAAAAAATTGAAAAACAGAATTAGGGTTGTTGCAGTCTCAGTGATTAAGAATTATTGTCTGTATGAGAGGTTTGAGATGGGCTGCAAGAATCCATGGGGGTACAAAATGTGATGTCTGATCCTAATGTTCGTTTCCAGCATTAAAATCTGTGACAGAAATTTTCTGAAGGCCTGGTAACTCTCAGTTCCTTCTGCCACAATACTTTTCTTCCTGTGGTCGTTTCCCCATCAAGTTAAATCCCCACCACAGTGTGAAACGTGGTTTTGGCAAGAACCAAGCCTGTTTTAGTGGAGGAAACACAGAGAACCAACACTGAGCACAGAGCTGATATCTATTTTGGATTTCTGCAAGGCTCCAAAAGCCCTCTTGATTAAATGGATTCAATATTTTGATGCTACCACAGATGCTGCGTTCAGATGAGAGCCAACCCTGCGGAGCAGAATAATAGACTAAAAATCCAACTAGAGCAGACCAAGTGCTGTGAGTGAAGGTGTATTTCAATTTAATCATCAGAGAGTAATTCATGTGTTCTTGTTAATTCTTGTGTGCTATTGATCTTGGCATCTCCAAGAGGCTGTGCCACCCTGTGCCCTGCAGCTGCTTCTGCCCAGCTGCAACACTTACATGACTGCAAGGATTGGAAAATTCTGATTTTTGTTCAAGCTCCTGAGGATTCAGTATGTTCCTGCCCGTGGGCTTTCAAGACCTCTCCCAACATGTTGTGCTTGTATTTTTGGTGGCCTCTATATTTTAAAAACAGCTTTCAAGTTGTCTCTTTGTAATGGTAAAGCTAATTTTTAATTACCACAATGTAGCGAGAGATGTGTCTTGAAAAGTTCACTACAAAAGAATGGCCAGCAAGAATATACAATATATTTTATATGCTAATATCTCAAATATAATTTATTACAAATATCATACTTTAGTAAATCATTGCTATTGCTATTTAATATTTGTATCAGTATCACTGGTTTATTATAAAAATTGTTTAGCATGCACATAACCACAACATACCTTACCATGAAGAAATTGAATTAACTTATTGGGAAACCATTTCAAAGCTACAAACTTCTATTTTCTGGTATTAATTTATTCAGTCAGTGTCAGTTTTTTGTTCTGAATATTGCTCTATTTATCACAAATTTGTCTTTTTTCTTCACTTCCTGACTCAGTGTGAATGTTCCATCTTATTAAAAAAAATTTTTTTTTTTTTTTTTTCACTTCTGGGACTGAAGTAATGAACAGGTAACATCACTTAAGTCTTCTGGCTGGGACTAAATAAAAATATTAATAAAGAGTTTTGAGATATTTCTTATGCAATACATTATTTGACAGTTTATGGTCAATCACTGAAAATTTTATTTTCACAAAAATTTCATTACTGGTTTTGTACAGTGAGGAGGCTAAAGGTTGAATGTAGCACAGCAATTATTTAAAAATCAGATCAATTTAAAGGCTCGGAATAATAAGCCTGTTTACAAAAAAATAAAAAAATGCAAAAGTTAAGCATGCAACAAAAACTGACATATATTTATTGGAAAATTATATACAATTACATGGAGAATGTGACATTGATCCAGTGTTAGGGTACAACAAAATCCACACTTCTGATCACCTTGAGCTTAATGATTGAGAAAAATCTATGGAAAATTGGCAGCTTCATTGAGACCTGCAAGTAGAGACTTCTTAAAGTAGCAAAAAAAAAAAACAAAAACAAAAACAAAATGAGGGTGATATTTCTTTTGGAATATTGCAATAGTGTTTTTAAGGAGAAAACAACATATAATTAGGATCCCGTCAGGATTTGCAAGTAAAATTGCATGATGTGTCCTTTTAATATTTTATTTTGCAGGCAATCCTGTTATTTTGAAAGCTACATAACAAATATATCCATTTAGACTTAAATCCTGTCTGGGTTTATATGAGGATTTGAAAATGATGTAAAATAGCACTGTAAGGAAAACTTACTAGAAAAATTAACTGCAATGATACAGGGAAGAAAACAATTAGTAACGAAAATAATCTGTTTTACAAAGAACCTGGTGTGATAGTTAAAGAGCCTGGCCTTTAAAATTTAAGGAGAACATTTAAAATTTGTGGTCTGGCCTTTTTGTGAATACAATTTAAAGATTCATGTTAAAGACAACTGGATTTAGGAACAGGTGAATTCTTTTCCCCATCACAATAACTTTCCCTGGAGAAAGGATAGAGAAGAACTGAGCTGGTCACAGTAAATTATTCACAATATACATGTGAATATGTAATATTAACATAGGATTTATGCTTTGATTTCATGATTTATTCATCTTGAACAGTGTGTGGGGGTTATTCTCAATGGGAAATTTGTTTTCTCCTCAGACCTGTTCCCATGAATGGTTCCCATCCATCCTGCCAGCTGAGGGAGGAAGCTGTTGGAAATCTAATGGAGCAGAGTACAAGTGTGAGGAAAACCCACTCATTTGGGCAGCAGCCCATATTTACACTCATTTTAAGCTCTTAGGGCATTATAGGTATAGGTGCAACGGCTGCTGGGCAGTGATTTATGGGATTGTCTCTGGGCTTTTGCAATAAAGATTATGCTCATACTTGGAAATCACAAATGTGCAAAATTCCACAGTCAGTCTATTTTCAGTCAGGTTTATTTTTAATGCTAAACTTCCTTGCTGGTATAGAAATTGCCTGAACTAGCAGTACTTCTGTGAGAAGGTCAATAATTCAATATTAACTGAAACAGATTTTCTACGATTAAGCTCTAGAGGTTTTTATTTTGGGTACCAGAGGTTCTTTGCATTAGAAGCAGATTTCATTTTGCAAAGAGAGCAATAATTTCTGATAGTTTTTACTTCTAGCACTTCATTTAGCGACCACCAGCACATTTATTTGCAAAGCTAAAGCAAAACCCAGCAACACTTAGCAGGTAATTGTTCTTCAAAGCCAACACAAGGCAATAAAAATTCAAGAGGAGCAGGATGGGTTACTGAAGCTGAGCAGACACTTGGGGATGAAGGAAGGGGATGCCAGATGTCCAACTGCAATCCCTAAAAATGTCTGTACAGGTCGCTTGCAGACTGATAAATTTCTTCTCTTCAGTTTACTTCAGTAACAAGGCTCCTACAACTCCTTTGGTTTGTAAGGCACTGGAAAAAGGTGTCCCGGGAAGTGTCGGAGTTGCCATCCTTGGAAGTATTCAAAAAATGTGTGGATTTGGCCCTTGAGGACGTGGTTTAGTGGTGAACATGGTGGTGGTGCTGTTTTATGGTGGGACCTGATGATTTTAAAGGTGTTTTCCAACCTTTACAATTCTGTGATCCCTCCATGATTTGCAGCAGAGTGTACATATGTGGGACAGAAATGGTTACGACTTAAGATCTATCTCTGTAATTTAATCTCTGAAGTTCCTGACTTACCTAATAAATGAGCCTTCTCTACCCTCAATTGTTAACTGAACGTATTGAGCTTTTTTCAAACTATTAACTCCCCAAATATTCAGGGCTTGGGTTGCTTTTGAATGATTTCTTCGGTAATAAGAAACTTGTAGTGAACTTTGGATTTCCATCCTTTAAAACCATTGACTCGCAGTTAGCCTATGAAAAGTGTAATTGATTTCCATTTAGCTGTAATGGAATTTCTGCCTGGGATGCATCGAGTGGGGTGAGGGATGTGGAGTGCAGTGAATCACTGTCCCCGGGCTCGCTCCGTCTTCCCAGGGAATGGGAGCTCCCTGGAAATAAAATTCCCACGTTTCTCTTCAGTCGATTCACTGCTGCAGTCAGAAAGGGATGTTTTTAAGCAGGAGCAAAGGCTGGATGATCGACCGTAAAGCTCCTCTAATGAATTAAATTACACCAGTGATACTTTCTCATTGTTCCAGGCAGGAGTGCCTGATACCCAGCAGCCCGTGGGCAATAACACTGAAGAAGTCACAGAATCTCAGCTGATATCAGTTATTGCTTTCCCATTTCCCCTATCAGCAAAGGATTTTAGAGACACAGATTGAGGCTACTAGTCCGAAATACATTTGAAGAGGTCAGGAGGTGTTATTGGAAGTCCTCTGGGAAAGATTTTGTAGTCCTCTTAAAGACAATTCACATCAAACAATGCTTTATTTCAAAGTATTTCACTTCAAAAAGGTGCTCTGAAAGGGTCTGAAAGAAATCTTTAGTCATATCTGCCATGTTTGTGTCACAGTTTCTGTTGCTGGGATGTTTCATAGGATGTTTCACATAGGATGTGGAGCTAAGTTCTGAATTAGTTACTGCTGTGTTTGTGTCTGCATTCTGCTGAGTATGTGTGCAATCCTTTAATCCTTCTGGGCAGCTTCCTGGTGCTTTCCAGGAAGGAATTTAGTGTTGTAGCCAACAGTTTCCCCAAGGAGGGGCAGACACTGATCTCTCCTCTCTGGTGACCAGGGCCAGGACCCAGGGAATGGCTGGAGCTGTGCCAGGGCAGGGTCAGGCTGAGCTCAGGGAAAGGTTCTTCCCCAGAGGGTGCTGGCACTGCCCAGGCTCCCCAGGGAATGGGCACAGCCCCAAGGCTGCCAGAGCTCCAGGAGGGTTTGGGCAACACTCCCAGGGATGGACAGGGTGGGATTGTTGGGGTGTCTGGGCAGGGACAGGGGCTGGATCCATGATCCTGTGGGTTCCTTCCCACTCAGGAAATTCTGTGATTCCGTGATTCCTCCTTACAAGTATCTTGGACAGTCTGCACTAAAATTTGCAGTTATTATGGTTTCCTAACCCCCTGAGAGGAACCTTTGTTTACCAATCAGTTTTGTCTGCTGAAACTTTTGGGGTTTCTCTCTTTTATATTTTAAACTAAGCAGGGTGAGCTCCACCCCTCTCTCCCAACACTGGCCATGAGGGAGAGTCAGGGCTCAGGATGCTTTGTACTGAGAGACACCCTTGCCTCGGGTAGCAGATGATGTGCTCAGCCTGTGCAGAGATTTTGCATTTCAAAGGAAAGCCCTTAATAGTAATCAACCCTTGTGTTTGCTGCTGCTCACTTCCAGAGGGGAGTGTTATGAATACTTGGAATAAATATCACAGAAGAGAAAATATTTTTTGCCACTTTGCAAAACTTACTCTTTCATTTGGCCTTTTAGTGAGGTTTTATGAAACCCTAATGGGGCCTGCCTCATGCTGATGTCAGCAGAGCTTTGTGGAGTGACTTTGATCCTTCACATGGAGGTCTGTGGTGGGGAAGCATCTCCATCACTGTCAGAAGTCAGAGTGCTTATTCCCACCATCACCTCACAGTGATTACACAGAGGATGGGGTTAATATTTGATCCCTCTCTCATTTACTCCAAGACACATCGTTTTAATGTACACACTGACACGTGGAGATGGACCATTTATGAGGGGTGATGGACTCCACTGCCATTAAGTTTTAATGCATCATTAATTTTCTAGGCAGATGTAAAACAAGACTCTGATATTCTGTTCTTCATTCCCAAGGTTGACTTAAAAGTCAGTGACCTCTCTTGATTGAGTGGTCATTAAACTAGTCTGAACTATAGTCATTTTAATCTTCAGAGCATATAAAAATTAGCAGTTAAAAAAAAAACATGCAGATTTTTGCCTAAGACTCCGGCTTATTAATTTCTACATTAAAATTATGCATAGACTTCTCTTCAAATGCACCTGAGAGAACCTTTTAGATTCCTCAGTTTCCTTTGTCCAAGGTGAAATTCTACCCAAAATGATTGCACAACGCTGAAAATGTTTAAGGAGCTTGATCTACTATGATTTAAGCACATTTGATTTTTAGGGATTTAAGTTATGCTCCTCAGCTAAAATTTATGTGAAGGGAAGAAGAAAAGGGGTGGAACAATCCCTGTCCTAGAGGGGCAGGGGTTGGAACCAGTGGTCTCTGAGGTCCCCTCCAACCCAAACTGTCCCATGATCCCACCCTGGTGTCCCCAGGAGTTTCAGATCCAAGGAAGGGTGCTAGGAAAATCCACACAACTCTTTCTTTTGGGGATCATTGGATAGCATTTACCTTCCCATAATGAATTTTGTGCCTTGAAGAAGGCTCCCACCTTCACACTCTGCTCCATCACAACTGAGGTTTTACTGTGAAATGAAAATTCCTCAAGTTTTGCTGCACCATGTGTGGCCAAATTGGCTTTTTCTGTTCCCTTTGTTTTCTCTAAACCATCAGGTAAGTTTGGTGTGAACACATGAACTTAATTTCTGCAGATGGATTATAAATATTTTTTTAATTTAAATAGAAACAGGTTTTGTTTGGGGTTTTTTTGTGGGTTGTTTTTTGGTTTGTTTTTTCTTTGGAGGGTGGGGTGTGTGAGTTGGTTTTTTTTTTTACTTTATTTGGTCTGTTGTTGCCAGCTTGTTTGTGGGGTTTTTTGGCAGTGCTAGAACAAAATGCTGATTTTTGGCAGAGTCCAAGGCCAGGTTGGACAGGGCTTGGAGCAACCTGGGCTAGTGGAAGGTGTGCCTGTCCATGGCAGGGGTGGTACTGGATGGGTTTTAGGGTCCCTTCCAACCCAAACCACTCCATGCCATTATGATTCTCTGTCATTGTGCCTCCTTGATCCTCTTGTGAGTGACTCAGTCAGACAGTGAGGGAAAATTGAATAATTTTCAGTGCTAGGCAAGATTATTATTTTATCCCTCAGCATATAAAAATTATGAAGTGCCTTATTGGAGCTGGAGGGGGATGTAAGTGGGCAAATTGGAAGTGGGGGTGGTAGTTAAGTACATATTATTTAGGCAAATATCTGCATAAAGAGAAAAAAGTAGTCCAGCTTTCACAACTGAAGGAACATCCAAGCTCTTGCAGTGAGAAGAAATAGATGCAAAGTGGTTTTTTTTTAATCTCCCCCAATATTTCAGGATTGTTATTTTACACAGACTAATGTAAGAGAAAAATAAGCAGCAAAACAGCACTACTCACAACAGTGTTTTCAGAAATTTAATAAGAAATCTCGGTTTCTTATCCTAATCACGTTCACCAATTTAGTGTTTCTTCTTGTCCTGTTCCTGAAAAGCATCAGAATAATTTTCTTCCCACAAGTCCTATTGATTTCTGTCCTGTAGAAGTTGAACATATCTGCACTATTTGTTTGGGTTTTGTTGTCAGTAATCCGTTTTTGTTTGTGGTTTTTTTTCAGTTCTGCTATAAAATTCAAGTCAGTCTTGTTCTGAAGTACAGGGAATTTGGGAGCAGTTTGCCCCGAGCACTGCACTGTATTTTAATAAGTGTTACATCACTCTCAGAACATCAGTTAATTGCCCTTGGACTTGTGTTAGGGAATGCATTCCCATGCAATTTCTAGGTGCACTTGTTGGGAATTCTTTCTGAAATTCCTGGAGTGTGAGGAGGCAGGAGCAGCAGAGAGGGGCTTTTATGGATTGACCATGACCCCCCACAGCCCATCTCCCCTTGGAAGAATTTAGGAGAGTGTGTGTGGTGGAAGGCGTTGTTCTAATCTGATTTTGCTTTCTTTATCCAAACATATTTCAGCTGGTGATCAATTCAATTAATTTTCCCCAAGCTGAGTCTGTTGTGCCTGTGACTATAATTAGTAAGAGACCTCCTTGTTTGTTTTCTTTTTTTTTTTAATTAATCATCCTCCATGAGGTTTTCCATCTCATTTTCTCCCCTGACCTGTTGAGGAGGGAGATCAGGAGAGCAGCTGGGTGGGCTCTGTCAGCCAGCCCAGGTCAACTTCTTTATTTGAATAAATTTACATATTATTCCAATATTGGTATGGGGAAAAGTGCTCCTTTGGGATCAGCTTCCATGGAACACCAAGTTTCACAGCAATGTCAGGACAGATGAAGGTGGGAGGATCTCCAGGGAGCAATTAGGGGACTATGAGAGTGGTGTAACAGGATTTGTTTTGTTTATTGCCATTCTTTGCAATACTTTTGCCTTTTAGGAGCCCAAAAACATCCCAAATTGCATCAGTTTTAAGACTGCATGAAGATTATCATTCTAGGCAGAGAGATTTCACCACAGCCTCCCATGGTTCTGCCCAGAGCTTCCCTGGTTTAGGAAGTGCTGTGTGATTTCATGGGAGGAGCAACATCATTTTCCCAAAGATTGCTGTCAGATCTTCACCCCAGAACGTTATTTTGTGGACAGGAGTAGCTACCAATTCATAAATATTTATTCACATGTTTGACTACTAATTTGAAAGCTTAAATTGGATTAATTTGGGTTGTTTATCTATGGGTAGAATAGAATGGTTTTGGCACAAGGACTTCAGTTGTGGTCAGACCTTCAGCTCCACACGATGAACTGCTCTGGTTATGATGCTCTTGTTTCAATAATTATTAAGTTAGATAAATAATGCATTATCTTAGTGTATAACACTAATTCTAAATTAAAACAAAAACAAACAAACAAACCAACAAACAAAAACCCCAAACCTAAGCAGACATTAAGTTTTGTAGTAGCTGTTAAACTTAGAATTTCAATGATCATTTAGGAATTCATTTATTCAGCTGAGGCATTGACACAGTTTGCCCAGAGAAGACCTGGTCTTAGTGGAAGGTTCCCTGCCCATGGCAGGAGTTGGAATGAGATGAGAATAATTTTAATGTATAAAGAAAAAGAAAAGAAAAATTGTCAGATGGTCACCCAAACTGAGCACACAAATACTTGGTGTTTAATTCTGAAGCTCAGTAATGAGTATTCCCTAATGCTTTACCAGTAAAATAAACTACAATTTGCTCTCTTAATTATTTAAAATAAATAAATAAATAAATTGAAAATTTAGTATTTCTTTTCCACAAAGGTCTCTTTCAGTCCATAAATACCTTGTGAAATGACAAACCCTATTGCAAACAAGAAAACTGCTTTAAAAAGCTGTTTATAACATGCAGCATATTAAAGCATGTTTTATGATTCATGTAACCTAAATATGAATATAAATTGATGATTTTCTTCTTTCTTGTGCTTGACTAGAAATGTAAGGGGTTTTTTGTGGTTTTTTTTTTTTTTTCTTTAACAACCTACCAATGATTTGTCAGAGCAAAGATTCTTTCTATGTCATTAGGCTTTGCCTACTTGTAAATATGTAAATGCCACTATAAATATTAGCATTTATCTTGGTTCTGAAGAATGTAAATATGGCTTTAGAGAATTTGGAGATGGGAGATGAGGAAAGGGAGGGAATAGTAATAATTTAAGTGTGGTACAAGGTTTCAAGTCCAAAAGCTGAAACTCCATTTTTTTTAGAATTCAAATTCATGGGTGTTTCACTGTACGTTCAGCTCATGCCCCTTTTTAGGCTTACACTTAGTCTGGATTTGGGATTTCCAAATCACTGAGTTTGGGTTTGTTCGTTTCATGTGGAAAATTCTAACAATTCTACAAATATGTAAATCCTCTGATAAGGTGTGTGTGTGTAAGGAAATTCTAATTAGAATAAAAGCAGGGGGAAGAGTCTTGGCCATGCTCCACCTGAGTGCAAATAGCAACTCCCAAACCCCTCTTTCTCCATAAAATGTGACATTTCTGTCTCAGCAGATGAGACTCCAGAAATATTGACTCCGTTTTGACATAAGGACACTACAATTTCCTGAATATTGGTGTGTGCTTTTGTACATCACAGAATCCCAGGATGGTTTGGGTTGGAAGGGACCCTAAAGCCCACCCAGTGTTACCCCCTGCCATGGGCAGGGACACTTTCCACCAGCCCAGGGTGCTCCAAACCCCATCCAACCTGGCCTGGAACAATTCTAGGGCCCTGAACAAGGTATGTGCCCCTTATAGGGAGAAAGAGAAAGTGGGGAAATTACATTCTTTCCAATAAGGAACTCAGCAGTGCTCCACAGATAAATAACTTGCCTAAAGATATGTACTTTTCTATAGATTTTAAAGTGTTACAAAGATGAGTTATTTTAACATCACATTATCTTATTTACTTTAATGGATATAGTGAGGTTAATGTTATTTATACCTCAATCAGCCACAAATAAGCTTAACTTAAACATTGTGGACAAGAACTCCCCTGCCCCTGGCAGGGGGTGGAATGAGATTATCTTTAAAGGTCCCTTCCAATCCAAACCCTTCTGGGATTCTAGGAATACCCTGCTTTGACATTGCCTCACTGCCTATTGTGCAAAGCACAGATTCCAGGTGATTTAATTCAGGATGAAATACCTCCTTAAGAAGACTTGCAAGAGCGTTTGGGAAAATGTAACAAAGAACTTGTGCACAGCTGATACAGGCTTGCAATGGGAAACTGGAGTAAAGGACCACTAACAACCTCTAGAAACTTTGCTTCCCGTGGTTATAATTCTTTGTGAAGGTCTTGGAAAACAAATCAGAGCAGTCCTAACTGGCTTGGGAGAGCTTGGCTTGGCCCAGTGTCAGGTGGCATAGAAATTACTGCCCCACAGAACCCTTGGTGGGCTCGTGTATCAAACAGAAAATATGGTTTAACCTCTGCAGCCATCGCAGAGTGAAAAAGCTTCAAACACCAGCAAAAATTGGCAGGGGGCCGCTGAATTTCCTGATGCTCCAAACTGGACCGGTTAAAGTCCTGAGCAACCTGACATCCCTGTGCAGAGCAGGGGCTGGAATGGAGATTTCCAGAGGCTCTTTCCAACCTTTATCATCCCCTGATGCTGTGGTTTGAAAGGGCAGAGGAAATTGGTGCCCACTTTGCTCCGGATTCTGACGTCTGAGGATGCAGAATCCCGTGTGTGCTGCAAGGGACAGGGATAATGTTGCAACAATTATGGATTTCCTCCCTAAATCCGGAGCAAGAGTTCCAGATGGGAACCTTGCCTCAAGGAACGTCATGTCTTAGGGAAGCATCCTGACCTTAAAATATTTCAGACAGACTTTCCTGATGTGTTATTAGGTATATTAACTCTGTAAAATATGATTTTCTTTAAAACCCTGTTTGCTGAGCAATTGATTCTTCCTTAGTTGGTTTAGATGTGCTAAAATAAATACTTTTTAATGAGACCAGGGCCAAATAGAATAACTGCTAATGACTGAGATTTTTTTAAATCATTTTTATACAGCATAAAGATAAAACCCAAACATTCTCTGTGGTCATATACAGAGATATACAGAATCTCTCTTATTGATACACTGAAAATATACTCACATGACCAGGAGCAAGTGCAGGATCACTTGCAAAATCACGGAATCACAACCATAGAATCATAACTAAAATGTGTAGATGG
The DNA here is from genome assembly GCA_013396995.1 of Dicaeum eximium. Taxonomy (NCBI): domain Eukaryota; kingdom Metazoa; phylum Chordata; class Aves; order Passeriformes; family Dicaeidae; genus Dicaeum; species Dicaeum eximium. The sequence goes on along the minus strand of VWZP01009914.1, from coordinate 243,844 downwards.
CTTTCTGTGAAAAGCAACATGAGCCTTCTTGTCTGATTTTGAATGGCTTGACAGGAAAAATAGTTTTATCCATCTGTCCCTACAAGAGAGTGGGTGAGAAAAGAAAGCATTTGATGGGTAATTTTCAGCTGAAATGTAGGATTGGCTCACTTGATGTTGAAATATCATCTACAAATACAGTCTTTGCAATGCAAAGAAAAGAGGGTTGGAAAAAATGACCTATAACATAAGAGATTTAAAGAATATGACCGATTCAGCTTTTCTAAAAGAAGACTGAAATGCAACTTAATCAGGAAGTCAAACCCCTTCCATTAACAGATATTTTAGAGAAAATAATTTAGCAGAGAAAATCACTATGAAAACCAGGGGTGGAAGCTCAGGGAAGATGGATTCAAACAGCAACTGTGCTGAGAATTTGGAAAGGTCCAGACATTCATAAGAGCAAAAGTGATTTATAAAGGAAACAGGAAAAAGAGAAGCATAATATGTATTTTTCATTTCAGTGTCTTCAGAATAAGTGTTTCAAAAACATATGGTTCAGTTGAACACAGAATATTGGACTCAAAGAAATATTAAGTCCAAGTTAATGGTCTGCACTATTGGTAGAAAATTATTTCTCCCATCCTACAAATGCACAGATGGAACAATAAGCATTGCATCCATCCCATGGAAGGAGTTGAAAGTCTTTCATATATTCTGAAATGGAAGCAATTCCTGTTCCAGGAACTCTAAAGAGATTGAAATAGTGAATAAATGTCAGGGGAAAGCAATGCCATTTTCTACTGAAATATACAGGAAGAAAAAATTCTGCTGGAAAACATGTGGACATATTTCACACTTGTGTTTTTCCCTCTCTCTAAAACAATTTAACTGTCTAAAAGATAGATTCTTTCTGTTGTACTGATCAGGAAGAAATGTTTTGGGTGGGCTTTGATTTGGGGTTTGTTCTTGTTATTTGTGGTGGTTTTTTTTTTTTTTTGGTGAGTTGTTGTTGTTGTTGTTGTTGTGGATTCTGGAAGCTAAACCAGACCTGAAGTAACTTAGGGAGGTCATTGCCTTCATCAGTCACCACCTTTGAGATTTGTCACTTATTGTGCTCACCTCATTCTCCTTGCAGATGACATCTGGATGATAATTTAGAAAGCAACTGAATTTCCTACCAAAATAATTTTTAATTGAGACAAAAACAAAAAAAACAAAAAAAAAAAAAAAAAAAAAAAAAAAAAAACAACCAAACAAAAAAAAAACAACCAAAATATGGTTACTTGCAACTATATTTCTTCTTCCCCTTGGCATCCTCTTTGAAAGACAATGACGGAGCAGCGCTTCTAAGGGAGCAGTTCCTTCAACAGGACCCTGCTTTAAGGATTAGTGAAATACCCCACCTATAAAGGATGGGTTTCCTTCCCAAGGTGCACTTCCAGGATGTCATAAATCCCTCTAAAAAAAAGGCTTTGAATTGTGGGGCTTTTGCACAAATCCTCACATGAGAGGTTTGAAATTCAGATTCTGTCCTTTGCTTCTCCTCGTGATGTTGCTTTACGTGATGAGTGCAAGACCACAACAACATCCACTCATAATAAACAGAAGTATTTCCACATCCAGGAGTCCCAGTGTCTCACACTGGGTCCCTGGGGCCTGGCTGATGTGAGGATTCAGAATCAGAGAATCCCAGACTGTTTTGGGTTGGAAGGGACCTTAAAGCCCATCCAGTGTCACCCCCTGCCATGGCAGGGACACCTTCCACCAGCCCAGGCTGCTCCAAGTCCTGTCCAGCCTGGCCTTGGACACTTCCAGGGATCCAGGGGCAGCCACAGCTTCTGTGGGCACCCTGTGCCAGGGCCTGCCCACCCTCACAGGGAACAATTCCTTCCCAATATCCCATCCATCCCTGCCCTCTGGCAGTGGGAAGCCATTCCCTGTGTCCTGTCTCTCCAGTTCCTGATGAGTTGTCCCTCCCCAGTTCCCTGCAGCCCCTGGAAGTTGCTCTCAGGTCTCCACACAACCTTCTCTTCTCCAGGCTGAACATTCCCAGATGCTGGGGACACCAGAACTGGAGGCTGCACTGCAGGTGAGGTCTCACCAGAGCAGACTGGAGAGGGGGAATCCCCTCCCTCGAAAGAAGGAAGGTGTGGTTTTTTGTCTTAAGGGAAAAAAGGAATTTTTTGTCTTTGGGGATGTGGTTTTCTTAAGTAGGAATGGACTGGCAGTATTACAAGGAAATTACAAAGTGAGTTTGCTTTGCCAAAGGAATGAAATGCCCTGTCTGGAAATCTGGGCTAGTAAGTAAACCAGCATCTTTCTCCCTGTTATGCCACAAAAGTGGGAAATGCTTTTTTACCAGTCCATGGTGCTCATTATCTTTTTCTGGAAAAAATGGGATGGAATTAGCCATCTTTTAGAGCAGCTGTTGCAGTGAAGCTCCAGATGGTGGCTGCACTCATTGCTTTGCAATATAATAGACTAAACCTAATATTTTGATAATAAAGAGGGTAATAGAAACATCCCCTTTTATTGGCATGATGAATTAAAGGAATGATTCTCTCAACAATCTTAGATAATAATCTGCCAACACTATCATATCTATAACCTCACAAAAGATTTTTGCCTTTACTAACAAAAAACCTGAGGCTTTGTACATACCACAGGTTCTCAGGACTTTTCTGGTTTTGTCTTAGACTGAGAGTATTTTACATTTGTCAGGTTTGATAGCAATCGACATTTTGGCGTAGTTTTACTTTCGTTTATAGAGATAAAAAGTAATTTTTCTATGTGAATTGAATTGTCTTTGCCATCCAGAATAAATAGTTGTGGGGAAGGTTTTGTAGACATGTAGAGATCCCAGGAGTCTCACTCCAATCACAACACTCAATCTGTGGTTGTTACAGGGATAAAACCTCACATCCTTCAGGTAAAACCACTTTCAAAGGGAGCAGAAGGGAACAGCTGGATAATAGGGATCAAAGGAAGAGAAGGAGCGTGCTGGCAGGTTCTGCAGGGAAAATGTGTGTAAAAATCCAAGTAGATCCCAAGAATATCAACATCCTCCTCCTCCTCCTCCTCCTCCTGGCAAAGAGGAGGAAGATGCTGTGAACATCCCACTCCCCCTGTCAAGGCCTCAGAGTGCTGGAAGTTCCCCACACCTGAGCTTAACCCCAGCCCTGAGGGCCTCTGAGTGGTTCCAAAAATATATCCCTAGGAGGTTGATGCACCTTAAATATACAACATTGTACCTCAAATGGAACCTACCAAGACAAGGTTCAAGACTCTGATGTATCAGTGAGCTGATTCATGTGTTAATGTCAGTGTTTTTCATCAAATCCAGCTTCTCTGGCTCACCTTTCTTGACAGGATTTTGTGCTACATCCATTGACTACAGCTCCTTTTTGTTTGGCTGGGATTTTAAAATCTCTTTGCTCAAGGAAGCTCCAAGATTGTTTGCAAATGGGTACCACCATAAGCTGCTGCTCAGTGGTTAAACCTGAATTACTCAACCCCAGGACTTCAACAATAATCCATTTGTAATTCTTCGATTACCCTGTAAGGAGACAAGTGTTTAATTGCCTTCTCCCTCTAACCTTGTTGCCAATGGAAATCCACATTTAAGGGAAAATAAAAATATTGACAATTTTTTTTCAGACAATGCCAACTAATTATGACACATTCAGACAACTTAATCGATGTAGTGTAAGATAATTGCTCTCTGTAAGGACCAGGGTGTGTTTTGCTGTAGGCAAAAATATTCAATAACTATTTAATTACTTAAACTGTGGCATTTTCAGTTCTTGATGTGTCTGAGCTGAAATGCAGCCACTCCTTGACCACAGAAAAAGAGTAGAGCTGGAGCCAGGAGAGGCTGGACAAGTCAATTACAAACCATTGGAGCACACAGGGACATGACATGTATTTAAACTCTCTGACAGAAAATGTGCCAAGCAAGGCAAGTGGAAACTTTAATTAGCAGATCTTTGAAGTTCTATCTTATTTCCTGCAGAATAAGTTCTAATCCTTGTACTGTTTTGACAGTTTTTCTGACCTGAACTGAATTTCTTTTGCTGACATGCTAATCCAGATTTCATTTAAAATTATCATTTATATTTGCTCATTGTTCCTTTTGCTGAATTTAATTAGAGTTTTTTCCAGGATTGGCTGAAGGCTGTTTTGGGGAGGGAATCTGTACAACAAGCTGTAGCATGCTGGAGAAATTATAACCCTGGGCTTTTTTAAATTAAATGAAAGCGAAGGGTAAAAAATTAAAAGTATGCTGCAAAAGTATTAATCTTACTTCAGACACAGAAATTCATAAACTCCAACATTATACAAGCCTTGTTGAAAGTTAGAGCAACACAGCATAGTCTTATTACTGCTCCTGCATTGTTCTGTCTCTCAGCTATTTCAGATTTAACTGAGCTTTTTGTGTCTGCGAAGAGGCTTGAATTAAAAAACCGCCAAACATAAAAAATGTGTGGTGGCCAAACGTCTTTCTGCAGAAAAAACAGTGCTAAAAATCCCCTGGAATTCACACTTGACTGAGCTGTTGACCTCTGTGTTAGAGGACAGCACAGCACATTGCAAGTGAAACACTGATTTTTACAAGCACCTTTAACTGAAGAAGAGATTTTTATTTGGGGTTTTATTTTTTCCCTCTGTTACTACAACACAGAATCCAGATGTAGCACAGGAACACAAAATCATCAGAATCAGTAAGTTTGCCATCCTCCTGAGGTGCCTGACCAATGGGTCAGGTGAACTTGGACATTTCAAGTAGACTGTCCTCAATTCACCAGCTAAAATTTCAGTCTTCCCAGCACACATAAAAGGCAAAAATCCCTCATTTTCCTCAACACCACTGAAAGATGAGGTCACGTAGGTCCTTTTCCAGAACTGGGATGCTTTGGTATGGACAACACAGTGCTGGGGAAGAAAAAAGCCTGTCTTGGCTCTGCAGGGCTGCTTGACCTGCAGAAGATCCATCTTCCTATTGCTAATAGGATGTGGAGGTTTCATCAGGCCTGGTACCCCACAGAAATGAGGTTTTGGTGATGGGTCCTGCCCCATTGCACGGCAGGAGGAGAGGAAACGGCCTCAAGATGTGCCAGGGAAGGGTTAAGTTGGACATCAGGAAAAATGCATTCACAGAAAGGGTGTTCCAGCACTGGGGCAGTGGTTGGGATCACCATCCCTGGGAAAACACGTGGATGTGGCAGTGGAGAACATGCTGATCTTTTAGGAAAGGCGGCAGCTTAAACAAATATTTCTGGCATTTTGTGTTTCCTCAGTGCGGCTGAGACCTTTGCAGGAGCAGCAGATTTGGAAGGGGACCAACCCAAATCTCTTGTCCTTTCAAAGTGACAGCTGAAGACAAGACAGAAACTTGCCCAAAGTATCTACATCACCCCAAATAATTAAATTATCTTTGTTAGCTGAACCCTGCTGCTTGCTTCTTTGGAAATGCAGTGGCAAAAATAGGCAAAAAAAAGAGGCAAGTGATAGGTATTACTAGTCAGTAAGAAAGTGAATTAATCTCAGTGCATTTGTATCTTCATCCAGAGACCACTGAAATCTTGGATGAATTTGTGACTTCCTCACATTCTTGGAAGTGTTCAAGGAACAACCTGGTCTAGAAGAAGGTGCCCCTGCCCTTGGCAGGGGGTGGAATGAGATTCAGGTTCCTTCCTACTCAAACCATGTTATGATTCTATGGAAAAGGGAATAAATTTCCAAGGTGTCTCTCAATACAGAATTTCTTTCTAAATCTAGAGCCGGGGCTCAGCCGAGAAAAAGAAGGAAATCTATTTAAGCCTCTTTTGCAAAAATGCAAAACCCATTCCTCTAAAGCCCTTAATCCCACAAGACATTCCAAATTTTAAATTTCCCTAAATATCCCAGGGCATTAACCATAATTTCACAACACTTACTCAGAAAGAGAATTTCCAGCTCTGCATTAGTATGAGTCAGTTTTATTTCCTAACAATGACCTGACTGATGGTCATATGAATTTGTAAATTTGTGTAAGTTTCGCAGATACTAAATTTTTTTGTAAAACATATTCAAATGGCATGAAGATGGGATTAGCAATCAGGTGTTCCCGAGCTCTCTATGATGATCCAAGGAAAAAAATGAAAACAGATGCATGCTCTGAGATTTTTTTTCTGTGTGTCTGAGCTGAAAAACCAAAATCCAGACTGCATTATTCTCTCCAGTAGCACATAGCATTTTTTTTTTTTTACCTACCTTGTCCTTACTGGCTTCATCCAGTTGTCCACATTATTTATTTAGTTTCTTCATTCTCTTATTGCTGTGGAGTTGCCTTTGCCTCACAGCCACCCCAGGAAGCTTTATTTCAGCATTCACACTGTCTCAGCTCATCTGAGACACGCTAGGTCAGAGAGGCACAAGGGCTGTGGAAAGGCCTGCTCAGTTTTTGATGGTTTCTAAAACAGATGTCTGGATTATTTCTGTCTGCGTGTTTTCTTTGCAACTTTTCCATCAAACTAATTGATTAATTTTCCTGATTACTGGTCCTTTCCAAGTCTGAATAGGGAGACAGAGTTTTTAGCAAAAAATGCTTTTATTCCTGCATTCCAGCATGACCATTTGCTGAAGATTTTTCCTCTCTTAGAAGATAATTAAAATAAAGTAAATTTTAAATTACCTTGAATGGCATTTTAATGTAACAAATTCATGACATTCTGCCTGTTGTCCTCATTACTAGGTTCTTCCACCCAAAAAGGAAAATAGAAATCCAGTTTGATGTAGTTCCATGCCTGTAGTTACAATGCCTGTCAAAGGCAAGGCTCTGTAATGAAGCACGGGGAAGATTTGTCACACATTAAAGAGTTCTTGGAAATGTCAAACTTGCCAGTGCTAAATCCAGGATTTGAGCACGAGTTCCTGAGTAAGCTCCTGCACTGAAAGAAAGAACTGGTGTAACACCAACCTCAGAACAACATTTTTGAGAAGCATTTTCTCCAAATTCTCTGCCTTTAAACTTCTCTCACAATACGAATCCTTTCCAATTAAGCTCGGGAGGTTTTCCTTTCATCCTGTTTTCTTTTCCAGCAGGAATCCAACAAGAATGACTCTGCTGTTGGTTCCTGTAATAAACTCCTAAAATGCTTCAGGGCATTTATATCAGCTGAGTGCATTAATTTCAGTCAGACTCCCAAACTTGAAATATTTGAGTCATTTAAAATTGAGGTGCCAGTCCCACACGTGCTGTGCCCTTCACCTGTGGAAGTTAGTGCCCATCACAGCTGCCTGGCAGAAACACCATTGTTACACGTGAGCAAGTCCCTCCTGTGCTCCCTCTGACACAAAATCAATGGGCAGAATAAAACCAGCATAAAGAAAATGTTGAGATTGCTCATTCCGTTAACAGTTCTCCTGGAAACCACCTCAGGAATCCGATTGATTGATGACAGGTCCTCCTGAATCAGATCTTCAAATTATCTCACTTCTCCTCTGATTTGTGTCAGTTGAGCTGCATTAAGTAGACAAAACTGCGTGAGGTCAGGCAAAAAATGTCTACTAAAGGCATTAAACATTTCTGGGAATTCGTGGTCGCATTTATGCATTGCTACCATGATACACCGGGGTGTTATTCTGGAATTAAAATAGTTTTGGATGTTGCAGGTATACTGGAAGCTAGAAATGACAAGGAAAAATAAACTTCTTATATGCACATCTAGTGTCCTGAAATCAGAGCTATTAACACTTTAAAAATTCATATAAAAACCAGCATTACTGCGATTTTGAAGAAGTTTATTTTTCTTGGTGGGATGTGGATCTGCTGGCGAGCAGGATGGTTTTGCAGAGGGATCACAGATTGGACTCAAAGGTCTGGGAGGCCTTTTCCAACCTTAATTATTCTGTGATTCTATATGAAGTTACCCATTTTCTTCAATATTGCTACATTAGAACTCATGAATCAATCACAACGTGCTTTTTTCTTCCTAACTGGGATAATCCTGAAAATGCAATCTGAAGATTTTGCTATTCAATATCGACTTTCCATTTGGCTGTTAGATACAGAAACCTGTCAGAAACCCCTTTCTTTGCAGTGTTTAGTTCCCCCATGACACACACATATATATATATACATTTATTTATTGCAGCACAGAGTAGGTACATTTTAACACCCCAATCTAGGGAGGGATTTGTACACAACAAAGCAGAATTCTGATGCATTAATGCCAGATTTCTGGAGTTTTCTTCATTCTCTCTGTTCCTGTCAAGATGCCTTGTCAGAGCCTGGCTGGAAAACAGAGTTCTGAAATCTATTGTCATGTTCAGACATGAAAGGCTTGAAGATTTCTGATGGCCTGTAAACCAGAAATTATTTTGAAGCATTCAGGTGGTTGAGCATTCAGGGAGGGTGAGCAGGTTTCTGTCTGTCTAAAAGCTGGGGAACAAACAACAAAGAACTTTGATGAGACATGCACAAAAGTCTGACCTGTTAATTCAAATTTGTGTATTTTAACCAAATCATTTTGTGTATATATGCTAGAAAAGTGGGAAAACAGAAGATTGTGCATAAGAAGCTTTAAAAAGGAGTATATCTTTATCCAATACAAATTCACAGTCTCAAGTTCAATGGAAAATCCTGATATCTCAAGATGGACAGGCAAAGGAAAATAAAGAACTCCATCACTTCCTTGGCACTGTGGGTGCTTCCTTTCTAAGTGATGTGAACTATTAAATGACAAGTACAAAGAAGCAATTTGAGCTTTTTCTTCCAGTGCATTTGAGTTACAGATTCCCTTTGTTTGTAAACCATAGTCCTGATGTTATTTGTATTTTATTATTTTATTTTATTTTATTTTATTTTATTTTATTTTATTTTATTTTATTTTATTTTATTTTATTTTATTTTATTTTATTTTACTTTATTTTATTTTATTTTATCTTCAATTTCTTTGGAATATCCTGGGCGGGGTGCCTTAGTCCTGGTTGTTACATATGCCTTATCATTGTGACAATCTGTCTGTACCCTACTTCTTATTTCTCCTCTCCAACTGAGCACGGCTATTTCAGAATCCCAGGATGGTTTGGGTTGGGAGGAACCTTAAAGCCCATCCAGTGCCACCCCTGCCATGGGCAGGGACACCTTCCACCATCCCAGAGTGCTCCAAGCCCCATCCAAGCTGGCCTTGGCACTTCCAGGGATCCAGAGACACCCAAAAAAAAATGATCTTCTAATTAAGAACAGGGAGGTAAATAAAAAGTACATTTTATAGACAATATCTCTGTGAAATTGCCTTTTTGCATGATGATGACTGGATGTATTTTTATCTGGTAGTTATATGGTATTTTAATCCTTATTCTTGATAAAATAGTATCACAGCTGCATAAAATTATGAAGGCTCAGACACTACTTTAAGGCAGAGATCCTTATAATTAGTAGGAGGAAAATAATTCTGATGAGATAACCTTGGCCTCAAAACTCTTCCAAAGCTGAAAGAGCATTCAGGTGTCTGAGTTTTTGATTGTTGTTTTTCCTCAGCTTTTTCACTGTTTAATTTCAGGCTTCTGTGAATTCCATAAAACCAAGTAGTTTGTCATGAAAGTGCTTTGTTTTAGAAAAACAATCATTGTATTCCCTACCTCATCATCTGTGCAAAGCAGAAATTTTATTCCAAGGCTCTCTGGATGAAATTCTTCAGTTCAGAAGTTTGGGAGGATGATCAGTGAGTTTCCAGCTGGGTGTCAGCTCTCCTCAAGGGAAGCTGATGTGCCTGAGACAGTGGCATGTGGCAGCCTGAGGCTGCTTGCAGCAAGGAGCAATCGCAGCAAATTAAGCTTGAAATGGGGTTTCTGGAGGTTTTTGACCCTTCTGAGGGGAGATGCAAAGGTGCCACAGTGCTGAGTAAAGTGCTGGGACAGTGTCAGCTCTTCACAGAGACAAGTCTGGTGTTACACCAATGCAAAAACATCAAATTGGTCCATAAAAATGGTAATTTCGGAGCTGACCAGTCCAGCCCAAAGGTCATGCCTCTTTTTTTTTTTCCTAACTTGTCCTGCATGTGAAAATGAGGCTTTTTCCTTCTCTGAGTGTTGCTGTATGCATGTCTAAATTCAGTTTAATGCTGACAAGATGTTCAGAATCATCAGACCTTCCTGCAGTTTCTCACCACTGGCCATTGTCTCTCCTACACCCAATACTGAACCACTTTACAGAGTCTTTGGTGCTTTCCTAATTCTTCTGTCTAGTAAAAAACAGCAAGGCACAACAGGATTTTGTTGAGATATTTATGCCAGGTTCAACATCATGATGGTCTCAGTCACTCACAAATATTTTTGGCAAATGCTTTAGGAGAGTTGCATTTCTCTCTGAGTTGGCTATATCAGAAATAAAATCTGACTTGGAATCAGAAGTGCCACACTGAAATATCACAGGTTTTCTACCTATTAGGAATGGAATTCAGCAGTCTCTCTCTGTTCCCCAGAATGTTTTTTTGCAAACAGAGATGACTCTGATCTGGTCTCTAGAGACTGACTGGACCTTCAAAGACCCACACAGCTCCTAATCCTTGGGAAAGTCTGGTTTGTGTCCTATACAGGCAGAAATTTTGATAGCAGCCACTTTTTACTTCCTCCCACGCTCGTGGTGAAATAAAACTTTACACTCAAAAGCTTGTTGCAGGCAGAAGGAACGCAGCAGACATGCACCTTGAAATGAAAAATTTGTGTTTATTCTGAGTAATGTTTTAACAGTCTGGTAACGCTTTAATAGTCTAAATGTTTTAATAGTCCAAATGATCCTATCAGTACAGAAAAGTCTCATTACTAACACAAAGAAAATCATTATATTGATGCCTCAGGTTTTAGCTTTTATATTTTTCAGATTCTGTACTGCTTTAGTGTGTGAGTCTGAGCTTCTTATTAGGGGATGGTGAGCTCTCTGCACAGAGTAGGGAGACAAAACAATTCCTTCTCCAGCTGGGGACCAAGGACAAATGATCCAAATCTCAGGCCCAAGAGCACAAACAACGTGGGCTGAAGAGAGAAAAACAAGAAGGATGGGACTTCATGGGCTAAAGCTGTAACTGGACAATGAACTCCAAGATGCAAATGGAGCAGAACTGATAAAAGTGACAGAGCCCGTGCCCAGTGTCCATTTTGTGCCCATTTTGGTTCATCTTGGGTGCAGCCCTGGCTGGGCTCTTGTGCTGCCCAAGGTGGATCCATGGAGGAAATCCTTTAAATAAATCCCTACTTTATTCTTTAGCTCTCTGCAGCCTCTGTTCTAGATCAGCCTGCACAAGGCATCAATATAAAAAGCCTTCCTATATAAAAGAAGAATTTTTTTTTAAAAATTGTTGTTGGCTCTGTCCTAGTGTTCACCCTTCAGTCTTCCTCCAGGAAATTGGGATGGGTTGGGTTGTCAGGCTTTGCCTCTCCGTGTCACATTTACCCCTCAATGTCTTTCCTGGGAGGAATGAGAGGTTTGTTGTACAGAGGTTTCCTTCTCAAACACACTGGAAATCATTTTCAGAAATCACCTCATTGTTCCCCTATGGACAACTTCACTCCCCACCTTTGGCTGACACCAAGGGCTCGTGTTTTGCAGTGATTTGCTGCTCCCAGGATTCAAGGCAAGAGGGTTTATACTCTCTTGTTTATAATTAGAGTGGGCCTTGACCACTGGGAAGTTCTCTCAGCAGTCCAGAGCAAGGCCAGCTCCCACAGATCTCAGGGCTTTGCAGGGACTCTCATGGCAGGACACCAGGAATTTCTCACCCGGGGAGGTTTTGCTTCCTGAGTGCTGCCTCAGCTGAAGCCACAGCTGGATCCGAGCTGGAAACAGCAGCACTGCCCAAAAGTGGTGCAGGAGCCTCTCGTTGGATATTTTAGGACATTGTCCTGGGAGAATCCCATTGCTTCTCCTTGGGCTTCAATCCACAACTTTGTACTGGTGACCCAGTGGCCCGTGGCACGAAGAGCTGCTCAGGGCCATCCCAGAGCCACTCTGAACACCTGGCCCTCAGGAGGGAAGATCTTAATTTTTTAAAAATTTATATTCTGATGTTGAAGTGGAATTTCTGTTTTATTGGGATTGGCTTCTGTGTGTCTGACTCCAAAGTCAGCTGTCTGCAACCCTTCCTGAAGGGATAAAAATAAGAAGGAAAAATTGGAGGTCAGGCCTCTGCAGATTGTATTTTCAAATGTAAACAAAATAGTAAATGTGCTTTTTTTTATTGATATGATATATTTTTACACTTTTGGGAGTGGGGTAATTTTGGCTGTAAGGATAATCTCATTACTGGCAAGGAACCATGTATTTTATTTTATTTTATATTTTATTTTATTTTATTTTATTTTATTTTATTTTATTTTATTTTATTTTATTTTTACTTTGTTTTTTTTATTTTACTTGTTCTTTTGCAATACTTAAGTTTTGTGAAAGATATTCTTTACCACCCATAGTCAATATGTGTTTTGCTTAATGAATTTGCTCCTCAGACAGTAGAATAGATAATGTTATATAAATTATAAATTATATTATACCAAGGAAAACAGCTGAACTGAAGACATAGATTCCTTATGCCCTTGTACACCCATACAAATGTAAATATATAGGATATAAGTCATTTTTTTGCAGATATTGGCATTTTCTACACCAGCATCTTAAAATGGATGCTTGCTGAGCTTCTCCTAATTTCATAGTAATGAAATTAACATTTGAATAGTTCATAGATGTGTGTTCAATCAATAGATAATGACAAAACTATTCATCTTCTGCACCTCGAAATCATTAAATGCTTTCCCTTGGCTACCCCAGAATTCCCCCAGCAGAGGTGAGCACACAAAAGAGACTCATTCAGTGGAGATGTGGTGGAGCTGTTGACAAGGAGGGCTGGGGTTTAATCTGAAGGAGGTGCTTGGGGAGGAATGTGCCACTCAAAGCCCATTATTACCCTGTTTATTGCTGGTAACTGCTGGCAGCACCCACACATCATCATCTTCATCTCATTTGCATATGCTGATGAGCCACAAACCGGCACATCTCATTAATAGTTTAGTAATTAGGATATTTACGTGCATTTGTAGCACCAGAGACAAGGATTTAAAATCCAGCAGGCTGTCACAAACACCTGGGTGATAGATCCAGACAGGAAAGTTTCCAGAGCTCCCTGTGCTGATCATTCCCTGTTTGCTGCTGCGAGGCACAGGGCACTTACTCCTCAGGAATACAGCAATTAATTCCTGTGGTTGGTGCTGCAGCATTTAATATCCTCTGGTTCCAGGACAACAGCAAATGCAAGAAATTTAAGAAGCCAACAGACACCTAGGCAAAACTAAGATCCAAAATTGTGTGATTCAGATTGAAGAACTGACTTTGAAGGTTACTTGCCAGATTTTGCATTCTTGTCTCTTTACACCCACCTGTAGTATCTAACACAAGGTGAAACCTTATTTTTGTCAACTTTGGGAAAATTAGCGCTTTCCTGCAAACAGGTTTTTTTTTTTTTAGTGAATTAAAATTGGTGAGTTTGTATTTATTTATCTTGCCAGTGCATGCCTTCTTTTGGGAGCAAATGTTCCAGAAGCTGCTATCAAGTAATGGATGTTATCTGCATGCTTGAATGGATTACTACACAGGGATTCATCTTGCTTGGCTGATTGGAAATGGATTTATTTTGGTAGATCAGACAGATTTAAACACAGAGCAGTGGCAGTTCTTGTATTTGAAGAGAAATGAGCTTGTTTCAGTAAGACTCCATATATAGATTTAATATGAGATCATTTATTAACTGTCCATTGTCTTGTTTAATCTTGAGTGTAAAATCTGATTGTTTTAACTGATAAAATCTTATGTAACTTCTTTTGTTTTCTGTATTTTCCATGGAGAAAGATCAAGCAGTGCCTTTATATGAATTGCCTCCTGCTCTCACCCTATTTACATCTCTTCACTTTCTGGAACATCCTTCATCCTGTTAAAAAAAAAAAAGTTATATTCTGTTTAATAAATAAGATCTTGTAATTGGCATCTTTAGAAGTGGCATGGGAATATGACATGGCCATAAACTGAAAATATTTGGGTAAGTTTTTCAGTGAATAATGACTTTTAAAGATCTTGAGGATACCAGAAAAGTCAGTGGTGCTTTCACTGCATTTTATAGGGCCCAGAAGTGTAGTCCATGAGGTGTCCAAGAGTTTGGCAAAGTTCCTCTTTTCAGGTGACAGAAAAGTTGTTTGAGAAATTCACGATAACAGGATGAAGATTCACTTGGTTGTTCCTGTTCCATTAAAAAAAAAAAAGAAAAATAATTTTTTAGGATAGATCACCTTGTTTTCCAAGTCCATTGGATTCATTCAGCAAAGTAAAAGAGCAAAGACCCCCAGCAGATGTCCCCTGATGTCTCTAAAGTGGCACAAGTGTCACCTGAAGAGCCTTCCTGAGGAGATCATCCCTGCAGAGACCTGATTTCATGGTTTTTTCCATGGCTTTACTGCTCTCAGAGCACAAATTGATTTGGGAATGATGAGGGACTTTGATGTCACTAGCAACAGACATCAAGAAGAGAGGAACTGGTCTCTAGAAATGTTATAAACTATAAAGCTCCTAAATAACAACATAGCTGGTGCTGATCCTCTCCCATTTCTCCTGCAGGTGTGTAAATACTCCCTCTGTGCTTAAATTGTAACAGAAATGCTTTGATTGACTTATTCAAACATTACAAAATTAACATTTATAAAGAGGATCAAGACCTAAGCAACCCTCATCTCTCTAACCATCATTTTTACATTTCCCTGAGGTAAAATTCACAAAGGAGCCTGCTCTTTCTTGCTTTTGGAGCTATATGTTGAAGTGTGACACTAATATGGATTTAAATATACAATGGATGAAATAGATACTGGTTTCAAACCCTTTAGTTTGGACTTCATTTGCTGGTGTCACATGCATTATGCCAAAATGCTTTTTATTCCCTCTCTCTGCATTAGCCTCTGGAGAATGGGGCAAGTTCAAAGTTGCCTTTCTCTGGCTGGGGTAAGTTAAACACAATGTATATTTAAAAAAAAATTTGTCATTTATATAGGGCAAAATAAAGAAGCACAATACTTAAACCACTCAAACCTTCTGAGACTTTATGAAATGATTAAGAACAAGGGGTTAATCTTGAATACCATGAAATCAAATCCCAGTTCCTATCAGGAACAAATCGAGCAACTCAAGCTGAATTTCAGCATTTCTAGGCCAAAAATGGTCTCTTTTCTGTGGTTGGAGAGACAAGATTTTGCTTGTTACATTATTTTATGGGGAGAAACAGGATTGATTTCTTTTAAAGAGGAAGCTCTGATTGGTCGCTTCTAGAAAGGGGAGGCAGAAATTCCTGTAAAAACTCGTGTATGACCAAGGCATCTGGGAAAGAATTCCTGTGTGTTTGAGTCTGATGTGAGTTACTGCCCGGGCTGTGCAGCTGACACAGTTAAAAATAAAGCTCCTTCCACACTTACAAGATGTGGTACAAAAGGTGAATGCCAGCCTTGCCGCCTGCTGTGTCACACAGAAAACAGCAGATTGTGCTGGAAGAGCTCCAAAAATCCAATTTAACCCTTGTCCCATTCACAAACCTGACCTCAAGGAGCACAGCACTGCAAGCCCTGTCCTTGGCTCTGCTTTGGGAAGCTGGGAGAGTTTCAGTCAGGCCATAAAACTTGACTGGAAATGTCCTTTGAGTGGTGCTGGGGTGGAGAGGACAATGCACAGCAGGCCCTGTGGGATGGCACCTGGAAATAAATCCCACATGGACACTGAGCTCACAGTGCACGCCAATATTTACATCAGCCACTGATTCCTGATTGCTCAACACCCACAGGATGCTGAGAGAGCAAAGGAAAAGCCCAAAATCAAGTTTGCAAGTCAAGTTTTCCAACAGTAATGACAACAAATTGAACAACGGGGAAATTATTTTATTTTATCAATTCTTCTAAAAATTGAGGGTTGGAAAAAAGTGCTCCTTTTTCATCAACAGGGACATTTTCTACTCATCTGACAGGGATGTTTTCCCTGTTAGCTGGGAATAAAACCCACCAGCATGGTGAGAGAATCACAGAATGTTTTGGGCTGGAAAGGACCTCGAAACTCATCTCATTCCATGGGCAGGGACACCTTGCCCTAGAAGGAAGGTTTTTGAGAGAGTCCTAAGAGCTGTCCAGTGCCAAAAGGCACTTTGAAGATTTGTTTTCACCAAGGTTTGAAATGTCATGGCCAATCTGGCCTCTTCAGTTTATTCCAGCAAAGTTGCTCTTATTAAAAAAAAAATAAACACAGTATCCATGTGAATATAAATATATTATAAATATATTATAAATATATTATAAATATACTATATAAATGAGTCTTGGACAAGAAATTCCAAACTTCTCAAAGCACTAGCACTGGATTCTGCATGCTCTCACAGGCTCTGCAGTGTCTGTTGCAGGTTGGATGGGATATTGGGAAGGAATTGTTCCCTGTGAGGGTGGGCAGGCCCTGGCACAGGGTGCCCAGAGAAGCTGTGGCTGCTCCTGGATCNCTGATTGCTCAACACCCACAGGATGCTGAGAGAGCAAAGGAAAAGCCCAAAATCAAGTTTGCAAGTCAAGTTTTCCAACAGTAATGACAACAAATTGAACAACGGGGAAATTATTTTATTTTATCAATTCTTCTAAAAATTGAGGGTTGGAAAAAAGTGCTCCTTTTTCATCAACAGGGACATTTTCTACTCATCTGACAGGGATGTTTTCCCTGTTAGCTGGGAATAAAACCCACCAGCATGGTGAGAGAATCACAGAATGTTTTGGGCTGGAAAGGACCTCGAAACTCATCTCATTCCATGGGCAGGGACACCTTGCCCTAGAAGGAAGGTTTTTGAGAGAGTCCTAAGAGCTGTCCAGTGCCAAAAGGCACTTTGAAGATTTGTTTTCACCAAGGTTTGAAATGTCATGGCCAATCTGGCCTCTTCAGTTTATTCCAGCAAAGTTGCTCTTATTAAAAAAAAAATAAACACAGTATCCATGTGAATATAAATATATTATAAATATATTATAAATATATTATAAATATACTATATAAATGAGTCTTGGACAAGAAATTCCAAACTTCTCAAAGCACTAGCACTGGATTCTGCATGCTCTCACAGGCTCTGCAGTGTCTGTTGCAGGTTGGATGGGATATTGGGAAGGAATTGTTCCCTGTGAGGGTGGGCAGGCCCTGGCACAGGGTGCCCACAGAAGCTGTGGNCCCACAGAAGCTGTGGCTGCCCCTGGATCCCTGGAAGTGCCCAAGGCCAGGTTGGATGGGGCTTGGAGCAACCTGGGACAGTGGAAGGTGTCCCTGCCCATGGCAGGGATGGAATGAGATGATTTTAGGGGCCCTTCCAGCCCTGCCCATTCCATGATTCTGTGCTAATCCTGGCAATGCTGTTAGAGAAGGGTTTTTATTTATTACAGCTCTAAATCATGGAAATCCCGTTCTTCCACGACAACTGTGAGCTATTGCCAGGCTCAGTTATCAGCAGTGCTCACAGAATTATTTTTGGCTGGTTATCAGTCTTACCCACCTTAATACTCTAATGAATGCAATAAAGCACCTGGATTTTTTCTTGTGGCAGTAACAAATTCGATTTGATGCATAAAAGATTAAAAACCCCACAAACAAAATCTACGTTGTCTTGCCTTTTTTAAAAAATATTAAAGTTTTAATATTTTAAAATAATTAAATTGCAGCTACTTCAAACTGGGATCGACTCATCATAATCCCTCAGGAGAGGCTAGTACCTTAAATAAATATTTTTACTTTCATGGACACCCTGGGCTAGTGGAAGGTGTCCCTGCCCATGGCTGGGGATGGCACTGGCTGGGCTTTAAGGTCCCTCCCAACCCAAAACATTCCATGATTTTTTGATTCTGTGCTGTGTTTTCTGCATGACTGCACAAACCTGACATATGACATTTCTGTATTAAAATAGAACTGAGTCAGTTTTTTATTTTTCCCAGGTGAAGGGGAGGAAATTCTCCTAAGTTACAGAATAACTTAGAATGTATTTATTCTGCTTTCCATCACAATCACTGAATACCAGAGGAGGAGAGCACTATAAATCTTTTGGCAAAATCAGCTTGCAAATGATTTTGAACAAAGCCTAATGCATTATATTTATGAAATGCTTTATAAAATCAAAGTAAATTAAATAAATAAGCAAATTCTTTTCTAGTTACAGTTTTCAGTATATTATATAATTTCTCATGATAATTTCATGCACATCGTCACATTGAGATTTTATTTCAATCTTTAAAAAACAATTTAAAAGTTTAAAATGGCATTTAAAGTACTTCTAGGCATGAGAAAAAACTTTAAAGCATACTGTCTGTTAATCACTCCATCAAACCACATCACCAATACCTAAATTTTGGGATACATCTCCAAATATCTCAGCCTGAAATGTGATTTTGCTGCTATTTGCTTACTGATGGGTGGAGAGAGGCAGTACAACAGAGTTCCTCGTGATCCCAAGGCTGTGGAGTTGAACTGTGGAGTTGGTTAGTGTGTTATAGTTTAAGCTAGAAGTGGTTTTTCAGTTTTCTTGCAGTGGAAAATCCTGAGACCTTTTTTGTACTTAGAACATCATCATGTCTATTTACTTCTTGTATTTTTCTGCTTGGTAAAAACATCTTCTGTTTGAGGTGGGCTTATCCTTTGCTCTAAGTCATAAAAACCTGTCTTAACTAACATATCCTTTGCCTTCACAGTTATCCAGTAAGACTGGCTCAGCTGTTCCTTTAGACCTTTGTTATTCTTCTATATCAAAACTTGCTTCCATCTCTAGTCCTTTTTTAGTTTCTACATTCAAAAATCTTTCTGCCAAGCACACATATCTGTGAAACTTTCTTGTCAAACTTTCATCCATCCCAACACTCCTCAACCCAGATCTCCTACCATCCCTGTGCTCCTTACAGCTATTTGCTCAACACAACATGATTTTTTAATTTAAAGTTTAATTAACATCTTTTCCCTTAGATACCAGGAACTTAGCAAAGCATCTATGTGAAGATATCACCTCCCCTTCCTGACCCTCTTCCTTATGCTGTAGCAACCCTTAACTTTGCTGATTTACTGATCCAGGTTTTGATGGAGATGGTGTAATAAGTGGCTAAAGCAGGTTTTGTGCTGGATTTACAGATCCTTAACCCCTGCTTCTCTGGGCTCTGTCTGGATTGCCTCCTCACACTTCTGCACATCTTCACAGGATTATTTTATTTCACATTATTTGTGTTTATTCAGCACATCCTGAAGAACCAGGTGTCGAATTTTTTCTGTCCCAGGACGCCAGGACAGGAGGATACACAGGAATGCTGTTGGGAATAGCTTTGTGAGAAGACACAGATTCGAGGAAGACCATCTACATCTTAGCCTGGTTAATAGTGCAGGAATTAGGTTTTGTGCTCTGCCAACAGGGCAGCCTCGTCTCTGGGTGACTGAGGTGTGGATGTGGAAGAGGTGACATGTCAGACACATAGCCAGTGTTTGAAAATAACCACTAAATTTAACCAGTTTTAGCAAATTTAAGAGCTTCACCCTTGTAGTTTCTTTATCCTAGGATAAAATCTTGTAATCTGGACCAAAGCTAGTATTTTAAAACTGTTGTCATAGCTTATTCTTTTTTCTGGCCCAGAGGATTTGATATTTCTGATCTCCAGCTGTTTCTTAAAAAGTAGACAAAATCCCTCTATTTTATAAGAGGCGGGGGAAAAAAAAAGAGTTGAGTCCAGAAGAGACGGAGTCAGGAAAATTCCTTAGAAGAGCTGTGAAAAATATCAGTCCTGAAATCTTCCAAAGAACAGGGTTTGACACAGATTTAAAGATTTCAAATCTGTATGTGGCTGCTCAGCTGTTTCATATGGATAATCTCCAGGGTTTACAAGCATCATCTGCAGAGGGGATTCTGTGGCTAAAGTATTAAAGGACATTGTTTTTCTCAGCAAGTGCAGACCAGAGAGGAATCATTTCCTTCACCCTCTTATGGGCTGCACACTGAAATATTTCTTGGTTTTGATAAGAATGGGAAATAATTTTTCATCTCCCAAGTATTTGATCAAGTAATCATATACTTGTTTTTTCCTATAATGAAATAAATATAGATAAAATATATCTATCTATAAATAGATAAATTACTATAAAGTAATAGATAAATTACTATATATAGTAATATGTTACTATATATAGTAGTAGATAATATAAATTTATATAAATAAAGCTTATATGAATAAAATATTTACTATAAATAAATCTTTAACTCCAGAATTACACATTCAATACTCAAATGCATTTTCAGACTTGAGTCTTTGGTTCACTTTCTGAGATACACATGATTCTTTGGGAATGGTTTAACTGGGGGAAAATTTAAGACTTGCTGATACTTGGTGTTCAAAAGAGGAGGCAAAAACTTTAAGTTGCAGTCCCTCATAGAGAACCAAAAAGCATGTGATTCAGAGTAATTCAAAATTATACTCATTATGGGTATTTTGGAGGTAATTACAAGTTAACTAAAATTTTAGGGATTTCATGGGAGGATGGTTTATCTTTCATTTTTTTTTTTTTTCTCCGACTTAAAAATACTTCATTGCTGCTGATGCTGTACACATTTCAACTAATAAATAGAAATACGTTGCAATTATATTCATTTTTATATTTAATTCAATCATCAAAGCCTTCATGAAACTGAAACCCAAATGTATATTACCTCATTTCTTAGATGGTTATTAGAATAACATTTTCCCATTAAAGCATAATTTTGTATTACTACAGAAAAGGCTGCATTTTGCTCATTTCCTTTTTCCTTTAGGCAAAAAAAAAATTCGTTAGTGGAGAGGAGGCTTAATAGATTTTGAAAATGCATCTGTCATGCAGAAAGTGATCCATAGTTATTAAGATAACATCTTTTACAGAAGCCTGAATGGGCTGATTGGAAACTCAACCAGAGCCTACAAAATTTGCTCCTAATCTGTAACTCAGCACCTTTTCTCTTGTTCTTAATTTATGGACTTTATTTTCCCAGTGTCGTTATTTCAATTTGCTGTATAAGATTGATTCTGGTGGCGTTTTCCTGTTATCAGAAAACTCATTTAAGACAAGGAAATGTGTATTATGTCCCTGTGGGACGTGGCAGTAACCAATGTCCCTTCTGGAAATTTAGAAATGAAAATTAGTTCTGCTTATCCAACGTTCTTTGTCATGTTAATGAAGGGATAATTCAGCATGTAAGAAGAATTGGAAGTGATAAATACAAACCTGAAGGGACCTGCTGGGTCAGAGTGGGACAGACAGAAAGCCAGTGGGAATCTGGAACCCAGAAAAGAAGGAATGCAGCAGTTCCCATCTCAGGAACTCCATGGAGTTATGTGATTCAGGTGATGGTGTGTAAATGACTGGGGAAGAATCATCCCAGTTGTGAAGGAAGGCCAATGAACAGTGATAAGAAGTGTTCCAGCAAAGTCTTTGTACACAAATTTAATTTGGATTTTTTGCCATTTAACCAGTGCTTTCCCTCCCACTTTTCCATTATCACCAGCTCCATGGAGCTACCACAATGCCAATAGAATGGAAAGACCTAAATCCTCTACAGTTGCTGTCTAGAAGAGACATAATTATGTTTTTTCATGCTTTTATAGCCTCCTACTCCTTCAGCAATACCCACATGCTGCCACACACATGGATTTTACCCCTGCTTCTCCTCAAATCCTGATTTGTTTGTCTCTTTGAATTTTCCTGGATTCAAGAGAACTGGTATGCCTTTCATCCAATCCAGTTGAAATCCAGCCCCTCCTGCACACATTTTCCTGCCACTTCAAAGAAGGGAGAACATCAGTGTAAGAATTCCCAGTTAGAGATTTTCTGACCTGGAGAAATTGCTGTGCTGACTACTTTTTTTCCCTCTCCTTAATTTGAGGAGAGTTTTATGAGAGGATAAAGCCCATCAGTCAAGGTCAGGGTGGTTTTCACTGAGCTTAAGCACAAGATGTTCTTGTAAGTGCTGCCCTCTTTAAACTGGCTCCTGATTATCCAGGTGGGAGCTGATGAGGATTTAACTCAGGGAAAAGCAGATTCCATCTTCCATCATTTAGGCTGACAGCTTTTAAGTTCTCATTCTGTACTTGAGTGGTCACTCTGCATTTTGAAGTCATATTTCTGAACAGCAACACCAGAACTGCCTTTGGGAAGTGATGCAGACATATTTCAGGAAATATTAACGTTTTGAACAAAGAGAAGGATGATAAAGATTATATATATTAAATATATTAAATATTATTGGTTGCATATTAAATACTATTCTTAAAAACCTAACTCAACAATAAAATTATAAGAAACAAAACTTGGTTCTTTTAATGAGAACTTAAGTTCAAAATTACCAGAGACACAAAAGCTTGTGCTTTGGAGAGGTTTAATGTATCCACAGTTCAGCAGATATTCCATTCAGAAATGGACATTTTTTCCTCCTCCCCTGCCAGCAGATTCCTCATCTTGGGATTTCAAATGCATTGCTTTATTTGGAAATTAATTCTATGCAAAATTGAGGTAATTCTTCTGCACAGGGTGGGAGTGTAGGGGTGTCCTGTGCAGGACCTGCAGTTGCACTCTGTGATCCCTGTGGTTCCCTTCCAGCCCAGGATATTCTGTGATTCCATGATTTCTTCATATCCCCAGAAGCATAAACAAAAACTGGGAACCACAGACCTGAAAAAATATTCCTAGACTAGGCATTTAAATTGTATTTTAAAATGAAGATGTAAAACCACCAAGATTAAATACTCTGAATAAACTTTATAAGTTACAAAAAAAGGGAAATGTACCCAAATGTTTTGGAGGAGAGCACAAGTATATTTTTTAATGTGAGGTATTTGTATAATTGATGTAATTAAAAAAAAAAAATCCTTACTAGTCAGTTAATCGTACAAAGCTCAGCTTGTGATAATTAAAAGCATTATTTTCTGAATATTTTAACTCTCAAATTATTTTCTGCCTATTTTAGCCCTCAAATTATAAGCAAGCATAATTGTTCAAGCCAAAACCAATTTTTTAAAATGGAATCTTGGTACTTTATTTATCTTCTTTACGTTGATTCTAAACTGGGCAAAACCTGACCCCTGCATTTAAACTCCAACAGAACTGCACCACAAAACATGACTGGAAAAATGCCTCAGGATATTTTATATTGCTGTCACTGAAAATGCATATGGAACTTCAGTTCCCACTACAAAAATGAGATGAAAATAAAGTTATTTGCTCTAAAAGCTATTACAAGGGAAGACTGTGGGAGTAATAAATTTTTCCCTTTCAAGAATAAACAATGCATGACATGACTTTTATTTTCTTTCAGGGAAGGAATGTAATGGGCTGAGTTATGTGGCAGCAGTTGTTAATACTTGTTTTAATTATGAATCAACTTTGATTTAGTAATACACTGCCAGACAAGGTTTCCAATCCATGTTGTGGGGCAAATGATACAATTCACATTTGGAAGTGAAACAAGAAATTACTAAAGTGGGATTTCTTTTCCTAGGGAGAAAAATCATTTGTGGAAAACTCTATTAATCAGGAACTTCATGATATATAACCAGCAAAACATAGGGTAAAGCACTTCACTGTTTATATTCATCTTATTGCAATTTTAACCAAACAATTTCAAATATACTTTTACCCAGAACCAGAAACTCTTAGCATATTATTGGCATTTTTTTTGGCTAAACACTGAAGCACATTTTGAAAATACTTTTTTTCATAGATTTAATGATTAAATTTAATTGACTTTAATTTCCACAGATGCCATGGCTTTAACCCCTGTTTTTATTTGAGGCAGATGCCCAAAAGGGTTCTGTGTCTCCATCTGCAAGCAAATGAAAGGTGTCTCTAAGGTTATAAATAAAGAATTTCTTTGGGGGCAAATGGGCATAAAATATAAATTTGTATTTTGGAGAACAAGAAACTGCCTCCCACTGATTGAACCAACTATTCATCTTAAGCCCTTTTCAATTTTTCATATTTCCTGTATTGTTCTATCAGCTATGCCACTGTACCCTCATATTTTCAACACTTTTGGGAACCATTCTATTCCCATTTAGCATGGGGCATGCATACCCATGCAATTCCTATGGACATCCAAATAAGCTCATTCCCCAAAACATTTTATTTTTTTCCTTCCCTGATATTGTATTATTACTATTTTTGAACAGTTCACATTTTGACATGGATGGTTTCATTTGTCTTTAGAAAGATTCCTATCAGATGAATCTTTTACAATATTTTGTATCTCCACATTCTGGAGTAGGTTTGGATTTTTTTGGGTTTTTTTTTCTTCTATTTTGACTTGTGTGTGTTTGTTTTTGGTTTTTCCTGTTTGTCTCTTTGGGTAGGTTTGGGAGTGATTGGTCTGGCAAGAAATACATGGGCTCTTCATCAATTACTGTGTTATTGAATGGATTCCATGATTGCAGCACTCAGCATCTTTGATCTTGCTCTTTAAAGAAGTGTCTGCCCAATTAATTTCTCATTGGAAAAAGGACTAAAGAAGTCAGTTAAACATCTCTTTTGATTAATTTTTTTCTGACTTTCATTGCTGGCTACAGGCACAAAGAAAGACCTGAGGGGAAGCATAACCACAGCGTTTAATAGCTTGAAAATTAAACAGAAAGAGGAAGACAATGACCCCAAGGGAGCCTCTCTTGGCCATGGCTGTGTCCCAGGTGCTCCCAAAATTCCCTGGGACTGACACCTTCCAGAGCTCAGCAGGACTTCAAGGACCTCCCAGAACATCTCTTTCCCTATATATTTATGTTTAGAGGTTAAAAGTACTCACAAGCATAAAATACTTTAAATGTATACATATGGATGCAGATTTCTATCTCTGTTTTCTATCTCTATTTCTATTTTTTGTGTGCTTATCTTTATTTTTAAGCACATATTTATACAAGTGAATGAATAAAAATTACTTAACAATTGTTGATTAAATTAATGATCAAGATTTGAATGGGAAGAGGAAGGGGGAAAAGAAAGGAAAAGGAAAAGGAAAAGGAAAAGGAAAAGGAAAAGGAAAAGGAAAAGGAAAAGGAAAAGGAAAAGGA